>BLKR01001097.1:0-341037 GCA_011170035.1 Teleogryllus occipitalis
GCCTTATTTATAAAATTGCAGTCCTCTTAAATTCAGAATGTTCAACGAAATTTAGACCTGGGACATTCTTTTAAGCATTTCTTGTTCAATCCGCGATCAAATTAAAGAAATAATTTAGAGCAATTTTTCAGTATACAGACTACATACAAAAACATGTCACGACTAATTTTAAAGAGTTGAATTTTTAGAACATTGTTTTAAAGCCAAAATTCTCAATCTTCAAGTTTGTAGGTGTGTGTTTGAAATTTTAAAAATTTGAAGTTTTCTAAAAACAGATTTCGCCGGTAACGAGACTAGTACTGAATTTTTTACCGTCCTTTGATATGTACGAGAAGAAAATAAAAAATAGAGCCATTTTGAGATAAAATTGTTTAAAAAATAAAAATTGTCTAAATTTAATGTAAAATTACGCAAAACTGCTCATTTTTTCGAAAACTTTTACATTACTTTATTTCAAGATCTGTCTTATTAGAACAGATTTTATCCAAGAAAAAATCAACTATCACTATTGTAGTTGTAGCAAGACACCGAAAAAATTGAATTTTTGTAATTTTTAAAAATTCAGGAAATTAAACGAATATTGGTCCTGGACCATTCTCTTGTGTCCTTTACGCTATCCGAGAACAAAGTTTGATCAACAAAATTGGAGCCATTTTGGAGCAAATTTAGAAAATGTTTGTAGAATGAATGTAAAGTACCCTCAAAAATCAAAATATCCGTTTAAAACTCGTAAAGCCTTGAGTTCGTTCAGTTCTATCGGTCAAGATCGATTTTGGAGTAAAACGGCTGAACGATTTAGGTGCTAGCGTTGACCACAGACGGACAGTCAGACTGAGATAAAGACAGACAGACGGGCGGAGATGAACAGGACAGACAGACGGTTCTGTTATCAAGAACTCACAAAAGAAGGATTCTGGCTACATGTTGCAGGAAGTAATTTACTAAAATAAATGGGAGCAAGATTTATCCACCTTTTCATTAGTAGGGTACAACAATAAGAGTTTTTCTGTCAAAAATTCGCCGCTTTCCAACACACGATTGCAATAAAAAATCACTTTCTTACAAAATATGAGAAAGAAAATACTATACATTAATACTCTGTATTAAAAAGAAGCAAAAAATATTCAAGTGGAAGATAACACACGTAAATACGAATAGCATCAACATCAGTAATTACACTTTCATATGCATTGGAAATCCAATAGCCAGATCGAGATCGGCCACCGCAATCGAGACCGGACAAGTCTCAATCGGCCGATTGAGACATGTGGAAATTCGAATGATTAAATACAGTTCATAAATTAAATAAAAAGACATGAGACAATGTGAAAAATTAATTTTAATTGTCTTTAAAATTACATCTGTGTATAAATAAAAATTAGTATAATGTTCAACTCTTTCCCCATTACTTTTCAACATTTTTATGTGTGATATTTCCCGCTTAGCTTTTGTTATTTTAATTCTTTATGTTGATTGAACTAATTTATACTCATTTCAATCAAATATAAAAATATTTCATAACATTGAAAATACGCCATTCAAAATCACAATAAGTGCACGTTCTCCAGAGATCAGTGGAAATTATAGGTAATCAAAGTGTCGTTTTCAGTGTCCCCGTGGCAGTAAGACGATTCCTTCCCGAATGGCACGATGAGAGATAAGAGCCCCAATCTGTAGCTCATTTTCCTGTCTGAATAGTTTCTATTACACGGGAGCAAATATTTTCTTAACAGTTCTTGTCAAAAACGCTCTTTTCTTCTGTATTCAGAAATCAACTTGTATGTCAGAATAGCGATCCCGGAATTTACGAAAGCGTGCACAGAATACACATCTTCCCAGAGTAAGTCACACAGTTTTTAACTGTTTTTGACGTTAAATAAAATTAATAAATACTCATTGAACGCATCATGGAGAAATTAGTATATAACTCAAGCAAAGGTCTCTGCAAACCCTTTGTAGTCCTCCATTTATTTTTAATAAAACAAACATTCCTTGACTTGACAATAATATCCTACTTAAATATTTAGGATTATAATTACAGCAAAGACTTTCTTGGAAATCTCAGATTCAATCCATAATTGATAAAACATATCATTAAAAAGTCCAAATTATTTCCGTTAATTAATAAAAATTCTGTATTGCTAATTGACTGTGGTATTTTGTTATTAAATCGAGTTGCTTTTAATCAGGCCATGAAATAAAATTTAGCAAACACAGATAATAATAATAATTTGGAAGTTCTAGAAGATGTACTACATAAAAACCTGATTTAAATTTTTAGACCTTCTCTTTCATGTACTACCTGTCCTATTCGTTGCAATACATCTACCACTAATCGTAATAACCTCCAAATTATACAAAATAAATTTCATCGGATAATATTAAATGGACAAATGGTTCATTTCAAACGAACACAGAGAAATTCAAGTTCATCCTTTTAAATATTTTATTCTTCTACAGGGCCCTGGTAACAAAAAAGTGAATAAATCTAGTTTGCTAAATTTGGAAAGAAAAAATCCTTTAACACGTGATGAAGCCAGAATCCATGTGTTGTGGTTACTTGATTACGAGAAATCGAATGACGACAAAAGTCCGTCCGTCCGTCTTTTTGTCTGTATGTCCGTCTGTGAACAACACTAGCAGCTAAACCGTTCAGCCTGTTTTCTCCAAAATTTATATTCCCCAATCGAGCTGGCTGACGAAGCGGCCCTTGGAATTTGAAACTGATATTTTAATTTTTCTTGAGGGGGGCACTTTACATGAAGCTTCTGGGACATTTCAAAATTTTCAAAAAAATGGCTCCATTGTTTTTTAATTAATTTTGTTGTTTATTTAATTTTGTTGTAGGTTTAAGAGAATGATGTAGGTCCCATTTTCGTTGGAAACTCGTTGTGTTTACAAATCATTAAAAAGTAATATCAGATAAAACAATTTTTCATTTACCTGACCCACAGCCCGTTATCCACTGAGAAATATTGAAATTGTTATTTCAATGTATTTTGGAATGCTATTGACCGAAAAATTATTGAATTATTTATTTTCCAATTAAACACAAGGCTGAGTAAATATTTCACAAATATACGACATGAAAACAACAAATAGATATGAAAACGCGAGTTATTAATTCTAAAATAATGTTAATATTTTTGTTGCCTTAAGTGAATAAATAACGTACGAGTTAAGTTTACTTTTCTAATTCACTACAATACTCATATTTTTTCAAGTTAATGTCATTGGAAATATTTTTTTAAATTCTGTAATACGATTACGATTATTGAAATTCGAATGGAAATCAGTTATATAACAAATTATGAGGGAGAAGAAAATGCAGCATAATTGGAAGCACATTATGCGCGCATGACAATTATACGCTCAATAATGATTTTTTTCACTGAATGTTCCAATATAATCCATACAAGTTCCTTCCATGAAATTCTTAGATTACGAAGGTTCACATTTCTAGATTATCTATTGAAAACTGAATCCTTATTACACTAGAGGTATATTAACTTCAGTAAGTATTAGTATATGTGAAGTATTCTTATTGTTGAGTGTAGTAAATCTTCAAGTGTGTAAATAATAAAAGAAGGAAGTTTCCTATACTACTTGAAGACTGTTTCACCAGCAGATTTTTTCAAGCCTGTAAATAATTCCATAGTAATTATTTTACTCGTCTTTTTACGTCCGGCTTTATCTTGTGAAGATAGTGAGAATGAAATTTAACTCCTAAGAGGTTACCAGCCTCTCTCGAAGTTTTGGTGTGATAGAGCTGCTACCTTATGGCCTTTCTTCTGTACGGCAGCGAAAGTTGGGTACCAACAAAAAGAACCTTAAGTAGAATACAGGCCACTGAAATGAAGTTTCTGAGAAGAACGCTAGGCTGCACGAAAGAAGATCATATTCGTAACGAGAAGATTAGGGAAAAATTACATGCCGAAGAAATTGGAAGCAAAATAACCAAATACCGAAACAATTGATATCAACGCACGCGAAGAATGGATAATACAAGACTACCTAAATTAGCATTACTTATCAACTGCATGGACGAAGAGACGTGGGCAGATCCAAAAAACGATGGATAGAAAACTTGTGAAGACGGAACAGGCTCAAGCCTAACCCATGAAGTGCAGAAGAAAAAGATTCTTTTACTGAAAATGTATTTATCAGTATTTATTTATTTATTGTTATTTATGACTTCTGTCACTTAGTTCAACTTTGTTAGTTATGTTTTTGTGTTGTAGTTTAATGCCAAGATTTTTCGAATATTTCGTTTTTGATCCACATTTTTTGGAAGATGCTTTCCATTTCTTTAGTTTCTCAAGTCTGGATTAGGTAAAGTAGTAATGGATCAGATTTAAATTCTTATTATTATAATATTACACTCTTACTATTATTACAATTATTATTGTATATATTGATTTGGAACTGGTTTTTACTCTTTAGAAACAAGGGCATATAGATTCATTATCTTTTTCTCATAATGTTGTTGAATATAAATGGAACACAGGAAGGAGCGTAACTAGACATTTGTTTTCTATGCCTTTCTGATTACAACCATAAAATTACTAAATATTACTTCAAACAATTTTTAGAAAATTTTTTAAAAGTATTTTGTACTTGGAAGACAATTAACAAAAGAACTCTATGCATTTTTTCAACAACTTGTTTGATTGGAACACAAGAACGAAGTAAATTACTATGGCCCTTAATTCGGAATTATATATATAATTACACTATAAATTGCAATGTGACTTGCTTATGTCTTTGTTTTCCTTTATCTCTTACCGTGAAATACATACTTCGACAATCCAAACCCATCAGAAAAGAGCGGGAAGAAGACAATGATAAGAGCAACCAGAGCGTGAAGGATCCGATTCCTTATATTGGAATTGTGCAGCCGTAAAGAAAGGGTTCCTGATGGGAGAAGGCAGTGAGAAAAGAAAGGGTGTACAAAGGAAAGTCCACAAAACAATGAACTTGAGCGGAAAATACACACAACGCAAAGGCGTCGAAATAAATGTCGGAGAAAAACTTGGTTTAAGAGGCAAGAACTAAGGAACGTTCCTCACCATCTGAAACACGTCATGGAGTGTGTGGGGGGAGGGGTAGGCGGCCAGCGCAACTTAACGAGCCATCTGCGACGATATCCACCGCCGCATAATCCTCTCGTAAACGCTGGACGCGACGGCCACTTGCCGAACCGCGTTTCACGTCTCCGGTGACAAAAATTAAGTATTACAGCGAAAGAGGTTGTCTCCTTCGGCCGTGAGCGGAGAACCAGCCGACCGACCAGGCCAGAGGACGAGTGCCGCCTGGGAGAGCCAGCTGCGGTCGGCGGTCTCAGTGTGGCGGACAGAGGTGGGGCTGAAGAACGGATGAACAGAGGAACGGGAAGAGGGGAGAGCGAGACGACGAGCGGACGAGAGGGCAGGTGGACTAGACTTCGGATGGACTACACGAGAGGTCGGGCGGACTAAACAAAACGACGGGCGAACTAGGTCAAACGAGGTCGAGCGAGTAAAACTAGAAGAGAACGGGCGTATTACAATACAGGAGGATGGGTGCATTAGACTAAAAGAGGACGGGCAAAGTGGACCAGAGGAGGACGGGCGGACTACCCTAGAGGATGGGCGGACAAGTCTAGAGGAGAACGGGCGAACTAGCGCGAGGAAGAAGGGCAGAGTAGACTAGAGGTGAAAGGGCAGACTAGACTAGAGGAAGATGGGGTGCCTAGATTACGGACGTACTCGACTACATAAGAGGACAAGTGGACCGATTAGAATGAAGGAGGACGAGCGGCCTAGACTCGAGCATTGCGGCTAATGTCATAGGGAGGCAGGTGGGTGGTCGGGCGAACCACAAGGTGGAAGGGAGTGCGGGCCTGCGGGCGACTCGACGGCCGCGCCCACCGCCCCGTGGCCCTACGGGATTCTTTCCTCGAAACGCGCGTCCTCGGTCCGCGAGCAAAGAAACCAATAAAGTCTCCGGGCGGCGCGGCGGGCCGTCCCCCGCGGCGCTTCGGACAAGCCCGGGCATTCGGGCAGCGGGGCAGCCTCTCCACGGCGACAGGCGCTGAGGAAATGCGGCTGTTTGCTCGGCTCCCCGTCCTTTCTCCGCGCTTCTTTTTGACGCAGTTCTGTTTGGAGTTAATTTAGGAACATGGTTCAATGTATAAATTTGCCTTCCTTTGAGAAGGAAGATGGACTCATGACAGAAAATAAATGGAATCAAAATGTAGACACATTGGGAATTTTGTTTGAATACGGTAGCTAACGCAAGTTAATTTAATAAAAACCGCACACTGCGTGTCGAAATATGACTGTTAACAGGAATTTGAACGTTCCCTGGGAGAGTTTGGTTTTAGGCTTTTTTTGTTTCTGTTAAATACTAAATCATTTTTATGTACTAACCGTTCAGTTTTCTCTTCGCATTTTTGTGCAGGTGGGAAGCACCAGGAAATGAATGACAGTTTAAAGAGAAAACACTCAGTGATCCGGGAGAATATCATTAAACCCAACCGTGTGGCGCAAGGAGCTGCTGGTTCTTGAGCGAGTGGACGCCTGAGAATTCTGAAAGTGATTAACGAATTGTGATTCGGTAGACGACAGGACTGTGAGCAGTGTCAGTTTCACACGAAGCCCGACGTATTACAACATTGTGCATCTTCATATTCTGTAGTTGTTTTTTTTAATTTATGCATTGATTTTGTTTAATTTCGAGGGGTTACTTTTTGGAATGCAATAATTTAGTGACATTTTCCTCTGAATAATTGATCAGAGGTTAACGAATGTAGGAATCGGAAGTACATATACTCACAACTCAGAGGTGTATTTAAATTTTTATTTCGGACCTTAAACAAACTCAGTTTTTTCAGTTTTAAAAATATAATCTTCAAAGGGAAACATGTAATGTTTTTTATAAACCTGAATTGTACCTGAATAAACCTGTATTGGTATTGAGTTTCTCATTTCCTATGTCAATAGTAGAAGTAATTAGAATTTCTCTCTTTTCAACAAACCACGAGGGCTATGTTGAAGCTCCCTGTTCTTCACAGATATGTCCGAACAGCGTTATTGCGTAGCCGAGAGAGGAGAAATGCCCTGCTGAGGAAGTTCGACGGATGATAAAGGTCAAGAAAGGATGTGAGCGCATGAAATGAATTTGGAGAGAGAAAGCTGAAGCTGTATTTCCGCCCGTATATCTCTACTTGGATGCGGTTCAGCGTAAGAGTAAATAACGAGATTTCAAAATATCGAAATTGACTTTAAGTTGATCCGTAATATGAGAAGGTAAAAAAACTCAATCTTCTTTTACCAGTGCATCTTCACCCCTCTTGAAGATGTACTGTGTTAAACCTTCCTACTTAAAGGTAATACTTCTTGGAAAAACAGTTTCCAAATAACTTTCTGGAACTTGCCGGCATACAATTCCAATTGTTGTAAATGACTTTTGGTACCCATTACATGGCACATGTTCACGAATGTGAACTCATGTATGTGCCTTTTCCAAATTTTATTTGGTGCAAGAATGTTCACCATGTTAATGCATTCTACTCGTACTAGTGTACGGGCAACTTCAGTGTGTGCATCTATTACTCACGGTCCGACCTGTTGCGGTTCACCATTCGGATGAAGTGTAGATCGATGCGTCTCAATCTAGAGGTGAGGAAATAATTGTTTTGTTATATAATTCCAGAACGTTATCGAAAAATCGTGTTCTTGAGAGCGTAAGTATCTAGAAATCGTTTTATTCGTTTTTTCGGAGCGGGGTGGGAAGGTGGGACACCTTCAGAGAAACTTTGTGAATTCCTGAAATGCCTTTCCGGCATAACATGAAACGTTAGAACTTGATTCCCCAAGTTGAAAATATGTTAACTCAATTTTGTAAAGAAAAAAATTAAAAAAATATTTATATCGATAGTTGTATAGGTATTTTTTGTATGCGCGGGCACGGACGGACTAGGCAACTGTATTGTGAATAAAATTTATTTGTAGTATAAAACTGCATTTTGAAAATAAATTGTTTTGGCATGAAATCACCTGACGGCAGCGTCGTACTAGAGTAATACGCCAACACACTTTGTGTGTTGTGCTATGCTTTGTTCCGCTTCATATAACTTTTCTTTAACAAAGGAATTCGTATTTATAAAGTTTGTTCGTGCGAGATCAAACCCAAAGTTTTATTCTGTAGAAAACGTGTGGTTAATGGAGTGTTTTTCTTACAAGAGCAAATCATCTAGTGTTAACTCTCAGTACCTAATCATTTCTCGCACAAGGTCTCAGTTCTAAGTTCTATTACATATTATTTATTTATTTATTTATTTATTTATTTAATTTTTCCGAAAACGAACATTGAATGACGAGGATTTTTTCCCAATCAGCCGTATGCTGCATTCGACTAGCAGTTATGATTTGTTAGTAAAGGTAATGTCCTATCTGATACTGTATTGATGTAGCTTCAATGATACCTTTTATTTCTCATTCTCTGTGCTTGTCTTTCTTATTTCGTGACGTTGCTTCCGATTCCGAAGCCGCAGTGTGCTAGTTTCAGTGTTCAATTTTTACTTTGAATCTGTATGTGAGAATTCTAACATGACCACCTTCTTGACGGGCGCGTTCTAAAAATACACGCCCTCCTGTGGAGTACACAACCCGTCCGCACCTTTCCCGAGCACTTCCTTCCGCGCTCTGCGGGTTGCCGCCACCGCCTCGCCTCGCCCCGGCGCGGCGCGTCGGTGGGCGATGGGCGATGGGCGGCGCCGCGGGCGGCTGCGCCCGGCAGCCGGAGATGACGAGAGCGGAGTCGAGAGGCGAAGATTGGCGAAGGGCGCGCGCCGGCAGACAGGTCGGCGGCGGGGGCGGCGGCGGCGGCGGCAGCGGCGGCGGCGGCGGCGGCGGCGGCGGCGGCGGCGGCGCTGGCGCCGCGCGCCTTCGCCTGGCGGAAACGATATAAAACTCGTCAGGGAGATAAGCGCCCCTCCCCCGCCCCTCCCCCGCCCCACCCGCGCCAACAGCTGCGTCGCCTTCGATCCGAGTGCCCCTGGCGGAGGAGGCGGAGGCACGAGAGATGAACGGAAATGTCTGCGCGGTGCGAGACGGAAAAGAAAAGGAGGAGTGGACGATGAGCGAAATGGTAGTGAAGCGACAACTGCGCATCGCGATGGAAAAATTGAGGGATGTTGTTTCTGGGTAGTCCAAGTTCTTGATAGACCATTATTTATCCTGTTTTCTTTCATGAGAGTCATGTTGCGAAGTTTTCTTGGTTTCCTTTTGAGCGTAAGCATGTCTTTACATGAACAAGTTGGAAGTAGTGGTTTGAGGTCGCGGTATATTCCATACAACGGATGAATATATACGTCGTAAAATTTCCTTGTGAATTTATCAGGCAATAATATCACTACTCGTGCAAAGTGGAAGTACCTCATTTATTTATTAACGTGCGGAATTTTGAAAATTGTTAATCATTGGAATCCTTCAAATAATGTAACGCCTCTCTTCATGTCACACAATCCAGTAATGCGGCAGTTCGCGACCGAGTCATACGATGTTTCAGACCATACGCATTCGGCAATGAGATGAATGCGACATCAACACTAGTGTTTTGAAGATTAAGATGCATGGATTCCATGCTTCTCTCTAGTCCACTTCAGCATTCTAAACATTGACATTGACAACTTAATCTTCTTCGTGAACACATGAACACTGTCCCTATTTTCCTGATACCACTTTAACACCCGTACATTCTCATTCTCTATGTATTTCACTTTTCCAACTATTTTCAGTTGCCTATTGCCATACACTCTATTAATGAATATTGCACTCCTTTTAGAATTAATATGTTTTCAGTATCAGTCTCGAATTTTCGAATTTTGAGAAATCTCTGTATTAGAAAAATATTTTTATCTCCAAAGTATGTAAAAAAAGGTAAATTCAAGCGCTCAGGGCAACATAAATGAGTCGTACGATAACACACAATTTTAATCGCTTAAAATATTGAAGTACGAGCACACCGGGAAATGTAAACTTTGTCTCAAGAAATATAATTTTAAATGCGTGAATCGGGACATATATGTGCAATTAATCCATCTAAATCAAATATTTGAGATATTTTGAATAGACAAAAATAAATTTCAGGAAAAAGTAAAATAAAACTTAAACGACTTCATACATAAAACAGTATGGTTACTATTTGAAGGTATCGGGACAGTATTGTGCTAGCCCACATTTCCCATTTCCCAAATAAAGATCTTAGAATAACTATCCCCAAAAATGACATCACACTCAAAACACTGTTCACACGTATTCATAGAACTACAGAATATGTAGGGAAAGTCGCAAGAAGATACGTACAGATTGAGACATGTTTGGAATTTTAAAAAATCCTTTCTTTTTTTGCCAGAAAAAATACAAAACGTCAGTTAACACTATCCCGTCCCCTTCAATTGAGCACTTAAATCTAAAAAAATATCTGTGATATAACCAACAGGAAGAATTCCTCATAATTTTAGAGTAATGGTCCTGTCGTCTCTGATGATGACTATAATGATGAGTACTCTCTTACGAAATCCCGGTCTAACAGTGTGACCTCAGTGGTCGCTTGTTGTCTCCGTCGCCAACACGCCACCGCCACCATCGCCGCCGCCACCGCCGCCACCGCCGCCGCCCCCGCCCCCGCCCGCCCCTGCCCCCCCCGTCCCGCCACCGCCACCGCCACCGCCACCGCCACCGCCACCGCCACCGCCACCGCCACCGCCACCGCCACCGCTACCGCCACCGCCACCGCCACCGAAACCGCCGCCGCCGCCGTCGTCGTCGTCTCAGTCGCTAATTCGGGCGCCAGTGGCGGAGGCTGCTGGAGATTGCGATTTCTGCCGCCGCCTTCCGAAACACTTGGCACGCCCCCTCGCTCCCTCGCCCATTGCGCCGCTCGCAGATAGCGAGGGAGTCCTCCCCACGCGCGCGCGGGAAATGGAAACGAGAGCCGGATTTTTTTGTGGGTTCTCAAGTTTCGCACGTAGCGTCTAAACGGATCAGGCGGCGCCCTCGGAGCGAGTCGGTTGGCGTTCACGGAGCGACTCCTCCGGCGCGGCGCGCGGGGCGAGTCTCCGGCTGGAGGGCTTACTGCTGCGCGCTGCCCTCCGCCGATTGGGGCGCTCTCCTACGGTGCGAACTCATTTGCAGAACGTCGCGCCGTCTTCGCTCGATGGTGGCCAAGCGGGTGCGCCAATTTGCTTCTACCGGGGGAAGGCTGCTTCCAAAAAGGCGCTCGATTCTTTTTCTGTTGTTGTTTCCAGTTGTTAAAATGCGTTTTAACACGGACATTCAGACTATCTGAAGTTTCCCTTTCTTCAGTTTATAATATTTTTCTTATATATTATCGTTTTTTTATCCAAATGGGTGTGAGTAGCGGGAGATGAGATTTTTCTCGAGAGATAATAAATCGTGGACTATCATTCAACTAGCAATGTAAGAGGTAAAATGTATTTTCTTTTAACATTTCAATTGTACTTTGTTGAAATGGGATTCTCACACTTACTCTCCGTGTATTTTTCTCTTTATGCCTGTCTGTCTTTCTCCCACTCTATGTATGTCTGTCTATCTCTTTGTCTGTCTGTCTGTCTCTGTCTGTCTCTGTCTCTCTGTCTGTCTGTCTGTCTCTGTCTGTCTGTCTCTCTGTCTGTCTCTGTCTCTGTCTCTCTCTCTCCCTCTCTCTCTTTCTTTCTCTTCTACTCTAATGTGTAATATAAGCCTACTTTTATTTAGCTATAATGTTGCGAACGAGGCAATAAATCAAATCCTTTTATTTATGTGATTATTTTTTGTGCGGAAATTAATACTCTTTGTCTAGATTTACTTTTTTGTATTTCATTCAATATACGTATTAAACTGTGAAAACCGCCAACAACATTATTAACGATGATAGAAATCAAACATCACAAGGGATCGCTCTGAATTTCCCGGAACTTTCACTGAATGGTGCGTAATGAAATTAGTTATAATATTTGCACAAAATATTGGCAAATTTAAACATGAAATTTGTCACTGATCTGTTATGATTTAATTTGTTAAACCTTCTCAGAACGAAGCTCTCATAAGTTTCTTTGAAGAGAGGCGACGTTCGCGCAGCTAATAAAGGAGTTGTTTCGTCAGCGGACAGATAATTCGAGATATTATTCCAGAGGTAGAATTCAACTTCTCAACCAAGTTCAGGTTTACTGTTGAGACCGTGCCATGCGAGATGCAATACCGAAGGTCTATTGTGAAAGATTGGGGACGAGTGGTCAGGCAATTCACTCAGTATATAATACATCTTTAATTTTTGTATGCAATAATCGGATTAATTAGTTTTGAACTTTAAAAACTGCAATACTGAGGAATTTGTTTTTCTTGGTATTCTATCTCTTTTTCTCATGATTTTTAACATGTTTTATACAATATTGTATATTCTTAAAGAAGGATGGAACTGCTAAAGAGCAGTTCAGTTTCTCGTTTGCTCTGACTTTAGTGTATAAAATTTAATTGATCAATTACAGTAATTTGGTGTAAAAACGATACAGTGCGAGGAATGAATTCTGGAAATGCGTTGCAAACCAAAGCAAATGTGGCAGTGTTGAAAAGAAACCGCTGCAGCAACGGGCACAGGCTGTTGACGTCGACTCCATTTCCTCCGAAGAGCCGAATGACGCGCGGGTGGCCTGAGCAATTTTCCACTTCCGGTGTATTGGAGAAGTCGCGGCAAAAAAATCGGGCGCTCTCAACGTGAAAGGCTGCTGTAACTTTGATATGAATTTCGATTCGACTTGCGTGAGAGCTAACATGGAACGTTATGTAAGCTCTGCTCGGTAAATGCTGTCGCTTGTCAAAAAAGTATTTGAAAGTATTTCTTAATATGTTTGTGGTTATTTAGTTCCGAGTACGGAATATCGTAATTCTGATACATCATTACTTAGAATTCGTTGAGCATGTCAGTGAAGATTATGGTATAAAGAAGAAAATGTAACTCGTTTTGATGTATATATTAATATTTCGTTTTATATTCAAACCATGAACGAGACAGAAATTTATCAGTAAAAGCAATAAAATCGCTGTGTTAAGAATATCAAGAATGTCTCAATGAATTTCACGAGCTGAAAGACCCAAGCTACTTTTATTCGAGTTACCAAAAGAGGGAGAAATGAATAAGAGAATGTGTATAATTTAAGAATATTAGGTTGAGCGCTTTCATAATATTACTTCTAAATAGTATGTAAGAAATGCAAATTTGTGTCGATGAAAATGAGATTTGTTTGCAGAGGTGCCGATAGTATTAATTGTCCAATCATTTGGATTCTAAATACAACCTCCCACGCACTTACTTTCATTTTTTTTGTTTCATGATACACAAGAGAGCGGAGTTACACTAAAATGAATCTCAATATTAGAAAACTGCAGGTGTGATATGCTATTAAACCTTCCGAAAAAAGTACTCCAATAACGCTATTCAATTTCACACCTTGGAAATGGATTTATTTTTCAAGAGTAAATTGGGTTAAATCGGAACTAAATTGGATGCACTACCCAGCGTCCATCATATTCCTGTCAGCATGTGCACAGTCACGAGTTGGTAACAACACAACGGTCTGTATTTCATCGGTTTTGGACGAATTTCTGTCTCCAAAGAAATTGCGGGCTTTCGAGAACCGTGGACGTTTGGGTTTTCCTGTGCGAGCGAAGGATGTTCAAAGGGGGCAGCGTTGGTGTCAATCGTCTTCTACCCTCCCTCCTCCCCTCCTCCTTTCCTTCCTTCTTTCGCAGCTTCTCCTCCCCTCTTTCTCTTTCTCCTCCTCTCCTTCCCACCCTCTCCTCTTCCCTTCCTCTGCTTCCTCCCTTTCCTCCTCGTCCTTGTCTCCGCCCGGCGCTGCGCGAGGCACTCTTTTTCCTCGCGCTCCGCCCCGCTCCGCCCCGCTCCGCCCCGCTCCGCCCCGCTCCGCCCCGCTCCAACTTAACCATAGGCCAGGAGGCCTAAGGGGTTCATTTTGTACTCCCTTAGGCCTCCTATAATGGAGTAATGTACTATAATGAAGCTGTATAATAATGCCACGTTATGCATCGTTACATCATTTTGAAACGAGCAGCAGTCATCTAATACGAGAATTATAGAATGGGAATAGAAAAAACTATTTTTTACTACATTTCCGATTGCGTTACAGTCCAGCGTGCACCTTGACCAGCATCCACCAACTTCCCGTCCTGCCTCTTTCTCCTTCATAGAAAATGGTCCGTACAGGGACAGAGAACGGATAATCATAGGCCCTAAGGGGGAGTAGCATCGCACGCGCTCCGTTGTTCTGACTTTTAAGGTACAGCGCCGACGTTCCACTAGAATTATCGTTAAACATTTTGTATTTTTATTCTATTATTACGTAACGAATTTAGAATAAGAGTAATTAATACTCTACCTAGATGAATTATTTCACATGAGATTTGAAAATTGCGTTTTGAAGGTTAAACTGCCGCCACATGTACCCACTCGTGAGTTACGCCTGTGCTCATAACTGAATGGACGTAATATGAACTAACGTTCGATATTGCGGTAAGTAAACGTATAGGTTTCGCATTAATTTAACATTCACAAACTAAAAGTAAAATAAGGGTTCTAGAGTTCGGGCTTCTTGATCTGATCGTTTCTCTCTCGAATTACTTGCTTTGAAAATCTCTCTAAATCGGGATAACATTTTCCTAGAAAGTTATTAATTGGTGATATACTACAATATTGTAGAGGTATGGTTCTGTATTGCTTCGGGCTGTTGAATATCACTCTAAATCGATGGATTTTCTTACTTCCAAGGACTTCGATATTTAATTGGTATGTTTCTATTTTTACTTTCTTGTATACATATGTATATACGAAGTAATATACGTAGTATAGAGAAAGTTATGTAATGCTGCGAAAAATCGATAATCGATGCTGGAACCGTCCGCCCGTCTGTCCATTGTCTGTCCGTCTGTCTGTCTATCTGCGTTTTGAGAAACATTCATTTTTGCGCTACTTTACATACCTCTGAGCGCGGGAGGTCCTAGGTTCGAGTCCTGACGGCGCACACTGGTCTAATCGGGCCTAAAACTTGGTCATAATTGCAAATGTCAGTGGATTTGCGTAAAAATTGGTATCAATGGGTTTTTGAGGTCGCTGAATTAGAATATCATTACGAAATTTCAAAATTCAAAATGGCGCCTTCAAAATGGCGGATCGACTCATTTAAAAACAAAGAAATATGCCTATAAAAATATACATATGGGGCTCTGAAGGTCATTGATTTCAAATGTCATAATGAAATTTCAAAATTCAAAATGGCGGCTTCAAAATGGCTAACTGACTCATAAAAATGAGCCCAATGTGCGTAGAAATATGTATAAAATGGTTCTACTTGTTCAGAAATCTCATCAACCTCATCATTCTCATCATACAATATTCTGAGACTCTCGTCAGAATTGAGACCTTTCCGAAACATATTCCAACAACTCACTCAAAAGAAAGAAACTAAAATTGATTAGAAAATGATTCGCATTCGAATAAAGATTTCAGCTAGGACGACCGCACTCTTGAAACACAGAACAGCAACTGAGATGTTACTCCCAACATCCGACGTCTGATACATGACACATTCTGAAACAGGATGTGTTCTTGGCGATGAGTTCCACGAATTAAAAAGTCGTTGACACTACCTGGAATTATTGCAAGAGGCAAGGAGTAATACCGAATCTAAGCTGTGTTATCAAGCCACAAATGATAGCGAGTGTATAAAAGTCACCCACAGGCTCATTCGGTTAATCTATTGAGTTTTGTAGTCCAAAAATATTGGGAATAATAATAATAATAATAATAATAATAATAATAATGCAGTTATTACTGGCGATGCTCAATTATTAGTGAAAAATCACTAGTGGTTCCACAGCATCGCACAGATTTTCTCGTACTAGTTAAATTGATCGTCTCTTATTTGTCGAACTGTATATATATATATATATATATATATATATATATATATATATATATATATATATATATATATATATATATATATTCAAACAAATGTCACCCATCTGTTGGAAACCCAATATCTATGTATACTGATCTAATTTCGTCGGCACTTATTGAATAAACAATATTTTATTTAATATTTAATTATGAATAATTGAATCAAAAAATAGTCAACAATACTTTGAGGTGACCACATTGAATTCACTTTTACACCTTAGATACCCATAGTTTTGTTTGTTGCGTCAAGAAAAGAAGAATCCTTAAAATACACTAAAAATCTGAAAGTGCTCGGTGGCTTTGGTTATTATTGTTTAATCCCTCCAAAAATTTATATTATTAATTTTACTACTAAAAGTAATTATCTGAGGGAGAAGTAAACAAATTATTCCGAGAAATCAATTCCCTGTGGCATCGAAGAAACCATCGGGGGCGATCTAGTGTTATATCTTACTACGTAGCATTGTAGTATAGTCGCTTTAAAACAAAAAGATGCAGATATGTGCAGCTAAATTTGTGTTATTCTGATTAAGGACATTCTACTTGATAAATAAAAATAATAATTGAGGCAGGACTACGCAGGACAAAAAAATATAATCTACAATATATACGACTAACTTTGTTACGCTACATGGTTTAGAATTCAACCGCATCATATATAAAAATATTATACACTTTTTCTTAAAAATATACTTAACTTATAGCCATAAGTGTCTTATATTCGGAAATACAAAAAGAATCCTTAAAAAAATTTTAAAACCCTTTTTTTAATTTCACGAATACCGTTGGCAAGAATCAACGAATTCGAGCCATTCGAGCAACGGCAACTTTACGACACCGTGTGGAAGACAAAAATGATTGAAATAAATTTCTGAAGCTGAAGTAGTATGCTCCAATGTCTTCCGAACGAAATTTGATAAGTCAGAATTCCAAACGCGCACTTTGAATTTTGCAATTATGGCCAGGTTTTTGCCGCGATTAAACCAGTGTGCGGCGGCAGGATTTTCCACACTAGCTTTTCAGCTAGGTTGAATTCAGTCGCTGTCTGGAGGAGAATTCTAGCGGCCGGCTGCTCAGATCGGTGGTTTTCCGTGGTTTCGTCTATCAACACCAGGCGAATGCCGGAGCAGTACCCTAACAAAAGCTCCACGGACCGCGCGCTATTTCTTTCCTATCCTCCCCCTTTACACACACACACCCACACCCACACACACACACACACACTTAAACTAACATGCACTACACTATCACATATTCCGGGAGACCGGTCGGGAGCATGGAGCTTGTCCCGGCTGGGGCGGTGCCCCGCTGGTGGGAGAGACGTGGATGGGGGAAACCCTGCTAGCCGACGGTAGGTCGGCGCCGGATCTCGCCATCCAGCGGGGAATATCACCGCCATCTCCTGAGAAGAAACATGCACTGCACTCACGGGACTAATGACCAAAGCAGTTGACGCTCCCGGAAACACGAAAAAATCATTCAATCATTTACATCCCCCATGAACAATTTCAAAATTTTCTCAAAAATGGCTCCAATTTTTTCTTAAAGTTTATGGTAAGAATATAATATAATATGCTTATAAAGGTGGGATAGGTCCGATTTTCGAGGTTAACACTGAATTTTCGAAAATCTTAAAATTTCGAATTTCTTTCGTCGTCTTTTTACAACTACAAAATTGAAGATAGATATTTTTGTTCTAAAGAAATTTGTTGCTCATAATCCGTTATTTTAATAAGTTCAGGTAGATAATTTTGAAAATGTTAGTAGTTTTCGCCCAATTTTGCGTGCAATAATTGCAATTTAAAAAAATTACAAAAACAAGATTGTCTCAAAAACGGCTCCAAATTTTATCTTTAAATTTTTTATATGGATAGTTGTAAATGCACTGTATTAGATAACATTAACGCCAGAGATTAAGATATAAGATGTTTGTTTTAAAAATTAATACGCCGTTTAATATGCACATTTCTATCGATTTTTATTCATTTTTGCATCTGTTCGTGAAAGTGCATTAAATGACTTGATGTGAAGTTTTTCGAAAACTCAATAGATTCCTGTGAAAAAAGGCTTCAATTTTAGCATTTTCAGTAACGATTTCCATTCGCGGTCGTAGCTTTATCTCATAGTTCGGTTTTGCTCTCCAAAAGAAAACTTATTGTTTATTTCCTAAACACTTTACTTCATTTTCTTTCTTTTTCTTTGTGACCATCATTTTCCGTAGTGCATCATAGTACGTCGCGTTCGCTTAATATTAAGTATGGATTGCAAATATCAAAATCAGCCCTTTTTTTTATTCAAAATGGATTTTGCTTCCTTTGATATGTAAAGTTTTTTTATCAACGTCGACTGTGTTGATTGGATTGATGTGACATTTGACAATGAAACACAAGGGACAATTGACCGTAAAACCAGTTGGTACTTTGACGTGTTTTAATTTATTTTATTCGTAAAACGTGTTACATTTTGCTATTTATTTACGTGACTTGGTTCTCCCCATTGCGAATTCACTGATTGTGAGCAAAAAAATAACACTGGTAACGTGATCTGAGGCCATGATTTTCTGTTCGCACTATTGAAGGGTTTCTCGAAAAAACAGCTTTAGTCCAATATTGAGAAATTCGAGTTAGTGCTGTCATCTTGTAGCGTAAACGTTTATACATCAGATGATATCGACTCGGTCTAAGTGCATTAGTCCCGAAGAAAACGAGTTAAGAAAATAGGGAAGGATATAATTCTGGAAGAACATCATATGTCCAAAGTGTTTCCATTAAAAACGACATAAGTCATGGGCATCGTAAGTATCAGCAGTGGTTGTGATGAATTATCTTTCCTCTGATGCAACTTGCAGCAGTTCTACGAGTATTTTAAATGTTTTTCTGGCACGTTATAATTAATCCTGAAGAACGCCGATAAATTGTTTGTAGGAGGCATATTTGTTTTCAATGTATGCAAAATAAGACGTATGGTTTATTATTTATTAACACCCCTTAATAGTAAAAAAATATCAATTGCTATATTTGCACTTGGGAATCATTCTACTCTCTGGAATTAACAAGAATTTGGCAATGGCAAATAACGTCTGGTGAACATTAGGGTTGAGGCAAATGACCATATATACCAACTGGCTTCCTGTTACTTTTGTATTCCTTTTTAAATTTAGAAAGTTTTGTTTTACTTGTGACCAAGCACTGATTCATAGTGATGTCTTTGTTTGTGTTGCAATAAAAAAATAAAATTTCTGGAGTGAAAAATGGCCGAGTAACTTATCGCGACCTTTTATGTGCAACACTCTGTCTTGGAGACAAGACCTTTCTTTTCGTCGTTACGGCGATTTTGGTAAAGGACGGTACCCGAATTCAATCAGTCAATGTAGACTTACATTCCTATCTTATTTATGGTTATATTTACAGCAAACTGAGGAAACATATTTATCTAGATAAAACATACAGATAGACACACAATATACTTAATTTTATTTAACTAATAACCGCCATCAAAAACTTGTTTCGTTTTGAAATACTTTATTTCTAATTTTATAAATCAGACACCTCAGAACAGAATACTTTCCCTTTCTGCGAAATTAGAGTGAAGTTTGCTAACGAAAAAATTTCTTTCTTTTATTGCAATGAATGAACATTTAATGTGTTCTGTGTAGAAAACGCCGAATGATTTTGGGTTTATAGTTTGCTATATTACATGTATCTGTTAGAAAAAAAGTGTTTCATTTTCCTTTATGGGTAAGATCAATCTTCTCTAACTGACAAGGAACAGCGTGACAGTAACAAATTCGCGAAGAGCTTCGCTGAGAAAGTAGGTCGCGTGGAGGAATTCCACCTGCCAGGCAGACACAAGTGCCGTTTTTATCTCATCGGCTCCTTATGCTCGAACGTTGCTCTCGACGCCGGACGGCGAATTCGTTGGGAGGAAAGGAGGTTAGAAATGTGTCCGCTGCGGGAAACGCCACATTTCGACCCCGAAATAGGGAGGTGATGAATGATTAATTATTTCATATATTCTGGTGCGTCAATTCCTAAAATCGGGAGATGGCTATGATCATCTGCCGTCCAAGGGTGAAATCTAACGCCGACGTACCAGTACATTTTAGTTTTTTCAAACGGCTATCTCCCACCGACGGGGCACCACCCCAGTCGGGACCAGATCTAAGCTCTCACGACATGTGTGGTAGTGTAGTGCATGTAAGTGTAAGTGTAGGTGCTGAAAATTAATTGTATGGAACGTAGTAGACCGTTTGGTTCTGGTTGGAAGTGGCGCAAATTTGTAAACAATCCAAGGGTATTATTAATAATTCTAATATTAGATGTAGCTAAGAAGTATTTTGGTTGTTTATTATTCAAAGTCTAAGTACATTTGTTCTTAGATTCAGTTTTCAAGCAGATAGAGGTGTCTGCGTTTCTTCTTCCATTCCTTCCATCCCTCCTCAAAAGTTTGCATTACTTCTCAATTCACCATGGTCTCTAATCGTATTTTCATGAAACCTAATTTTAAGATACGAAAGCAAAAAAACTGTAACTGTGGTGGAAGTTCCTTATGAAAAGTCTCATTAAATAAACTGGCTGCGATAGCTCTGCAGCAACATTGATACTTTCGCAGCATCATTGGAGGATCTAGAGTTCGAGAAACGACGACGGTGGATTTTCAGTACCTACGTAGCAGAGTTAATTATTTATTCTCTGGGGGGAGTTAGTAAACCCATAATTTCTTCACTGAGATGTTACATAGTAGGTTGAAATAAGTAGGATAACATCCGTTCCATAGTAAACATTTAGTACTTGTTGCATTTAAAATAGTTTTGGCTTTTAGTAGTTGTATGCATTACATTAGAAACTAATGGTGCTTCAACAGCACACACTTTCTCAAATTATTTGTAACGGATATGTTGTGTTTGAACATTTGTGTAATTATTAAAAAATTAAAAAGTACCAAAATAATGCTCGCTCGTGGCTCATAGCGAGGTCGCTAGCCTTTCACCACTGAGGTCCGGGATCGATTCCCGTCAAATCTCATGTGAAATTTCTTTCAACAAAATACGTTGGGCTGCTTCACAAAGTCCAACCCCTGCAAAGTGTCCTAAACCCTACCCATTTCCTAATTCCTTTCCATTTCTGGCCGCTGGGTAGTACGTACGCGGAGGCGCGTACGCAGAGATTCTACCTGGCGGTCCTCTTGACAACCGACAGACGAGACGAGACTTACATATATACACTCTCTGCTTATGAGAGATATTAATGGAGAATTACTCCGCGCTCAATGCTCGACACGGGGCAAAGAGACGCGTTGCATCAATAATGATAAAATTAAGGACGCAACAAATTTAAAAAAATGTTTATGCCACATTATTCGATGCATTTAGCTCCACACATTCAAAAGGTTTACAGAATAGTTTGGATATCTTTCGAGAAAATCTTGTTTTTGAAATTGCTTTTCGTTCACGCAAATTTATGCGAAAACAACTCTTATTTTGATAAAAGTTGTTCATTACATTATTTAAAGATATAATTTTGAAAAACATATTTCTGAAGTAAGAAATAAATCTATCTTGAATATTGTAGTTGTAGAAGTGCACCGAAAACATTTTATATGTTTGCAATTTTCGAAAATTCAGCGATTTCAACGAAAATCGGTCCTACGCCATTTTTATAAGTGCACTTTGCTCTTTTTGAGAAAAAAAGAAAAAGAAATTGGGTTCATAGTTGAGAAAATGTTTAAAATGTCGTTAGGGCTTCTTGTAATGTGCTTCCCCCTCACCGTGATCGGTAGCTCAGTGCCTCAACTGATGTAACTGCAGCGCCTCTGACCGGGAGGTCCTAGGTTCGAGTCCTGACGGCGGCAGAATTTTTCGACACTAGCTTTTCAGCTAGGTCAAATTCAGTCGCACTAGAGAGAGAATTCGAGCGACCGGCTGCTTGATCGGTAGTTTTCCGTGGTTTTCTCCGATCAACACCAGGCAAATGCCGGAGCAATACCCTACCAAACGGGCCACGGTCTTTGCACGCGATCTGTCCTTCCTCTTCCTTGTCCTATCCTCTTCACACACACACACATACAATAACATGCACTGCACTACCACATATTCCGGGAGACCGGTCGGGAGCTTAGAGCTTGTCCCGGCTGGGGCGGTGCCCTGCTGGTGGGAGAGTCCTGGTTAGGGTGAAACCCCGCTAGCCGACGGTAGGTCGTCGCCGGATCTCGCCATTCAGCGGTGGAATATCGCTGCCATATCCGGAGCTGTGGAATAGGGAATATCGCTGCCATACACACACACAATAACATGCACTACACTAATGGGACTAATAACCAAAGCAGTTGACGTGCCCGGAAACACAAAAAAATCAATCAATCAATACTTCCCCCTCAAAAAATAAAATATCAGCTTTAAATTCAAGGAGCCTCGACACCAGCCAGATCGATTGGGAAATATCAATTTTTTGCGAAATTCCAGTTTTTCACTGATGGACTCATCGACAGACAGATAGATAAACATTTTGCTGTAAAGAAATTTTTCATCAAGGACATACGGAACGTGGATTCTGACTACACAACCTCTTCAAATTATAGGAACAAGAAATGCCCACGCTGCCATATCCGGAGAAAAACATGCACTACACTAATGGGACTAATGACCAAAGCAGTTGACGTGCCCGGAAACACGAAAAAATCAATCAATCAATCAATCAAAATCAGTAATTCGTGATGTGAGGTTTCCGCAGAGAGCGAGAAGGATTAGAGTGAAGTGGGAGGGGGGCGGCTGAGCGGGGAGCGCAGAGGGCGCTGCCGGTGGAGGTGGCGGCGGCAGCGGCGGCGGGGTTGGCGACTGGCGCAGCCCGGCGTCGCGTCGCCAAGATGAAATACCGAGCGCGCAGAAAATTACTTCGCGACCGAGCCAGGCCGCGCCGCGAGTACACGCCGCCAGCCAGAGGCTCAGACAGCAGTTGCTTCCGTTGAGGCAGAATGCGCCGGAAATGCAGCTATGTAGGTTACGTAGCACAATTCTGAATGCTTGTTGCCCAGTCATAAATACGAATCGAAGGATTTAAAAGATGATTTGTAATAGGTTTGGGCAAAAGGATTGTACGTTTGAAAGAATGTAACTTATACAGAGAGAAAGGTTTTTGATTGATTTTTTCGTGTTTCCGGGCGCGTCAACTGCTTTGGTCATTAGTCCCGTAAGTATAGTGTATGTTTTTCTTGGGAGATGGCGGTGATCTTCCCCCGCTGGATGGCGAGATCCGGCGCCGACCTATCGTCGGCTAGCGGGGTTTCCCCCTAACAAGGACTCTTCCACCACCGGGGCACCGCCCCAGCCGGGACAAGCTCTAAGCTCCCGACCGGTTTCTCGGAATATGTGGTAGTGTAGTGCATGTTAGTGTAAGTGTGTGTGTAAGGGTAGAGGATAGGACAAGGAAGAGGAAGGACAGATCGCGCGCGGTCCGTTGCCTGTTTGTTAGGGTACTGCTACGGCATTCACCTGGTGTTGATCGGAGAAACCACGGAAAACTACCGATCAGAGCGGACGGCCGCTAGAATTATCCTCCGACTGAATTCGATGTAGCTGAAAAGCTAGTATCGAAATTCCTGCCGCCGTCGGGACTCGAATCTAGGACCTCCCGATGAGAGGCGCTGCAGTAACAACAGTTGATGCACTGAGCTACCGCTCCCGGTGGAAATGTATTTCTAGAAACATTTGTCTATAAATCATCATTTTGAGCCAAAAGTCTTAAAAAGATAGTTGGGAGTAGTTTGGATACAGGAGAGAATTGTTTAGGATCGTTCGCGTGAAAGAAAGTTTTCCTAGAAACGTTTGTCTTAAAACATAAATCATTAAACACTATTTCAAAGTCTTATGTGTGTTGTTATAGGTTGAAGGAAATGTAGAAAGACATTTACACTGAACTATATCTTCCCCCCCCCCTAAAATAAACCATGGTAAATGCATCTAGTTTAATTTACATGGATATTTGTTGACAAAGGTGTTGTTATCCTTCATGGTTTGATGCAAGAAAATAGAGTATAACTTTGTGTATTCTCATCAAACATTATCGCGCAACTAATTTCTTCAATAATATTGTTTCCAGTAAAGTTCGGGACGCGTTTGTTGAATTCTTGAAATTTGCGATCCTCAGTGTTATTGTTATAATTTGGGGCTTGCTATCGTAGAGCTGATGTATTTCAGTCATGAATGTTAAATGATATAGCGGCGTTTCGTGATGTACTAGTGTGCTCATACACCCACCAAAATCAACATTTGCGCTCGCGCGCGCGCACACCCACACATACACTGCGCTACACACACAGACGCACACGCACCTACAAATAGTCACTGGCCGTATTCTTGGACTACTTTCCATTTTTAACATAATTTAAGTTTTGAAGTTTTTCACAGAAATAAATCTGGCATTGTGGCGAATCAATAAATGAAAACGAGGCTTCTTTGCTCAAGAATTAAAATATTATTTGTCGTAATGTACTATTGTGATACCTGATTCTTGCTTAGAGGCGCAAACTACTAGAGCTCAAGGCAACAGATGACGTAAGTTAATTAATTTTTTCGCCCTTAAAAAATTTCGGCTCTCACCGGGTTGAACCCGCTTGTATTTGGGTACAACCCGGCATGCGAGCCGTTATACCACTGAAACGACGGGTGGGCTATTAAAGTAATAAATATAAATAAAAAAAATATATTAAAATAGTTTCTTTTCCATTCATTAGATGCTGAAATTGTTGTAACCCTGTTTATTTAATATTTGGGTGTTGTTATACGCGAAACATGAAGATTTTTGAAAAGCAGTTTTTTTTAAATGTGGAAGTTTTGAGTCGTCTCTATTTTGAGCTCAAAATTGGAAAGAAAAGCTGCTGTGTTGGAGATTCTTCAAGGGTTATTTTTCATTTGGATGATATAGAAATCATATCATTCGACTTTTCATTTACTTTCTGAAACAGTCTACATTGCTCTAAAAATTCATGGACAGTCTTCCATTTTCTTTACAACTCTTTCTGATTCATGTGTGTAAATTTAATAATATTGCATTATTTCCCCTTCCTGTAATCACCCAAAATACTTGACTTCTTTCATAGGCGAATCAGTGACAGATCGTTCAGAAGTCAATTACGATGAAAGATGCAACTGCCTCAAACAACATTCTTGATTCATTTCTAGAAATTATTTACTCATCAAGTTATCTGCGTATTATTCAATTAATACTCAATTCGAGAGCTGATTAATTCCTATAATTGAAATACG
This sequence comes from Teleogryllus occipitalis, assembly GCA_011170035.1. Lineage (NCBI taxonomy): Eukaryota > Metazoa > Arthropoda > Insecta > Orthoptera > Gryllidae > Teleogryllus > Teleogryllus occipitalis. The sequence continues at coordinate 25,277 of BLKR01001097.1, forward strand.
CTTTTATAAACTCATACTACAAACATCTTATCTGGTTAACAAGCTGTGCGTTTTACTTTCTCGCACTTACTAACAAGAGAAAGCATTTAAAATGGAGTGAATTAAACGCAACACGAACGTAAAACGGTGAATTTTCTTTTGCCGGGCCCTGGAAACGAAAAAGTGGATAAATCTTGTTCATACTTAAGAGTAAATTATTTCCTCTAGCATGTTGGATTGTCAGAATCCATGTTTTTTGTATCCTTAATACCGAGAAATAGATTGACGGCAAAACGCCTGTCCGCCTGTGGCCGACGCTAGCGCCTAAAAAGTTCGGTTGAAATTTTCGAAAACTAATAAAATATTCCCCGATCGATTTAACGTAAGGCTCCTTCAGTTAGAAACGGATATTTTGATTTTTGAGGGTATTTTATACGAAGACTCAACATGATTTTCAACATTTTCTCAAAAACGTTTCAAATTTTGGATTAAAATTTGTACACTGATAGCGTAAAGAACACGTAAATGAATAATGCAAGTATCGTTTTCGTTGAAATCCCCTATTTTTCAAGAAGGGCAAAAGTGCCATTTTTTGCGCGTCTTCCTACCATTACAATATTGAAGGGAGAGATTGTTTCTGAATGAAACTTGTTTTTAAAGACAGATATTGAAATAAGATAATAAACAATTTTTCAAAAATATGAGTAGTTTTTGCGTAATTTTGCGTGAAATATAAAAATAATACAATCATATTAATTTTTAAACCATTTTTTCCAAAAACGTCTCCAACATTTTTATTTACATTCTTTCCTCGTGTGTATTAATAAAAAGACCATAAAACGCTTCATGAAATATCATATAATACGAATATAATTAAAATAGTCCATACAATATGTAATTGATATAGCAGCACTTTGCTAAAAAGCAATCACGGCGGCTCGGAGATTAGGACCAGAAGTTCTCCTTGAAGGGCGAAGGGCGACGTTGCCAAATGGGCCAATTGGAATACAACAATATGTAACTGATGAGGGCTATTGTGATAAGTTAATAGGCATGGTAATAGACTGCACATAACGCTTTTATGAGTTTGTTGGCTACTACTGGGAAACTAATGCTTTATTTTCCCATCTTACTTGTCATCTTGCTTGTGTACTTCGCTTAATTTTGTTATTGATACTTTTATATTATATGTTATGGATATATCCATACATTTATTTATTTTATTCCAACAAAATAATTTACATACGAACTCTTACATCCTAAAGCCTTGCACAGCGGAGGATGTTACGTATCTACGTGTTTAAAAATTCAATTTTATATTCTGAATAGTTCTTGTTTGTTATGCATATTTACACATTTTGTAGTACGTAGAGTAGTTCATAAATATAAATGTCAGGTTGTATTAGTAATCGTTTTCCCTCCGTGACCACATAAAATAAGCTTATAAGCTTCAGAAAGCAGTGTTTTTTTTTCTAATTTAAAATCTGATATTACGAACTATCGCATTGGCACAAGACTAACTAAAGAGAACCACATTTACCAAATTGTCGTTAATCTAGTAAATCAAATTCTTATTTTATGAAACAAATAATTTTAACTTCCGAATAACAAATAATATTTCACAAACAGTTCCAAAGCCCTAAAAGACTCAGTTTACGTAGCCAGCCCGATGGCCGAGGTCCCGAAGGAACGAGTGCAATTGTGACCTGGGTTCGGTGGGTAGCATATTGGACGCCCCTTCGGGTGGCGTAGGCTGAGGCAGGGCTGTCCAAATAGGAGGTTTCGGACGAGAGTGGCCGTGTGGGGCTGGCGACACTAGGCGGCGTTCCTTGTGCTCCTGCGGGACACAGCGCAGCTCCTAGTCGCGGTCATCACCCCTCCACTGGGAAAGCGGAGGGTGACGGGCCCATGGGGCACTTCTGGGGCAGCGTGCAAAACCATGGATGTGCCAAGGTCACCGCTCACGGAGGTTAACCATCCTCAACTGGCGGAAGGCAGTTGATACGACCTCCTAAGCTCAAAAGGCGAGATAGGGTGGTGATTAAAAGTTTCTCATACTCATATAACTCAGTTTACTTACAATCTTTCCAGTATTTTCGTCTTTAAGAATTCCAGTATTCGCGCAGCGAGTTGGTCAATTTTTGTACGAAGCGTTATGAGATAAAATGTGAATAATAATCTGCGAACATTAACATTTAACTGGATAAATTTACGTAAAATAACCGTAGATCAATTTTGCATTTCACTGTTGAATAATGTCTGCAATGTCTGGTGAAAATATCTCCAATAAAGGGTAACCTTCGTGGAACAAAAAACGAGAATCAAAATATCAGCCCTGAAAAAGGCATTTTCCAAACATTGTTCGTGCCTAGGGGTAAAATAAAATGATTATTACGAGATGAGTTGTTTACATTACATATTGTAATAAACATTTTCCAATAGCACTTGGAAAAGCAGTTTTATGAACAAAACTCGTGGCCTTTATATTGTTCCAACAAATTACGATAAAAATTTAACACGGCTATTATGAGGTGCGCACCAATGCGCGGAACACATGAATTCTGCAAAATATATGTGTTGCAGTAGGGGGCGCCGCGCATTGGAGACTCTCAAAACGCGTGCATATGGCGCTCACGCGTGGGCGTGCAGGAAGGCTGGTTGCGGGGGCGGCAGGGGGCAGGGGTGCGCGTGCCGCCGCTGGCGCCCCTGCGGAACACCGCAATGGAGTTGCCGCCCTCGGACGCCGACGCGGGACGGGGCGGCCGCGGATAAAACCGCGAGCTCCGGCTGGCCAGATGGTGACGTCACTCGGCGGTTAGCAGGGGGAGACCGCACAACTGCGCAGCAAGCCGATGTCTCTTGAAGTCGATGTTTCAAGGGTGCTTTTTTGAAAATGGAATAAATTCTTGAGCGATAGTGAGTAACATTTATTTACATTGCGCATCCTTTAAAAATACAGCTTTTAAATTTCCATTGCATTACATGATTGATAGTTGTTGTTCTTTAGGAAGCCCGAATAGACAGAAATTACGATTTGCGTAAATCGACACGTCGATAGATTTCGACCCCCTATTGTAATAATTACACACGCACAAAAAAAAGTTGTCAGGTTCAAAAAGTTGACCCATGTTTCTCTGTATGTCGATGCGCTGAATCCGAATCCGAGGCCAGAACTGCGGCACTACCCTCAAGTTTTCTAAATCGCAAAAACCATCGTGAAATTGTATTTTTGTTTGTTTTCGGGCAGTATTGTCAGACCCGAAGACTTGATACATGTTTCGCTATGTATTTTCACGCGCTAAATCAGAATTTGAAGCCATAATTGCGCCACCACCCTCCAGTTTTTTTATCGCGAAAAAACACCGTGAAATTGTAGATTGTAAGTTTGGGAGTGGTTTATTGTGAACAGGTGCAAAAGGGAGTCAAATGAAAACCATAATTATTTTTTTAAATATTATTTATTGGTCACACAGGGTACAGAAGTAAATCACTTTTCAACATAGTCCCCTCCTCGTTCAATGCAAGTCCGCCAGCGCTTCGGAAGAGCCTGAATGCCTACAGAAAAAAAGTTTTTTGGGCGACGGCGCAACCACTCGTGCACCGCGTTGCGTACCTCTTCATCGGAGTGGAACTTCCTGCCACCCATTGCTTCTTTGAGCGAACCAAACAGATGGAAATCGCTCGGTGCGAGGTCTGGCGAGTAAGGGGGATGTGGGAGGCATTCAAATTTCAGGTCTGTGATGGTCGCAACCGTTGCACGCGCCGTATGGGGCCGTGCATTGTCGTGTTGCAGCAGCACACCGGCTGACAGCAATCCACGTCGTTTCGTTTTGATGGCAGGCCGGAGATGATTTTTTAGGAGATCCGAGTACGTAGCACTCGTCACAGAGGTTCCTCGTGGCGTGTAGTGTTCTAAGATGATGCCCGTTTGGTCCCAAAAGAGGGTCAGCATATCCTTCCCTGCAGACGGCTGTGTCCGAAACTTTTTGGGTTTCGGTGATGAGGAGTGGCGCCACTCCTTGCTCGCTCGCTTTGTTTCAGGCTGATGGTAATGCACTCATGTTTCGTCACCAGTGACGATTCGTGACAGGAAGGCATTACCGTCACGTTCAGCACGCCACAAAAGGTCTTCGCACGCATCAACACGTCGCTGTTTCAGTTCAGGCGTCAGTTGTCGGGGCACCCATCTTGCAGACACCTTATGAAACTGGAGAACATCATTCACAATATGATGTACCGATCCATGACTCATGTGTACGCATGCTGCAATTTCGTCTATTGTCACACGGCGGTTTTCCAAAACGATGGCGTCAACGGCTGCAATGGTCTCTGGAGTCACTACGCGCCGAGCCTGGCCGGGGCGTGGAGCATCGGCCACGGACGTAACACCATTTGCAAATTTCCGGCACCATTCATAGATTTGTGGCTGTGACAAACACGCATCTCCATACTGAACCTTCATTCGCCTAAAAATGTCAATCGGTTTCACACCTTCACTTCGCAAAAACCGAATCACAGAACGCTGCTCCTCGCTGGTGCATGTGGCTAGTGGGGCTGCCATTTTGGAACTGTTGTTGCGCCGGTGTTTATGCATCTGCCGGCTACTGTCGCCTTGGAGACATCCGGCATACTATCGCAAACAGGCATGCCAACTTACAGCTCACTGGCGCCATATGCGAATTTTTATTTCTACTTTTATGGTTTTCATTTGACTCTGCATATGTTGAGGCTACATAATTCTCAAAAAACACTATTTTTCTACATTTTCTTTTTGTTATATTTGTCATACATTTTCTATTTCTAATATAAGCAAGTGTTTTTATAGTAAAATCAGCGTGTTATATTCCAAGTTTATGTAGGTATAATAACTCTAGGTATAGCTATACTTTTATATATTGTGGCGGCACAGAGCTCGTACAGGATAATTAGACGAGCAGAAAGTAATAATACTTCATTATATTATCACGAAATTTTGTTATCCCAGGGAAACGCGGATTTTCTACGTGTCACAGACGTACTTCGTACAGCGGCCCTTTTTGTCCACAGGGAACTCGGTCGCCGTCGACCCGGCGCCGATCTCCCCCCCCCCACAATTTTTTTGTGTGCCTACACTGCAGACTCACGCACGTCCACGCTACCCTTCACCCTCCACTCACCACACCCTGCCCGCTACCCGGGTAAGGCTGAGAACCGAAGTGCGTAGTAGGAAAATTCACCAGCAATGTCATCACATCAGTTCTGGAATACTAATCGCGCACTTTTTCTCGATATCCAAATCGGTGGTGCGTGGAGAGACGGGTTCTGACTACGTCACGGCAGTGCAACTTCAACAGAAAACAGCGTAATAGCGCGTCTTGAACTACATAAAAATGCGAAACAAAGCAAGGTTTTTAAAATTCTGAAGAAATAATTAATAGTTGTAGAAACTATTGAGTAACAAGAAGGAGCACCATATGCACAGGTTGTTAGAAAGAGAGAGTGAAAAGTGTGAAGTCTACGTTGTAAAGGACGAAGGTGGGCAGCACTGCTAACTGAGTCGTGACGTTCTGAGTGGAGCTCGTACTTGCTGCCGGGCCGTGCTGTGCCGGGCTGAGCCAAAACAAGGGATCTGGAGGATCAAGAGAACGTGCGCGCATAGCTCATACATAGAGAGTTTGTGCACCCTTGATCACTAAAGCACTATCGATCTTCTGCTCATGCGCAGTTTAAGTTTCGCATCCATTTTGTGCATCTGCGCATGCACAGAAGTTCGACAGTGCAGTCCGCTAAAGACGGCTCCACACATTCGTTATTCGGCGAACAGCGAGCAACCGCTCGCCGAATCTCGAGTAGTGTGGATGAGTTGCTTGCTATTTGCAGTGTGACGAACATTCGGTATTCGCCCTACCCACCGCGTGTCGGTCTTTTGGACTCATCAAAGGGAGCGAACATTCTCGGAACACATCAGCTGCTCGGGATTAGGCGAGCACTAGCTCCCTGCTCGGCGAATGCCGAATATGTGGTGCCGTCTAGGCGTGCACAAACTCTATAATTTCACCAGCCCGCGACGCACTTTGCCTGCAGCTGCAAGTTCTTCTACGCCGTAATCCAGCTAATATAAACAATGCTAGAGAAAGAGCGCTCAGTAGGAATTTTCCCCTTCTAGAACTTTCCGCAGCCATACGGGGTTTGGCGGAGACAATGTTAAGACTCAAAACGCTCGGGTCAATCAGAACACAGTTTTGAAGTATAGAGAACGAGGTATTGAAGCTTCGAGGGCGAAGACAAACGGGGAGAGGCGGCTCTCGAGGTCAGTCCGCCGGGCGCAGGAGCGCGTCCGTGCGCGTCCGCGTTATTTTCGTTAATTCAGGCACTTCGGGTCAACCGCCCGGGCTCACGAGTCGTCTCCGCCCGAGACCGCATTATTTTGTTAATTTTTCGGCACTTCTGCTTGGACCGCCTGGCTGACAGCACATAACACTCTCAGGAATACCTTGGTAAAATGCTCTGTGGTTTCAAGAGTGATATATAATGTTCAATACAGCACATAAAAAATAATTCCTTTGTTACACAAAAGAAAAATAAACATACACAAAATACACTTAGAGCCCTCCAATTGGCATGAAACTCTTATGACCTCGTGAAACACAGACAACAAAAATATAGTTTTGCTTCTTCACTTCTTTTACTACCTTAAGATTCGCTGTTTCTTTTAATTATTAATTCTTCTAGTGAGCATAATCCTTTTCAGATAGCCTTTGAAACAGTTTTATTCTCCAATTGTAACAAAAATCTTATATATTGCTATTCACAAAAAGAAAGAATAGTTCTAGAATGGACATATACATCTGAAATTCTCTCAGACAGTATTTAGTCCACATCACCTCTCAATTCTCATTAAAATATAACCTTAACTTCTCTAAATGATGTACCATTTACCAATATGCTCAGATACTAAGTTTCTTACGAAGAATGATTGATTCACTACAAGTTTGTTTAAGACGCGGTTCTTTACTGCACTTTAAACGAAACAAATAATCATATTTATGTCTAGCAAGAGCTTGTTCTTCTCTCACTTTCTTGATAACCATCTACAATACATAGAAATCGTAAATACAATGTGTAGTTCGAATTGGCAACGACCTTACTTGTTCCTTAGCTGGAAACTGGGAGAAACTGACGCGTACCGTGCTGGCGTACACCCTGCAGCCCCGTTCGTCTGCTCTCGAACTCCACGATCTCGTCAGAAATTCTGGTCTATTATTTTAAATTTATTAAAATAGGTCTATGCAGACACAGAATACGAAAAATATGGTAAAGATCAAGAAAGAAAGCACATGTTACTTTTCTCAACTATCCATGAGGTCATCTGTACCTCCCACTTGCTTCCTTAAATTCTAAATTTTACTACATTTTAACAAAAGTTATTTCAGTTAATCAAATTCGTGCTAGACATTATGCAACCAAACTGTTATATCAAATTATGGGGAAGCAAAGTATAAAACAAGGTCCATCTCCAACTCAAAGGAATTCGCAGCTCTTTGAAATGAGGCGTTGTCTACATTCACATTTATCATTCAAGTAGAATAAAGGTCTTTAATTCAAATAATAGTTTCAAAATACCCCTCTGATATAATTTATTTTTGTGAAATTATATTCAAGGCTCTTAGAATTTAAAATCTATGATTAGCTTCATCTACCTTTATAAATAACTCAAAGCCGATGAAAAGTATTGAATAACAATGTTACATGTTACTTTTGCAATTGTCTGTTTTTGGTTTACCGAAAAAATAGTATTTTATGATACGATAAAAAATGATACGGTAAAAGTGACAATTTACTTTGCAAGTAGGAAAGGTTGCGTCACGAAGGAATCCTACGAGCAAAATATAATCACTTTTACCATATGTGTTATACACTATTTTTTAGTCAGCCTGACTGACTTTCATTTTATTTTTATACACAATTTCTTTGATACATTAAGGCAGCGCACTCTGGAGAAACAAAGCCGTGCGACTGGCAGCTATTTTGCCAATGACATCACTGCCTCGCCGTGAACCCACGATGCTGCTTGAAGTTCATAGCAAGAGCGTTTTCACAATTTATTTCTTCCTGGCTAACAATTTCTCACGAAAGGAGTTTGGCAATAAAAATCAAAAGATTTATATTTTCAGAAATACGTTATTTTTATTTCAGGAAAATATGTTTACTTTGAAGGAAACCGTTAAAAACTTTTTTTTCCTGCAACTTCCTACAAAATTGGAATCAGAAGTTAATAAAAATAGATTTTGATCAACTAAAAATATGTGAATTTATTTTGAAAAACATTATATTGCAAATTACATACATTACACAATACATATTTGTTTAATAAAAAACATGAAACAAGGGTATACCACTGCATTTGGGATGCATATGTGCATATTTTAATGTTGACTATGTGATCCTGAAGACGGAATGATTGTCTGAAATCGCTCCGAAAACTTCAAAACCTGTGTCCTCCAAACCAACTATTTGTGAAACGTAATTGTCTGAAAGTAACCATTCAATTTGTGCAATGGTAAAACATGTGCAACATCGTTATATGAAGACAGCCTGCTGTAAACCATAAATACGCTTGCACTTGTGGATTTCTCCTGACTGTTAATATACTAGGCACTAATTATGTTCCCTTCTTAGCGGACATCACAAGTTTTTCATCGATCACTGAAATGACTGTTTTAGCATTGTCCCCTAACAATGAAAAGCCTCGAAATTATTTCACTATCACTTAATTTGCTACTAGTACACTGTAACTAAAGCACTCCTATAATGGACAAAACAATTTCTCATCAACCTTAAAGAGCGAATTCCGTACGGCTGTCATTCTTTTATCAGTATAAAACATCGAGGAGCTTCTAATTGACACTGTCCACTCTGAGTTAAATTCTAGGGACAATGTCTTCAGATCATCTAAACTGTTGAAACATTAAGATGAATTATACTCGGCATATGTCTCCAGACTAGCAGAGATTGTCTTTTCTTCTTTTATTGTCAGCTGAACTTTCACGAACTGAAGTTTTAGGTCTTCATATGTGCACAGCACCTGAACAAAATATTTCTAAACAAATACATAACCATCTCTATATAATAATTTAGGGGAAAATAATGTCATGTCATATAAAATAATATCATGTTATTTACATGTAGGAAACACTAGTTAACACTTAACCAAAAACTACAATTAATAAATTGTACTTACAAAGTTCGAATTTCTATAATTTATGGCAAATAATTACAAAAAAAACGCAACGGACCACGACACAGAACATAGAAACAAATGACTTCTCGGGCCTTACCGCGCTCACGTCACAAAATCGTCACCAGGTTTTAGCATTCCAGAGGATACTGATTGAGGTCAGTACTAGGTGATGCAGTTATACCATGTATTCATAGCTCCTTGAGTCAGATGAAAGATTTTTTTCCTGCATTCACAGATTTATCTGAACACTAGCGCTCTCCTTTAGCAATAGTGCTAAAAATTAAACTTTTAGCACGCTAGAACCACTTTTACGAGAGGCTGTCTAAAATGTATTTGTTTTTTACTAAGTGACATTTTTCCAGGAATACCGAAGCGTACAGACCTTATTTCAACAGCATGGCACTTTTGAATTTCGCAGAGCTAACAAAATGAAATAACGAGTTAGAACGGAAGGCTAACGAGGAACCGTTGTTCTGCTACCACTAATGCCCCCACAATAACCTTGACCTTCCTCTTGAATCCATTAACCTTTTTTACTCCTAGTTGAGGTGCCTCTTGTTATGCACGGATGATCCTAAGTGATGTTTGGGAAAGAGAACTTAATTGTATTATAATGAACCAACACCTCTGTGCCGCAGGCCTTGCTTGAAAACTGTTGACTCAGTTTGATGGTCGGAAAACACTCATTACTAGCAGCAAATACTTTCTTGCATTTTTAAACCCTGTCAAAAAGCAATGAAAATAGTTAATTTCCCTAACTAATAGAGACAAAAAATTATGTTTTTCTTTGAACATAAATGAAAAATGTAAGTACATAATAAGTTTTCTCTAGTCTCTTTATTAAATTTATATGCTGTATCTGGAATGTTATCTACATCATGTAAAGTTGAAATTATGTTATACTTTATTTTGCTGAAACATAATAAAACCGCTCAGACAAACCATGACGTTACCTAGTCTACAAGTCAATTGCTGTAGACCTTAGACTGTTATTTTGATGACGAGTTTTTGATATTTAAAATAAAATACATCTTTAAGGACATTCTTTATTTTACAAAGTTTTGGAAATTTTCTTAAGTTTTTCATTTTTGTCTTTTGCTTTTGACATGCAACACTTCGAATTTTCTGTTGGGATCTAAAGGGTGTCTTGTTTGAAGGCGTTGAGAAGTAACATGTTCCAACAGGACAACTCCACTTTCGATTCTTATCTCCTTGAAGCCAATCATTCTTTCGATCCGAACAAAAATTTTCAGTTAAATCATCTTGAGATGCAATTTTCTGAAAATGGTTACAGTGTCACGCGACGTAATAATTTTACCATCAATTTGGAGGTTCGTAGGAGGAACAACTTTATCCTAAGAGCTATGAACTTGTGTTTGTAACCATTAAAACATGTTAAGATCTACAGGATTGCCGAGTGATTATTGGGTAAGTAGTGCCCTACTGGATTTGAAAATAAAAAAATACTTCTTACGAAAAATATTGTATTTCATTATATAATTATTTCGGTTTCAATTTTAGAAACTGGTTGATAAGAAAAGATTCAGCCGGATTGTTTTATCAATCCATAGTTTGTGTTTAAAGTTAAGATAACGACACATCTTGGGTTATCAGCAACTTTGAAGTTCATTTTGATGCTTTGTAGATAGCTTTTCAATGCTTCTTTTCTGAGTTATTTGGTAATGTTAGCAGACGTTAATGGTCTTCATTATTCTGTTTCTTACTTGTGGGGTCAGCATGATGGTCACAGAGGCAACGATGGAATTTGTTGCATAAATAACTCAATCAAATCGATGAACAAGGAGCTTTTCAATATGTTTCTCATTACACAGTGTGTAATGAGAAACATCTTGAAACTAGAAATTGAAACATTTTGCAATATCTAGAAACATCTGTTTCTCATTACACACTGTGACTCTGTCAGGAAAAAAAGAGTTTTGGCTACGTTGTATTCCTTTGTACCTCATTTTTTAAAACTAAATTAAGAAATTATGTCCAACTGAAATAACTGTAATAACAACTCAAATTTTCTTTTAAGAATTATCGTAACCTAGTTAATATGAAAGAAGATGATAAAATATCTATCGGTCCTCAAGAAGAGCATAACTCACCGTAAGATAATTTGCACAGATGGTGGTTTACCAGACGACACATCTTATGCACACAACAGAAAAAAGATTTGTAATAATAAATTATTTAGTTCTAGGTACTATTGTAATGAAGATTTCAGAACAAAATTACAAAAGAATAAAGAATGTGAAGTTTTCTCCCTCTCTTAAAAAATTTCTTTTGGTGGATAAGATGATTTACCTATCAACCATCGACGTGTTCCTGAAGCTCCTTTATGGAGGGTGGATTTTTTTCGATACTTTGTATAGCAGCAAACCCCGGAAAACACTTCATAGGGTGGCACATGGGAGATCTGATCTCGCCGGTCAGGGACGACGACTAATTACTGCACTTTTCTTACACTTCAATATTTATCGTAACAAACCTGACGTACGTACTCTCCGTGTTTCAATGCAAATTATTACCATGTGATTACTATATTTCTAAGTCGAAGATATTATTTTTAGTTCCTTATTAACCACGACTAGAGAAGAGATATGATCATCAAGCTGCATGAGAAGGGAGTTGATCATCAGTTTTGAAAGAAAAATGGTATGTTTGCGCGACGAAGAAAATCAAGGTCTCTCTCTCGGGAACAACCCGCGCCGCCATCACACGGGACCGCGTGCGGGCGATTGATAGTTCCATCTTACGGGAGCAGCTCTGCATTGGGTTGAGCAGATGCACTGCAATAAAGCATTGCGGCTGTGAAGCTATGAGGCACTATTACCAAGAGGGGAAAAAGTGAAATATTTTAAAAAATGTAAACTTTGGCTAATTCGAATTCTAGACAATCATTTTTTTTAGATCCCCTAGAGTTTGATTTAAAGAAGAACCCATTGTGAAATTCGCCCCAAAAGGAAGCGCACGGACAAGGTTCCCCGCCGCCATCTCAAGTCATCACTAGGGAACGAATTTTCATGTAAATACATATTTTTACCGGAACAAGATATCTGTATTCAAGAATATTTTTAGGGTTTACAGGGCATTTTCAATGAATTGGAAACATTTTTATTTTACCAAGTTTTAAATATTTCTGTATTATTACATCATATTTTTTATATATTTAACACAAAACTAAATATTTCATTACATTTCAATATATTTTTATACGTAGAAACGGAACATTTCAGATCCAATATAAGTTACTGGAATCAAAGCAATGTAATGCTACCACGACGCTTCTAGTATGCCCACAGGACTTTCGCCATGATATTGTCGTAACTCATACCCCATGCTTCTTGGGAACCGCCTTCTCGGAATCAAGGATTAGCGGATGTACGTGAAGCAGAAGTAATTTAATCTATCGACGCGCTTGTCATGATTCGTGGAGCCCATGTATAACTCGATCGACAACTAACAAATATTTTTTACAGATCATTGTCTTATCGTGTTGTTGGATTTGGAGGGGGTATGTTCCCTTTAACTCCCACTCTCCGTGATCCGTCAATATCTGCATGGTACCAATATTCACCTGAGCAGCAGATCTTGGTAAACTACATTGTACAATGAACGTATTTTAACTTTCGATTAAACTCATCTGTAGTGAAAACTAATGTACTATTACTTCGGTAGAGGTAGAACTATTTTTCAGCCGCTCCAAATTCATGGGTATATCGACGCTCTGTGCTCGGAAAATGCTTTTACAGAGCAATTTTATACATTGTAATGAAACTTTATTTTACATATATTCTATTTCTCTTACATATTTTGAAAAAACAAATACATACGAGAGTTGGGGCAGAATTCATGGCAGCTATTTTGTTTTATAAAAGAAATAATATCGGATCACATAATTTTGTTTGTCGCATGAAAGAAATGTGAAATAAAGAGCAATGTGTAATCAGTTGTCTCACTATGCCGTGCGGGATGAATGTAACCCTTTCGAGCAACGCTCCTGCATCAAGACAGCCGTTCTTTGTTGAAGAAATAGAATGTCACAAGAAATTGTTCGAAGCTGTTGGGAATAACGCTTTTTCATACCGGACAGTCGCGAGATAGCAGGAGAGTTTCAGCGAGGTCGCGTAGCAACCTATGTCCAGCAACGCACGGGACGACCTGCGAGTGTGCGTTTCTCGATACCATTTTCGCTCTTTGTCTCCAGTAGCGTCCATTGTCTGTCTCCCTCCAGCATGTGCTCGATTACAGTACGTGCCACATTGCAGGTCGTCTCTTGTGTTACAGATCATAGGTTGCTACGCGTTCTCGCTGAAACTCTCCTGGATAGCTCGCTACTGTCCAGTATGGAAGCGCATTATTTACATCAGCTTCCACCATTTCCTATGTCATTCTTGGTCACTTCTTCAACGGGGAACGGCTGTCTTGATGTAGGAGTGTTGCTCGAAAGGATTACATTTAGAGACGGCAAAAAAACATCGATGTTTTCAAAACATCGAAATTTCGAACAGAAATACCGATGTATTAACATCGAACTTATGCTTCCGATGTTTTCTTCGGATCGATATATTTGTCCAGAAACATCAATGTTTTCAAAAAAAATCTCATGATATATATAAAATTTCCAATATCTATTTTTTTGTGGATTACTTGCCTCTGTTAAATTAAACTCTTGTTGGTCCCCACGCGGCACGAAACAGTTCGCTATTAGCAATCTTTCTCCAGTGTCGTCACCCTTTTTTTTATGGTATAATCGTTACAGTTCAACCTGACGTCATAGAACATTTATTAGAAAATAAGATGACAGTCAACTTCAAGGCAAATTATTCTTGAAACTAATATTGACGTGTTATGTATCACATTAGAACCAGAATATTTTACTGCGATAATTTGTGAATGAAAGTGAATAAATGGAAAAATACCAAAACACAATGTCCTTTATTTGTTGTTTCCTTCCTTACATCCGATAAACATTATTAGTAACACATTTCTTGCACGTGAGCAAACAAAAAATATAACTAATTTAAGTCATTCAAATCTTATATTTAAAAATGGAAATTGGATGAGAAAATACGGTTTCATCATATTTAAAACATCGTTATTTTGAACATCGATATTTTTGTCGATGTTTTCATCCACATCGAAATCCTTTTGGTGGTGCATTAAAGTATCGATTATCGAAGTTTCGCAAAAATTTGCCGTCACTAGTTACATAGTCAAACGACTGTTTTCAGATTGTCCTCTGTGCTAACAGAGACACTCAAACAACCATCTGGTGTTGTGAAAACACACTAGTACAACATTTCTTTCATGCAACAAATAAAATTATGAGATCCGATAATATTTCTTTTGGAAAAAAATAGTCTCCATGACTTCTGCACCGACTCTCGTATATTAGTATTTTTTGCTGTTTTATTACAATAAATTCCGTTCCCTGGTCGTCACACATGCCCCGCGCCTCTGCGTCACAGAGAAAACACCCGGGGCCCCGCGGCGGAAGAAGTGGAGCGAAATGCCGCCAGGCGTCGCCGCTTCGCACGACGCGTTTTTCCGGCGCCGCTGCGCGCCAACCGCGCAACGCAGGGCGCTCGCTTCCAAAGAATTCGCCGCTCGGGTGGTGCCTCCCGAAAATCCCACAACTGATGACCGTGGAGAGATTTTTTTCTCTCCTCTCGGGGGCGGCTGCGACCAACCCAACCGTCTGACGGGGGCAACGACCCCCGACGATACGCGAAAAAGTGCGCGCGCTGTTGCGCCTCCCCGGGAGGGGGCGGAAGACGAGTCGGCCCAGGGGAAGGGTGCGAAAGGGGGCGAGGGGAAACGGATGAGCAGTGGGAAGGGGAGGGAGAGAAAGAGAGCGGGTGGAAAGAAGGTTGGTTGTTGGTTGTTAGTGAAAGTTGGTTGGTAGTTAGGGGGTATCGAGGTCACTAGTCCAGTAAGTGTAGTACATATTTTCTTCGGGAGGCGGCGGTGATCTTCCCCCGCTGGATGGCGAGATCCGGCGCCGACCTACTGTCGACTAGCGGGGTTTTCCCAATCAGGTATCTCCCTCCAGCGGGAGCTCCGCCCTAGCCGGGGACAAGCTCTAAGCACCCGACATAAGTAGTAGTGTAGTGCATATTAGCGTAAGAATGTCCTACCTTTAGGACGGGGAGGAGTAAGGAAAGATCGCGCGCGGTCCGTGCCCCGCCCGTTTGTTAGGGTACTGCTCCGGCATTCGCCTGGTGTTGATCAGAGAAAGCACGGAAAATGGGAGGTAGAAGAAAGAGAGTCGGTCCCGGGGAAGGGTGCGAAAGTGGGCGAGGAGAAACGAATGAAGAGGGGGAAGGGGAGGGATAGAAAGAGAGGGGGGTTAAAAGAGGGGAAGATGGGAGGGGAGAAGGCGGTGCAAGCATAGCGCGAGATTTGGAGGGAGCAGTGATGAAATAAAATAAAGGATGAGGGTGAATAAAAAAGGAAGTGTAGGATTCCTGTTTCCAGAACGGTCTGCAAATTCGATGAGAAGACAACCAAATGGAAGGTGAACATGTAAAACAAAAAATAGCGACGAAGGAATCGTACTCAATGGAGATTGAAGAAAGGATCCGTAGGAGTAAAAAACCTTCCTTTTATTTTGTAAGAGAGCGATACGCTGACATTTTTGCATAAAGTTCGTAAAAAAATCAAACTTTCGAATTTATTTAAATACACTTGTAGCATTTCTGTGAGAGAATTGCATGAGAATTGTTGAGTTAGTCAGATTTCAACATTTTATTGTGAAGTTCTCATTAATCGGAAGTACAAGGTCAAGCGGTGTGACATTATTTTTCAATTATTCGGTTTTCAACACTTCTGCTAAAAGTAAAAAAATTCTAGAGGAGATGAATTTTCTATCTCGTAAAAAGAATCGAGGAGAAACGAGGCAAACAATGTACGCTCAGTTTCATACTCACATTATTTATGTAGTCAATACTAAAACACTGGATGGTATTTTTATGCAATGTGAATGTTTGAAATATGTAATGAATGTATATACATCAGGAGAAAGCTAAAAACTCTAAATGTAATATTGGTGGTCAGTGATGGGAATCCGTAATGCATGCGTGTGAGCACAAGATAATTAAAATTACGAAAAGAAAAAATGAATTAAGTAATTCGTTCAGTAAAATGCACATCTAGATTTTCTTAAATACTTAACTTTAACACAAATATAAATATTTATCTACATATTCGCACAATATGTCCCAAAAATTCCCATTTCTTAATTCTACATCGCAAATATTGTAAATATTGGCTGTAGTATTCATTTCCTTAGAAGAGCTTTAGGTTTGCAAAAGTTAAACGAAATTTTACAGAAGATAATTTATATTTGACTTTCAAAATACGATACGGGGTTGTTGACACACTTTCTTTTTATTCTTATTTTTTTATTTTTCGTCTCTCCCGGAACCCTAATACACAAGTTAAAAACTTTCAAGTGTCATGAATGTCGCATACGAAGCACACTTTTTTTAAACGGAAATAAATGAAAACGTATCAGAGAATTGTTCTCAGTTAACGGTTGAGATCCGGTGCGACGTCTCGGAGACGCGTCAGAGAATATTTTTTGTCCTCCCTACCCCCGCCCCCAGGCGCGCATCCTCTGCAGGGAGCGTGGACGGGGGGCGGGGTGGGGCGGGGGAGGGAGAGAGGGTGGCGGCGGCGCTCTGGCGCCGACTGCGTGGTGTGGGGGTGGGGGCGGGCGCCGCACCGCCCAGGGCCTACTTGGAACGTGGCCAGAGCACGTGCCGGGCTCGCCCGCGCGTACGCACTTCCGGTGACGTCACAGCTGCCTGAGGCGCACACTGGGCCGCAATGAGTCCGGGGGCGCGTTCAGGAAATTCGTAATAAGTAAACAGCAAAGTGGACAGCAAGACCCTCAACTGAGCAGTACATCATAGGGCGGTGGAAGACACGGCAAGAATGCGCATCATGAATGCAACACATCACGCATGTGAGAAAATTCGTTTCATTTCCATAACAAGAATTCAAAATACTTTAGTACACAAGGATATTCTCGTAACCCTTAATAATTCCTCTTGAAAAACAAATAAAAAACATTTTAAATGGAACTTTCTAAGTGGGTGGATACTGCAAGAAAATTCAGCCCCATTCAGGGAAGGAAAACGCGTTTACAGACGACTTTAGAAAGCTCATATAAGTAAAAATAGGAGTTTAAAGCAAACAGAAACCTTGAAAAAAAGTTAAGTAAAATTGTTGCATAAACCTTTAATGTCACGTTTTTCTTAATTTATTAAATTTAATTTTTTTGATTTTTTACCCATTGAAATATATACTGGACAGAGCATGTATTCATTAGATTTGGGTCATAGAAGTCCCTCATTAAATTGACTGAAATTTGTAAAAAAATATTGAAAATAGTATGGTAATAAAGACGAATGAAGTCTGTTCCTTCTATTTAATAGTCAACCGATTAATGTACATGCAAATTTAAGCAATAACTCAATTGTTTTTGATAAATAGATCAAACAAAATGGAGGACAAATTCTGATAATTTTCTATAACTATTTTACATTTTTCCGTTACCAACCTGTTTCCATATAATATAGGATTTTTTCTTTTGCGAAATACCAATAACCCCCCCCCCCCCAGCTAGCAAGCCCCGACGCTTCAGGCACTCTCGCAAGCGAACGTCCGTCGCTGGGAGTGCGCTTGGGTCGTGGGCCCACTGGGAGCCGGGTGCATGGCCGGGGGCGGGGTGTCTGTCTGGCGCTCGCGTACTAGCGTTGAGGGCGGGAAGGGGAAGGGGGGATTCACCGGACAAGGGGGTGGGAACCACTGCGCGATTTCTGGATCGACTGACGTTGCCAGACGTAAGCACCCTCCGTTCAGATCTGCCGGATAACGGATACATAAATTTCAGTTTCGGATCGAACTCTTTGGAAGGGATGACAAGAAGGATGGAAAATGAGATATAAACGAATAGGCCTGAAGGCAATGGAAGATGAAAGGAGTTTGATATGTCCTCCAACTTCCTCCTCTATTTCTCGTAAATCTCAAAATATGTTTTATCCAACTGTTTTCACTCGTACCTGTAAGAGAAAGAGAGGTGCCTATAAAGAAGGATCTTAGTCAACCAAAAACTAACAGAGGGCCGTTCAGATTTTTTTGGGAAAGTATGAAAAATACGATAAGAATTCACAAAATATTGAGAAGAAACCATTGAAAAATTAAAATGATACCTATTTAACATTCAATTTGACCTAGAAATGTCTGTTAAAATCAAAATTACCAATGTGTGAAAGTTAAAATAAAAACTACCTGAAATTAAAACGTTCACTCTAAAATCAATAAGATTTTTCATTAAAAAATTCCAGTTCTCTGCTTAAAAATAACTAACATTAAAGATTTTTGAAATTATGGAATTGAAACTTTATCAAAGTGTGAAAAGTGATTCTGCATGAAAATGAAAGTAACAAAAGATCTCTCTTGTCTCATACGTACTGCAGACCGAAAAGTTTCTACTATAGCTTGTGACCCAGTAAGAAAGTTCTGAAGGGAATAGTATATGCGAATTCTACTGACGTCCGTCTTTTTATTGGGTCATTTTCATACATGGTTCATTCAAATCAGAATGCCTCCTTGCACATGACAAGTTGTTGTTCTCGATATTGCTGTTGCCTAAATTACGAGTTCTAGAAATGTAACCTCTTACCCATCCGAGATTTGAATTGAGTTGTTGGGAATTTTCAAATGTGGCAACACATTTACTCCCGACACAACCAACTGCTTTTTTACTCCAGCATTCCCCGCAGTGAATCTCAAAACAAGTTGAGAGAGACGGATGGTCGTGAAGGATTGAATGTTTCTAGGCATGTCAACTTCTAAGATCATTAGTTCCGTTAGTGTAGTGAATGTGTTATGGAGGGACGGTATTTCTCCCCAGCTGTATGAAGAAATCCAGCGCCAACCTACTCATCGGCTTACCGCTGATATCCCCTTCTAGGTATCTCTTCCAGAGGGGCACCGCCCTAGCCAGGACAATTTCTAAGCTCCCGACTGTTTTCTCGACTTGTGAGGTACTGCAGGGCATGTTAGCGTAAATGTGTGTAAGGCGTGAGGATAGGACAAGGAAGAGGAAGGAAAGATCGGGCGTGGTCCGTTTGTTAGGTTCTTGCTCCTGGTGTAGCTGTTGAAGGAGGTAGAGAAGTTTGGAAGTGAGAAAGAGAAAGACGTGCCTGCGCCGCGTGTGGGGGCAGGGGGCCGCGGCGGGAGTTTGTGCCGGCATCATCAGCCTAGTTGGCACGCGTGCCACGCCCGAAAGCCGGAAACCTCGTAGAGTTCCCTGCGCGGCGCGGTAATGGAATATTGTGAATGGAGTTTGCTTCCCCTTATTTATTCCGCAGCTGTAGCTCAGGGCGCACGGAAGCGGCAGGAGTGAAAGCTAAAGCTACAACAATTGAATTCGCCACAGAGAAATAAACAAACTTCAGGAGGAACGAAAAACAGAATTATGTTGGGTTGGATACGTAAAGGAGAAGGAAGGTTTTAAGCGTAAAGTTGTATGTAAAGTATGAATGATTTAATTATTTTTGTGGAATAAATTACAGGTGCATTGTAAAAATATTTCAGATAAAAATGCTAAAATTCTAACACTGCTTTGCCTTTCTACATTCGTGTGAAATCATTTAAAACTGTTCTCCGCCTTAATAGTTCTTTCATGGATTGGCACCCCATTTCCTACAGACAACTATTGTATGGTATATCGTTCTGTGGTGGCTTCTATTACAACTTTGCTCAGTTATTTATGAGAGATTGAAAATTTATTTATTTTTTATTTATTTATTTATTTTACGTCAAAAAGCAGTTCAAACTGCGTATGACGTGCTATGGGGAAAAGTGAATTGCGTGCACATTTTCAAAATTCTGTGATCCCTTGATTACTTGATGCATGAGTCATGGGAAGCGGTTTATAATGCTGTGGATACAAACGACAAATATAATTCTTTTTTTTCAACTCTTTCATTTCATTTTAACATTTGCTTTCCTCTTCAAAAAAGAAAATTAAATATTTCACGGAAAAGCGATTCTTGGATAACACAAGGGATTAGGACATCTTGTAAAAACAAGCGAATTCTTTCTTTCATTTCTAAACGTCATAACGTATCTCAAGATTTCCTTATCTACATTAAAAATACAAAACATTGTTACGAAAAGTCATAAGGCAGGCTAAAATCATGAAACACGATCAGGATATTTTGAACTCAAATAACAAAACAAAAGCAATGTGGAATATAATAAAAAATACGATCAAATCAACTAGAAACCCTGTAGAGAATGTTGTTTTAAAATATAACGATATAAATGTGAACGATCCGGCAACAGTGGCTAGTCTCTTTAACCAATACTTTTCGAGAATTGCTGCCGATCTCACTAAGGGTCTTCAGCCACAAAATTCAATAATAGACAGTTCACCCAAAATTTTAGACACGATGTTCGTTTCCGAAACTTCTTCCTATGAAATTCTCAAAATAATCGGTAAACTAAAAAATAAATATTCGTCCGGTTTAGATGAATTCCCGGATGCTTTGTTAAAGACCTGTGCGTATGCCATTATACACCCGTTAACTCACATATTTAATTCATCGTTGTGCACCGGAACGTTTCCAGATATTTTCAAAACAGCTAAAATTAAGCCGCTCTTCAAAAAAGGCAACAAAAATGAAATTCAAAATTATCGGCCCATTTCTCTTCTATCAGTTTTTTCAAAAATATTAGAGACTTTTTTACGTACGAATGGAAACCTTTCTCAGTAAACACGACGCGCTTTCAGATTGCCAACATGGATTTAGAAAATCAAAATCAACGGAAACAGCTATATTTTCTTTTCTTAAAGATGTCGCCTCATCATTGGATCAAAACGAGGCACCTATTGGATTATTTTTAGATCTCTCAAAAGCTTTTGACGTCATTGATCATGACATTTTACTTTCAAAATTACCTTCATATGGAATCCGTGGTATTGCTCTAGATTGGTTATGTTCGTACCTTAAACAACGATCTCAGAGAGTTGAAATACCTTACTGGAATGATGGAACATTACGTACGCACCTTTCCGACTCTTTGCCCATTGCACGTGGAGTTCCTCAAGGATCGATTTTAGGCCCTATTCTGTTCCTACTTTACGTAAACGATATGCCCTCAACGATTCGAAACGGAAGAACGGTTCTCTTTGCGGATGATACGAACATCCTTTGCAATAAATAAACCGTGAATAGTACAATATAGTACAATTTAAAATGTTTATACAGTCTTTTACAGGATATCACATGTTGAAGGTTTCGAAAATTTGAATATATTGAAATTTAATTAAAAACTCATTTAAATATAATTAAATACTCTTTGCAACAGTATTTGTTTCATGAGATTAAATGAAATGTCACAACATTTCTACGCCACGGGACCGTCAAGATTGACCAAATAATTTCTCCTTCTGAATTCATCATACAATGCCTCATACAAATACATTATATATAATTAAATATATCTCCATGAATTTAACTTAACAAAAAAGTATTAATGATTTTTACGAATTGAACGTAGGTTTGATTTTCATGGGCAATAGTGTATTTGAAAGAAGAGGTGTCAAAATACTCATTTATTGGCTATTTACGTGCATGACGCTTCACACTTGGAATCGGCCATAAAGCTAAAATAGGGGTTTGAATTAATTATGATAATGTGAATTGTCGATACGTGAATTCTAATAATTTCAGTCGTGAAACTATAAAAAAGTGACCTATATGTTTTGAAATGTACATGAAGACTGATTTCAACGTTTTGAATGGAGGAAGACGGTAGAAGAGACACCTTACAAAAGAAAGCAGACGGAAACACGGACAATTCCCGAAAAAGACGGAGAAATTATGTGGTCGTACCGTGGATATACCAAATTTTGGTTTGTAAATAACTAAAATTATTAACAAAGAGGGAAGGCAAACCAACACATGGAGCCTGTAAAGAAGGAAACCCAATTAAATAAAAGCAATCCCACCAGAATAGCATTAGCTTCAGTGGTTGTAATATTGATAATGTGAACCGAATGTATTTTTTACACAAATCCACTCATACTCGCATATATCGTATTTGGTAAGCGAATAGAGAATTGTTATATTTTTCTAGAATTAAGTTGTTAATTTTTGTCCTGAGTCCAATTCTATTTTCACCAACGCGATTTCCAAAGTCAGACATGAAGCCCTTGCATCACATATGCCGGTCATGGAGTGCGCTCATTTTTCGATCACGGTTGAGGTAACACGGGATAGCCCACTTATGCCCATTGACCCCAAAATTGGGCAGTCAACTTCGTTTCTTTTCGCAGTTCATACGCTTATATCGTGAATTTTATATTATTTGCCGATATGAACATTCTAAACGAAACATATAAGCAAGGTTTGGAATTCCTGAATTCTAGAAGTTGATTTAGCCGGCTGCAGTGAATATCTGCAGGCATGGTTCCGTTCAAGTTGATCTTCAATGCTAGGATGAAGACCAATGCCAAGTAAGAAGGTATCACTGTGTGCGACTGACAAAAAAGAGATAAGGTATAAGCTGAAGATATGGCTGTTGAAGTTGATAACAAAACGACTCAGTGCGATAGGATATATATATTTTATGTAATACGTACGATATGATATTTATTTTACGATCATCATGTGAGTTTTCTAAGTTCTCACGTTAATGCACCTAAGATAAGCTGATTAGCAGATAGGTATACGAATCTGGCAATTATGTAAAATTTACGTAAAATATCTCTCTTGGAAAGTGCTTTGAAGCGAGATGAATTACCAGAGTAAGCTGGGTTATGAAGACGTGTCGACCATAGTCCTCCTCATGGCTGAAGTACCTTGGAAAGAAGGAGCCACATAGCCTTCGACGCAGCATAAGACACGCTGTAAATTGCTAGTTTGTTTTTCCGGCGTAACGTGAATCCTTAAGACCCAATTCTTAATATTGACGATGGTTAAACGTAATTACGTAATGAAACATACAAAAAAAGAACTTATTTTGTTACCTTTTCATGTTTTCTCCGTATCAGAGAATAGATGAGACAAGGAACTAAAATGTGATTATAATTTATTTTTATGAATACCTTAATAGCGTAAATAAAAAATAACAATATGAAACCCATCTCGATCAGGTTTTTCGTCCAGTTTCCCTGATCCATTGAGCAAATGCTGAGATGGCCCCTTGTTTTGCTTCTGGACATAAATGTAACTTCATTTTCTGTGCACGTCTTCTAGAATTCAGTGGGAAATACAATTATTCAAATTATCGTTTCCACGTTGTCGCGGCAGGAAGTAATAAGAGCCAAAATTTATTGCTTATTATCCTTGAAAATAGATTTTATTAAATGGGAGTTTTTTTTTGTTTTTTTTCTCCCTTTCAAAATTCAAAATTAATTGCTTATTTATATTTGAAAATAGATTTTATTACATGGGAGTTTTTTGTTTTTTTTTCTCCCTTTCAAAATTCAAAACTTAAGTAGTATATGATTTAGTGTAGGGATCACAGAATTTTGAAAATATGCACACAATTCACTTTTCCCCATAGCCCGTCATACGCAGTTTTTTAACTGTTTTTTGACGTAAAATAAAATAAATAAAATAAAATAAGTAAAATAAAATTAAAATAAAAAAGTACTTAATAATAAAAAAAATTAAAGTAAGAAAAAATGACTGTCAAACCTACAATAAAAATCATAAGACCCTACTACACAATATTACACACATCATTAATTTATTAATTCATATTATAAAGGTAACCGCAACACTAAGTCACTATACTGAAAGCCGGAGGGACCAATTGGCAACGGAAGAGGGCAGTTCTCAGGTGGAATGGCGAGGATGGAAAGGTAAGTGTTGCTAAGAAATATTCGAAATGCCATCGAAACAATTAGACGATACGTTTTATTGACGAGAGTGACTGGGTTGAGGTTAATCCATCAATGATGTCGTCGAGGAAAACGGAGTGGCGATGTGAGGCAATGAGAGCTTCAACAAAGGGCACATATCTTGTGCCTTAAAGCCTGCCCACCCTTCTCTTGCCTGCCAACCGCTTCTTGGCTCCTCGTCCGCTCTTCACTCACCAATAGGCCAATAGCTTCCTCGATCATCCTTCACTCACCAATCTGCCCTTCGCCTATCCACCCACTCTTTGCCCAACAACTTCCCGTGTCCATCCTTCGCCCATTCGCCCTTAGCCCACCCACCCCTTTCCCTCCCATCCCTCGTCCAACCACTCTTCGCTTATCTGCCCTTCGCCCTACCGCCCTTCATCCTACCCCGTCTGCTCACCCACCCTTTTTACATTCTCTTTTGTCATTCGCTCTCCGCCCACCCGCCTTTCGCCCGCTCGCCCTTCACCCACCCGCCTTTCGCCCGCTCGCCCTTCACCCAACCGCCCTTCATCCCAACCCTTCGCCCTCTCACACTCTTCCCACCCGCTCTTCATCCACTCGCCCTTCGTCCATTCGCTTATATGCCCATCGCCTACCCTTCCTTCACCCACCCGTCCTTCACCCAACCACTCTTCGCTTATCCCATCGTCCACACGCCCTTCACCCACACGCCCTTCAATCATCTGCCCTTTTCCCACCGGCCCTTCATCCTACCCCCTTTACCCACTCACCCTTCGCCCATCCGCTCTTTTACCACCCGTTAGTTACCACCCACCCTTTTTCCATTCGCCCTTCGCCTAACCACTCCTCGTTTATCTACCCTTCGCCCTCCCGTTGTTCGCCCACCCGTCCTTCGCTCAATCACACATTGCTTACCTGTCCTTCTCCTTCCAGCCGTTCGTCCAATCACTCTTCATGTATCCCCCATCGCCTACCCGCCCTTCGTCCATTTCCCCTACACCCTTTCTCTCTTACCCACACTCCCCTACACCCTTCGCCTACACGCCCTTTACCCACCCGCCCTTCGCCCTCCCCCTCTTCACATCTCGCCTTTCGCCCAACCGCCCTTCGCTCACCCACCCTTCGCAATGGGAGTGGTGGTTCAGTGCATCAACTGACGTCACTGCAGCGCCTCTGACCGGGAGGTCCGAAGTTCGAGTCCAGACGGATTTTCGACACTAGCTTTTCAGCTAGGTCGAATTCAGTCGCTGTCTGGAGGAGAATGTTAACGGCCGGCTGCTCTGATCGGTAGTTTTCCGTGGTTTCTCCGATCAACAACCTAGCGATCCCTACGAAACGGGCCACGAACCGCGTGCGATCTTTCCTTCCTTTTCCTATCGTTTCCCCTTACACACACATGCACTACACTACCACATATTCCGGGAGACCGGTCGGGAGCTTAGAGCTAGTCCCGGCTGGGACGGTGCCCCGCTGGTGGGAGAGTCCTGGTTAGGAGTAAACCCCGCTAGCCGACGGTAGGTCGGCGCGGCGCCGGATCTCGCCATCCAGCGGGGGAAGATCACCGCTGTTTCCCCCGAGATAAAAACATACACTACACTTACGGGATTAATACCTAAGCTGTTGACGCGCCAGAAATCACTAACCAACCAACCAACTAACTAAATCACCCACCCTTCGCCTACCCGCTCTTCATCCTACCCGCCCTTGGCCCACCCTCCGCGGGCGCCGTCGCCGAAGATTTACGAGCGGCTGGCTAATGGATTGCGCTCGGAGCGGTGCGGCGGCTGGAAAACTGCGCCGTGCCGCGACAAGCGCTACCAAGTGGCCGCCTTTGCGAACGACGGAAGAAGAGCAGGTCAGGTGACTTCTGCTGTCATCTATCATGGTAACTACCCATCCGACAGGCAGCATTTCCCTCAAAAATGTACCCCTCCTCCGGGATCAGTTGAAGAATTGTTATATAGTTCAAGACAAGTCGTTGTGGAATGTTGGAACTGGTAACACAGTTTGTCGATTTATCTCGAATTTCCGTAGTAATGATTTTAAACTGGATAGTTTTATTTCAAATGCAATTTCCATTCAGAAATTTGTTTCATCGTTGCAACAACCGCCATCTACAAATTAATGAGAGTGTATGAGGTGTGTGTGTAACACATGACGGGAGCAGATTAGAATATTTTGAGCTTTAACTTGATACACACATCAAGAGTAAAAGGAGCTTCAGAAATTACAGGAGCTAATGCAATGTTGTAGCTCTAAAAATGCAAAAATCGTAAAAATTTGTTTCTTTAGCCTAAAGTATTCAAGCTGGGACAATGAAATAAAAGACGACATAAAGTCAGTTACCCTGTCCTGAGTCCTCCTGTTATATGACCTCCAAATTACAATACAATACATTACAATATCCATACAATACACTCATTACAATCTCCAAATTCTACAATTCGTGGACTAAGAAAAGTTTCGAAATGTCACACATCTTTTTGTCTGTCATTTGTATTCCGCCTCGTAAATTCTCATAAATTAGGCAGGTTTTCACAACAGCATTACCTGTCTAGGAATAATATAGATATGGGAGAGAAGAAATGCAAAAGCGCTCTCTTAAATTCGAATAGTTCATATTTTACTCCACTAATATATATTTTAGCGTTGTATTCCTACGCTTTTTTTTCGCCAGGTAGTCTAAACATTTGGATAGTCATCACAACTTATTTTCTCACATTTGCTCTTCCATTTATGATTACAATTTTCTGCGAAATTGTGCGTGCGCATGTGCGCGGCGTTGCGGCCCTGAGAGATGTTCCACCTGGGCACCGCTCCGTGTTTGCTGTTGCCTCCCGCAACTTTCGCAAGTGGGGCTGCTCACAGTGAGGAAGGTAATTAGGTAATTAGTCTGCGCAAACGCAGCAGCGATGACGAATACGCGTGGCCAGTGCAGCGAGCGCGGCCCTGTGACTCGCTCGCAAAGAGTCGCTTTGGAAAGTTTGTGCAGGTGCTTTTCAAGTGCATATTCCTCTTTCTACAGAAAGAAGACTTCGCGTTATTTTTAAAATAAGCTAATAATCAAAGGACACCACCGGAAGCCATAAAAACGTTGGACAGTCCCCGTTCCAGTCTTAGAAAATACAAGTTTTCCTTTGTCGGTTTTTCTCACTACACGAACTCAACCACGTTACCACAAATGTATAAAATATCATTGAAAGGTTTTAAACAACGTTTATTTTTATGTACCAACAGTTATACTAATGCCTTGCAATTGTAGTACCTTTCATAAATATACTCTCAATTATTGTGATAATGGAAAATGATCAGGTCTGGCTAATATATAAATCTTTTTGTTTTCTTCTAAGAGAATTATATTTCAATCTTATTGCAACAATTCCAAGTCGACAAATAATTAGAACTTATAATTAAAATATTATTTCGCATCCTGAGAATTATTATTCTAATTATTATTTACCGAATTAAGAATCTTTTATAGAATGTCTTTTGAATTTATACCTCTTTCAGGAAACTTTCGTAGTTTCTCAGAACCATTGTGTAAGTGGTGTGCGCCAAAGCACTGGCGCACCTATTCTCGTCTTTGCAGCTACGTCGTATGGCTTCTGTGTGGAACGCTCGCGAGAGCTCGTGGCATCGGAAACTTCCACTTCGCTCTGCTGGTCTCTGTTGACCGCCGCCGCACCGCTTCGCTGCCAGCGCAATAGCGAAATATAACAAGAAAGTGTATTCTCTGCACACGATTACAAGGGAATATATGAAGGTGGTCAGAGTATAATCAGAATATAAACAGAAAGTGTATTCTATGCACACGATTACATA
The DNA here is from genome assembly GCA_011170035.1 of Teleogryllus occipitalis. Lineage (NCBI taxonomy): Eukaryota > Metazoa > Arthropoda > Insecta > Orthoptera > Gryllidae > Teleogryllus > Teleogryllus occipitalis. Next base: position 53,203 of record BLKR01001097.1, read on the forward strand.
GAAATATTCGCAGGTGATCAGAGTATAATCAGAATATAATAAGAAAGTGTAATATATGCACACGATTACAAGGAAATATATGAAGGTGGTCAGAGGTAACAATCGTAATTCCACGAGAAGTGCTGTGTTATGCTCTGATCACCTACGAATCCTCGCTACGCGAGTCGTGAATTTACCGGCTAGCACATTGATGTTTATTGTGACTATTTCACGAATTAAGACATTATATGAATCTAATGGATACTTAAAATCACAGGAATTAAGAAAAAGAGAAATATTACGCAAAATTGCTACCGAAAAATGAGAAAATTTCATTCAGCTCCGAGTTATCACTGCCTCCTGGAATAACTTTTAATTAAAATACGAATAGCGGTTTGGAGCAGAAAATGATTTCAAATGAGTTTCGATTTTATGGTAATACAACTTTCAAAAAACAATTATAACAAAGCTACAGAAAAGAACATTTATTAAAAACACAATTATTAAAATTGTAGAAAGTTGCGTTTTCCATGTCTTGGCAGTCCGTGGAAGTATTTGAAATGAAAGATGTACAAGCTGAATTAGCAGCAGGATTCGTCAATTTCGAATGAATTGAACACACGTGTGTACTCATTAAAGTATTTTTCAGAAGAATTTTGGTTGTAAAGTTCCATATAGTTTTGATAGAATATTCTTTGTACTCTTTATCATCTAATTCGCATATTAATTGTCTAAAATATGTGTAATTTCTTCATTTGTAGTTTGTATTGTCCATTTGTATTTTCTTTCTTCACAAAATTCTTGAAATTGTTTCCACACATTTTCTCGGTTTCTTTTGCTGTTTTTCGGCACTAAATCTTTAATAACTGATTCTATTTCAGAGTGTTAAACATTACCAACACATTTTAACATAATATAGATGCTCACAAGCTATAATGGACCTAAAACAATTACTATTTTTATCTTAAAAAAATAAACAAAGTGATTAAAGCGGAGTGCAAAAGGTAAATAAAGTGATAGACATCTGCGATTGGTTGAATTTGAATATATTCTTGTTAAGCATTGGTTACTTAAGACACAGACAGACACGAGTGAAATAGCCAGAATAAAACAAGCAAGGCAGTGGCGTAACGTTCGGGCCCGCAAGGCTCACAATGCGGGCGGGCCCAGGTAAAAGAGGGTATATTATTAGGGGATATTTTTATTATTTAAAGTACTAACACTTCTTGTGTTTGCTATATAAGGGGGCCAGGATAAACGTTTTGCGGGCGGGCTCGCACTCATTTCGTTACGCTGCTGAAGAAAGGGTTTGAAATGCACACTACTAGGCATCATACAAGGGAATATTTGCAGGTCATCAGTAGATATTTACGTGAAATATGTTCTGTACATTCTATCTTATTTACAAATTCATTAATGCCAATGACGGCAAGAGGATAGTCGATATTTTTGTCCACACTGTATTTTTCATGTTACTGAATTTGACGTATTACTGTCAGACACACCAATTTGTCTAATGTAAATATCCATTCCTTGTCAATGATTAGGTATCTTATATCCGAGTGTGAATGAGCTTGGGCGGAGATGAAGGTTTTTAAAAATCTATGTGTGGCAGTGAATGAAGAAACATTTACGAACATTATGTATTTCATGGTTCCTAACACGAATTACAATATTTTGACGTATTCATCCGACCAAAGCATCAACATCAACGAAAAATTTATGTAGATACTTAAAGGCAGTTTAAGACAGATAATTGTTTCCGTACCTCGAATGCTTAAGTAGTCGTTGTGAAGTGTTCTTGGGTGCTCTCTTTTTAACAAATTACCGGCCCGTTGAAGGGAAACAAACTGGAGAATTGAAGATTATAGAAGGCACCATTACCGCTACTTACAGATGAAAACAAAGTACTTCACTGTTACTTACATTATTCGCGTTTTCTAAGAGCAACGTGTACATTTGGAAAATTACTCTAAAAGTACTCTGTTCAAACTCATAACTGCAGCGGAGGTGATAGAAGCAGTGACTGATCAATAGAGCTCAGAATTTTAGGCATGCAAACGTGATGATTTAGGCACCTAAAATAGGTAACAAAATTATCAATTTAGGGGCTATTAGGTATAAAAAAGTGACGTTTTAATCAAAGCTTACAAAATGATTGAAAAATGCATTTAAAAATAATTAGACATGAAAAGTTATATTTCTGACATTTGAAACTGACCACAAAAGAATTAAATTAGGCACTGTTTATTTTTCAGGAAAGTCAAGTATTTTTGTATTTATCAGAGTGTCTACATGGATATTATATTATTCACTTTCATTGCATTTCATTTCACAACCTGTCAGCAGCGTAGCTGCACTGGGAATGGGTGCAATTGCCCAAGAAGTGCGTGCTGATCGGAGACGAGAGTGAAGCATCATCTCTATATTGACTTACAGAGCTCTTTATGTTCGATATATTGGGCGAGAGATTTCGGTACGCAGTCGATTGCATATTCAATCAGGGAATATCCACGTTTCGGGAGATACGGGAAAATATTTTCGTTTCGGTAAAAGAAATTTAAAAGATAAGTAATTAAAATATGCTAATTCATCATACTTGTTTTAAGCAGATTTAGGAAATAAACATCAAAATAGGCATCAACCGCCGTTTTAGGACATATTAGGCCTCATCGGAGGCGTCAACTGCTATTGTCATTATTTCCGTAAGTGTAATGCATGTTTGTATCGCAGGAGGTAGCAGTGATCTCTCCTCGCTGGATGGGGGATCCGGCGCCAACCTACTAGTCGCCTTGCCTCCGACAAGGTATCTCCCAGGTTTTCCTACCGAGTTTTTCCTCAACCAGGCATCTCCCACCAGGTGTGCAACACCCCAGCCGGGACAAAGCTCTATGCTCCCGACTGGTCTCCTGGAATGTGTGGTGATAGTGTAGTGCGTGTGTGTGTAAGCAAGGAGTGAGGATAGAACAAAGAAGAGGAAGGAAATATCGCGCGCGATCCGTGGCCCTTTTGTTATGGTAGTGATCCTGCATTGGCCTGGTGTTGATCGGAGAAACCACAGAAAACTACCGACCAAGGCAGCCGGCCGCTAAAATTCTCCTCGAGACAGCGGGAGAACTCGATCTAGCCAGGGTCGAAAGCGACGGAAGGCGGCGACGCGGCGGGTGTAGAACGGATGCGGTGGATGGTGCAGGGTGGGGCAAGAACAGGCGTGGGCGTGTCGAGCGGCGGGAAGAGGGAGGGGGAGGGGCGGGGGCGATGGCGGCGCCAGCAGCGGAATCGTCGACTGGGACGCGAGGGCTCGGACCACCTGTTGCGGAAGGGGAGGTGGCACAAGTTGCTCTCTGACAGAATTACTCGTCTCTTCTGTCACTCACGTCACTGGCTGTCACGAACCTTTCCTCGTGCTTCTCCCTGTCCGAGAACCGGATGATCAATATTTGAAAGGGTGTCGATTTCAGATCAAAGAAACAAACGTTATAAGAGCAATATTAAAGGCGATCTTTTTTTAATTCACGAGCTAGTGATTACAATTCAGTAATAAAAATGAAGTTTTCAGAAAAATTCAAGTTTTATAGGTCCTAAATGATGGAGTAATGCTACCTGAGTGTTCAAATCAACGTGAATAATAATTATTGCAATGTTCTAAATGGAAGACGTTTTTCTTATTTTTTCCTACCCATTATTGTGAGCACGTGAAATCGTACACGAAAGAAACTGAAATTATCGAACGAAATCAGAATTGAAGGGTAGGGAATTGCTACCCTATTTTATCAATGATTCTGGCGAAGTTGAAAGAAGTAAACACAGCTGTCGATGAGGATTCCTAATAGAAAAAAGGGAGAAAGAAATAATATCTATTTGGCCGTTGTACATCGTACATTGTAGAATATTGTTTATTTGGAACGTTGGGATGGCCAGTCTTCAAAATATTAAATCACAATGTTAGAGTATTTCGAAATAAGATACATTATTGGCAGAGTTTATTTTGAATCTTTTATACGATCTTGAAATATTTTCGGAGCATTCTGAGCAACCCTTCAAGCATTTAAAATATTTTAAACGCTTCTTGTCACTGGTTTGGATATGTATCGCGCTGTTTTCTTGGGATATAACCTGCCCTCCACATGGACTAGATACCGAGGATGAGAACATTGTTTTAGTTTTCGGTTTTGGCATACATCTCAAATTTCAATCGTTCTTTAGAAGATAGTGCTTATTTTATGCAACTAAGTTAAAGAAGGTCCATTGACCTCCCCAGTTCAAAGCAGATAACGTGGCCATTGTGGCATATACATTTTAACAGCCACCGAGTGTGCATATGTGCTCTGTGAATTCGTCCGAGTTACCAGTTCGATAGGTTCATCTGGCAAGCTAATATCCATCCGAACTGATATATTCAGTTGATCTATATGTCTGAGTTGCAGTCGCTCACAGCGCTTGCAAGCGAACGTCATTGTGTATATGAGCGTGTACCAGTACTCCAGACTTAATGGATGCGCGTAGAAGGCATCGACGCAGAGTATATGGCAGCTCATGAAATGGTAATTGGTATTATGTTGTACATGATGTTATCTGGGAAGATGACATCAAGACATCTGTTTAGTTCATAAATTGAGCGTTTTCAACTTTAGTGCATTACTGATAGTGTGTAATTTTGGACTAGAAGGGGAATACCGTTCATGTCTTTACTCAAAAACGCCTGTACATCAGCTTTCCGAAGATATGTGTTCTACAATTAAATTTAGCACAATACTCAGCTGTACTATACACGAACGGCAGAATCAATGTTCTCAAGATGTTTTTTCTTCATCATCTTCTCGAAAGTTATGATATTATGATGATGCAAAGTTAGCTGGCTTGTGCACAAATTATTAAATACTTATATGTCTATTATCCTTCAGTGATATTATCGGCTGGCGTATCAAGTAAGTATGAGGATTGACCCGGGCACGTCAAATGTTATACTTAGGTCATTAACCCCACAAGTGTAGTGCATGTAATATTCCGGGAGGTGGCGGTTTAGCTCTCCTGGTGCAACATGAGATTCAATGCCGACATGAACCTCCGCTTGTGTTTCCCTTTTCTAGGTATCTCCGGCAACAGGGCAACGCCCCGGCCGGGATAAACTGAAAGCTTCGTTATGGCCGCCCACCATATGTAGGCATGTATTGTGGACTTGTGTATTGCACTTAACTGGGTATAAGAGAGCGCGCGCGCGCGTGCGTGTGTATGTGTGTGTGTGTGTGTGTGTATGTATGTGCGTGTGCGAGAGAAAGGGAGAGAGAGAAAGAGATAGAGAGAAAGGGTGAGAATATGACGAATTACCATTACGAGGGGGAAGGAAAGATCGCGCACGGTCCATGACCCGTTTTATAGGGAACTTTTCCGGCATTCGCCTGGATTTGATCGGAGAAACTACGTAAACTACTGATAAGAACAGTTCGCTCTCTTCCACACAGCGGTTGAATTCGACCTCGCTATGTAGCTAGTGTTGAAAATCAGCCAACGGCGCATCCTGGCCAATGATAATGCGGCGGCAACTGAGCCAACCCGATAGGTCTGGCATATCGAGTACACTCGGCATGTTTGAAATTTCCGAAATATTGTTTGTTTCTTTTCTTCCGTAACGAATTGACAAGCCTCGATACCCGTGGATGTCAAGTACAGCAGCCCCCCCCCCCGCAGGGGGCGCGGCGCCGCGTGCCGACGACCCCCCAGAGTGGGGGTGGGGGAGGGAGCGCTCACCTTGAACCTGGCGAGCGGCGCTGTTTGTGCGGGAAGCCGTGCTGTTGCCTTGGCGACGGGGCGCGGTCACCACTTGGCCCCGGGCTTTGCACCCGCGCGCCCCGACAGGGCTGTGGGCCAACAGCCAACAGAGGCGCCGATTTGTCCAAGGCAGAGTTGTCAAGGCGATTGCCGCCGGCAACACTTAATGGAACACGCGGCGCCAAGGAAGCTCCTCTCCGTTCAGTTAAACGCCCCGTCTCAAGAGAGCGGTGGTGATAGCAAGAAGCCTAAAGCCTATGCGTGAGAAGTTTATGTTGGGTTTAAATGAATACCTTGGTTTTTATTATGAATATATATTTTATTTTATATTTTATACATTTTATATAAGTCATATTATATAAATATATATGTGGCTTTTTTGGTCGATTGTACAACTTCGCCGGCTTGCTAATGGTGTCCCCACGCCTGTATCTAATTCATTCCCACGCTTGGGGGAATATGTAAGAGAGACATGTGGTGAACATGATTTTAAAGGAAAGCTACAAATCTATTTTTCCCCCGACCAGAAGTCGAATCCTGGGTCGCATCAAGGGAAGCTAGCCTACTACGCCCTATGCGCTGCTCATGAGCCACCTTAGGGCAATGTATAAATGTTCTTTTTTTGGGGGGCAAATCCTCATTACGGGGAAAACCATACACAAGAGTACCAGTATTTTGACATATTTTAACTGTGACGGTGGGGATAGACCAGCTACTATCCCAGGTAATCTAACTTGACCTCAATAATTAATGTAAGGGTTTAAAGATTGTTTTAGATTTTTATTTCAACTCGCTTGATCTGAACAAAAAATCTACAAGTCAGATTTACAAGGCATGCACGTGCCCAGACCAGAGCTTTGGAGCAGGTCTCCAGGTAACGCTTCTCGACGAAACTAGTGGCGCGAAAATAGCACATTCTTTCTCTCATTATTTCTAAATTTGCAATTTTCGAAAATTCAGCCGCTTTTCCCGCAGCATTATATAACTTTCACTCTGCTGCGTAAGAGGTAGCGAGGAAGTAGAAAACTATGTCTCAAACATCACTTCAAATTTTTCACAGATAGAACAAGGAACACTTAATATAATGGCGCAGGTCTCATTTTCGTTGAACTGCCTAATAATTCGAAAATTTTAAAAATTAAATTTTTTTCGGCGTCTTCCTAGATCTACAATTGTGAAGCTCATTTTTTCTTAATGAAATGTGTTCATCAAAAACAGATCTTCAAACACGTCATGTTGAATTTTTCAAAAATATGAGTATTTTTATGTAATTTGGCGTCAAATACAGTCGCCTGCTCCGAATTTCCTGCGCTTCGTGCACGTAATAGAAGTAATTTCAGGCAGTTGTTTGCTACTTAAGTCAGAATTTGTGTAGTATTTCATTTCTTTGTTCGTTTCTTACATTTGAGGTTTTATTACACTTTACCAATTAATCCTTAGAAATTATTTAACACCTATTTAAAATATATGAAAGAAAAAATGCTAGCTTTCAGGGAATATCAGATTGGAATGGAACAATGGCATTCCACATCGAGAGATAGCAGAAGAATTTCTGTGAATTACGTCTCATTGTTGTATGATTTAGCTGTATGAAAAGCAGTTATAATTGTAAAATTTGTGTTGATGTTTACTTGAAAATATTTAGTTTTAGCACTAAATGTTTACAAAAAATGATGACTAAGATGTGTTGATTCGGAGACATTTGTTGTATAAATAGTATTACGCAATCATTACGAAGGGCGAGAAAGTACGCGCTGTCTTAGCACCACTAGTTTATAATTTGTATTGGTTTCAGGTAGAAATTGCGCGAAAACTGTGCGTTTTCTCAAAACATTCTACTACTTGACTTTTTTTAAAGATATGATTTTTTAGAACTTATTTCATTTACAACAAAATTATTTATCCTCAAATTTGTAGTTTTGCAATGTTAACTTTTAGCAATTTTCAAAACTACGGGGAATTTGCCGAAAATGGCGCCACTTTTTTTTTACCGAAAAGACTTCTAGACGATCAGACAGATATACGAATTTTTCAGTATCAAAGGCCAAAAAAACATGGATTCTGACTAAACAACACTGTCTGTATTATATTATATACAGAAACTAGATTTATCCACTTTTTCTTTACCAGAGCTCGGAAATAAGCTTTTCTCTCGAAAATTCATCGTTTTCCAGCGCGCAATTACAAGACTCTTCTTACAAGTTAGCGCGAAAAAATAGAATGGCAAAACCTATCTATGTCGGAACGTAGCTGCTCTACCCCAAATTGACTCTTTAACGAGGAGGAGAATGAACAGTGAAATTCCCCTTGAAACGAAGGCAACTTATTAAGGTCGTCAACTTAGGAAGGTCGAATGGCTGCGCTGGAAAGAGCAATTACCAACTTATTTCAATTGCGATCGCCAATGAAAATTCCATCAAGGAAGACGACCGATCCTGTTCATTCACTCTGCTTAGACGCCTTTTGTAGAGGAAACAAGGAGTAAATATTAACACAAAGGAAGATATATTTTCTCAAAATGAGCCTTGAAAAGCTTTTTTGAAAGTAACTAAAAGAGTTAGTACTTCAACATTTCATTAGTATTATCTTTTTTATTAAATTAGATGTTTAGTTATTTTCAAATAGTGTCATAGTTATCAGTATATGGTGCCACATGAGCACTATCATGATCTAAATAAGAACCTGATTTCATTCTACCAATCGTATAATTCATCAGGTAAATAAATCACCATGGAGAGGAGAATCGAGTGTGAGGTTGTAAAGAAATCAACGCCCTATTTTCTTCTATGACTGCACAAATATAATTATTTTTAAATCTAAGTAAGTCAGAAAAGAAATACAATATATACGAAAAACACTTGAAGACATTTTAAAGGAAAAAAACTTTTAAGAAAAGAAAGCATAAAGTGATATGATATAAATATGATATAAATGATAATATGATATAAATTCGAAGATCATTGAACCCAGCGGAAATTGAAGTAGTCCTGATATGTCACGTATTTTCTTGCGTGCACTTTTCGTGAGAAGGGAGATCTTAGAAACTGAAAATAGAAAATTGACCGTAGAAGAGAGTTTATGACAAAAACTATGGTAATTACATTGATGTAGTTTAGGTATCTCATGACTAAACAGTGCCCAGCAGAAGGCCCATTCTTAATCTACTACAAATTTACAAAGCGCATTCACTATGATAGCGACTCGTATTTCGACTAACATTAATTGCATCTCGAACATATAATGAAATTTATTAGAAGAGAATCCTATATTTTAACTTAATTAAACTAAATGGTGACAACAAATGATACAAGTTTCTTGGGAACTATTACAGCGACTTGTGTGCATTCCATTAATTGCATCTCGAATATAATAAAAAGAAATTTATTAGAAGAGAATCCTAAATTTTTAATTAATTAAACTAAATGGTGAAAACAAACGGTACAAATTTCTTGAGAACTTTTGCCTGATTTTTTGTATGCACTAAGCATCTCTCGTCTCCAATACGTCTCCTAAAATGAGGACTTTGCCCTTCCGTTTGACGGAGCGGCTTCCCCGTCTGATGTACTCGCAACAGCAACAAAGGTAGAACAAAATGGAGAAAATTAGACAAATGGAGCTCTCGTAAAGGAAAACCTAACTCAGGAAGAATTTCTTTTTAAGGTATATATAGTACACTCTCTTGAAAATCTAACTGCTTTGTATTCGAGAGTCATTGGTCCGAGAAGACAAGGAAAGATATTTGGAAACGTCGTTATTGAACCGGTTAATTGAAGAGCAACAACATTCAAGGCTGCTAAAAAAGTATTGAGTAAATGTTTCCAGAATGTTCGTAGAGAAATAGCACGAAGGTTATATTTAAAGGAGAACACAACTTACGGCGATCTCTGCAACGTGTTTTAAACATATGATTCTGCTTTTAAAAACATAAAAGGTATATTATTGTAATAAAAGATAAATTCTTGAAAACCTTGATTTATTTTCAATAATTGGAAGACCTTTTAGAGAAATTAAAATTAAAATTAAAGAGAAACAGTATCTGTTCCTTTATGATAAACTGTAACTTTTAAATAGAAATGTTTATATTTGATCAATTTGATATTTTTTCACATTTATGGACACTTAGAAGAGAAAATTCCTTGTAAATATTCTCTGTACTGAATATGAAGAGTCAAAACTCTAAGGATACGAATCGTTGTTCCAATAAATGTAAAAATAAAAATTGCATCAATCTTATTTTCATTCTAAATTCTAGTCTATTACTTATTATTGACTGACTATATATATATATATATATATATATATATATATATATATATATATATACATATGTGTGTGTGTATGTGTGTGTATGCGTGTGTGTGTGTGTGTGTGTGTGTGTGTGAACATATTGTGAATTGTTTCTTTTCATGCTCCACGGTGGACTAGCTATTTGTAAAATTATTCCTTCTGATATTTTACTATGGCCAAATCTGGATCCTATTACAACAAATATCTAATACTATGAAGGGGATTACTTCCACTGCTATTGTTAATATTTTTATTTCTACCGTTGCCCTGCTATGCTCACAAATTCTCTCAATGTTAACACTAATTTATTAAATTTACTTCCAATTTAATCATGGGTTCGACATACAACATTATTTCTTACCTGTTGTATGTGGACGTGTAATTCTATACAGAATCACGATTCCTGGAAGTTCTATTAGTTGAAACCAATTATTAGATTGATGACAACTATTATAAATTATCAGCCTTTTTCAACAAGAAACTTTTAACTCTTATTCTGATATGTATTACAAATTCTATTGATCTCATGAGAATTATTTTCAATGTAGAACATTAAAACACCGTACGGATTTGAATATAGCTTACAATAATATCTTGATAAGTGGCTTCTCGGCTGACAAGCAGAATGTTCTCTATGGAATCCTTGTTATACCAATTCTCACGTCCTTGTATAAATTACAAATGTTCCACAATGTCCTCAACAACTGGCTATTAATAGGACTTAATATTTCCCACAAAATTAATATGCGGTCGCGACTTTCCCTATCTGTGTTTCGTGTGAAACACCTACTCGCGACTGACTATATTCTACTACTTATTGAAAAATCCTTTAATATACGGACCTACCCTAATATATATCCCCTCAAAACAGGGAGTCTATTTTAATTCGAAATTCTAACTACATTAACCAAATTTACAAATACAATTTAATATTACAATTTAAACAACACCAAGCTTTCAAACCTCAAACTGATCATAAATTCCCGCATCACTATCATTTACATAATATCCAGCCTATGTTGAAAATCCGTTCCCATCTGACCAACCGCTTACGTGCGTTCGCTTCAATGCCTTTCTAGAGAATGATTCCTTGCGTCCTTCAAAAAGTTCACGGCTATCAATGCCCTCTCGAAACCTTTTTCATTTCATGTGTTCGGAGCCGTGTCCATCTGCACAGAGCTATGACATCAAGCCTGGAATATCACACTTTGTTGATCGGTTGTCCTAACAACGCGTATTCTTTGACTTTCGGGTTTGCAAATAATGCTACTATTACTAACGCTGGATGCCGATTCCATCATTAAAACTAAGCCCAAGGTCTTAGCTTATCACAATACATATTGAAACGTTCCTTTTTAATTAATAAATAAATGTCGACCGTAAACAATTTCCGAATTTATAAACAATTTGGGCGCCAGGAAAAGGTTACACTTGAATTCCTGATTATCTTTTACTGTCTTCGGATATATTACAAATAAATGTAAATCCCGCTAGCTCGGTCGACGGGTTCTTATGAAATAATTGTAGCTACTTACTCCGCAACCAATTACTCAATCTGCCATCCATACGGAGTGGCGAGGAATCTGAAAATAATTCTAAAATGTCTACTCAAGGATTGCATGTAATGGCAAATAAGAATCAGCTTGCTTTCAAACTATGAATTATAATTTATTATGAATGCCAAAAGTTATCAGACTATCATTGATTATTACATGTTATTGTTAGGTCATGACCATTTTTCTCGTTATTGCAATAACAGCGTTATAGAACCTTTTATCCTTTCTTGCCTCGTCGCGCGCACGTCGCTCGATGTCGCCACGTAGAATAATCCAATCTTCCTTCTTATCGAAATCCACGATGATCAGCGACCAAGTCGAAACTTCCTCCAGCCACTTCACAAACACTACCTATACTATTTGTCTTGCGCCTCACGTGGGCACCTATTTCACACTGATTACTTTCCCAGGTTGGAATAATATGGCAATTCACAATTCACTGGTAAAATTTCTAAGTCAAATCTTGTAACTTCATCGCGAAAATATTGTAAGTTCATTTTCCAGTTCACTCATGAAAATATTACAAGTCCGAGTTTGCGATGGTACAACACGTAAATTTTACAAATTCCAGTTGTACACCTAATGCCGAAATATTCTAAGTTTAAGTTCAACGTTTACTCTGACGAAATATCACAAGTCCCGATTTAATAATTAACCTCAGGAAAAATCGTACAAGCGATCCGCTTGTCACCACGACACGAGTCGAATGCCCTAATTCCCAATCTGGTCCACCCTTCAAAGCTCGTTCTGTTTTTCTCTCTATTGTTTCTTCGCGTTGCTATGGTGTACCCTTTGCGTATCTGCACCATAGAAACCCACGTCTCAGGACAAACTCGCGTTGTTGCGGTGTCATCTGCGTATCTACATCATAGAAACCTACGTCTTTTACAATATCTACATTTTGACCTTTATTTGCGTAAACAAAAGTGTCCGTCATTTTTGGTATGTCACTATATATATATATATATATATATATATATATATATATATATATATATATATGTAATGAATCAAACAAGATATTACTCTACAACCAGTCTTTGAGAAATTTACATTGGCTGCGCTCTTAAGAGTCTACTTTTCACGGATGCTTTATTACTACTTTAAGCCCTAAAAATGTGACGAAGCAGTGTCGAAAGAATTCAAAAGGATTTCTCTCCCTAATGAGCGACCTAATAGCGATCGTTCGCAAAGTCCTTGGCCTCAATGAGGCATTGCTTGCCGAACGTAGGTTGCTCTCGAAGCAAAAGGAGGAGGGTAATTAAAATTTCGTAATATGAAGTCTGCAGTAGGTGCAATTAACTTCAAACGGTATTCCAGTCTTTTAAGAAACATTGGCTCAAAAAACCGTAATTCATCAGTGTGAAGGATGTTTTAATATTATCGAAAATGAATTTGTTAATAAATGGGCGCAGATCACACTTTCTCTGTTGAAATGGTGAACTTGTAACTGTGTGGTAACACTGAAGGAAGTATGTTTATATTTCTGTTTTACGTCTATGCATCTTTCACAGCCTATAGATGTCCCAACATATCCACCAATCTGCTCCCTCACTTTTCAAAACCAGTTACCATATAATTGTGTACAAATTAAGTTCTAATTTTAGTAAAAAATTAAAAATTTACTCAATTATAATCTTAAAATGCGACATTCAAAATTGAGCTGCTAGCTTGACGTATAGCTATCTCCCACACTGGATAAAAGTTAACAGTTATGAAATATTGTAATATGACAATTTCTTTGTTACACTTCAGCTATCGCTTGAAAACTAAAAAATGAAGCGTAAAAAATACATATTTTTTTTATTCAAAAGTTTTAATGAAATTAGCTATGCCATTGATATGATTGTGATCATGTATTCAGTGTATACACTCGCACGAGGCCGCATCAACGATGCCTGACGGTATTTTAGAAGGAAATAAAATAAACAATTAATAATAATGTGAACCAACAGTTGCGCCACTATTGCCTATTTTTGCCAGCCCGACTACCATACCGGCTACAATACCATTTGTATTTAATATCCATATAGATTATTTTTGTTTTGTCGAAGGATGCCGACAAATGTGTTTCTTTGCCTACTTCTTAAATAGAGAACGGAGAAGACAGCAAGCAACTTGGATAGAAAGAGCAATGACTTTGAGGAATTTGAATGAGGAAGATACGCAAGGTAGAATGATGTGGAGGCTGAAATGTGGGTAGTGATAGAAACCTTAAAATCCCCACTAGACGATTACGATAATTAGGGAACGAACTTTACTGTGATAAATAAAGCAAAATATATACTTATTAATGTATTTATTTTTCCTAAATGTGTAAGAAAAATAGATATGTAAAATAATGTTTCCTATAATGTATAAAATTGCTCTGTACAAGCTTATTCCGAGCACAGAGCGAGCGAATCGTGGATTCGGTGCGGCTAAAAATAGTACTACCGTTGCAGAAGAAATTGTACATTAGTTTTCACCACATATGTGTTTTATTCATATTATAAAATACACTTATTGTACATTGCTGTTTAAGAAGAGCCGGTGCCAAAATAAATAGAAGTACCGTGCATCAAGTGATGGATCCCGGAGGGTGGGGCTTAATAAGAACATACCCCCTTCCAAATCCAACAACGTGATAAGACAATGATCTTTAAAGAAAATTGTTAATTTCGATAAAGTTGCGCATGGGCTCTATGCATTATGACAAGCACGTCGATGAATTAAATTTCATCTGCTTCACACACATCCGCTAATCCTTGTTTCGCATACTGCTGTTCGCAAGAAAAATGGGATATAAGTTTTGACACTTCGTGGTGCAGATAGGGGGTCATGCTAGAAGCGCGGTAGCATTACATAGCTTTGTAAATAAGATGATTCTAGTAACATGGACTGCAATTAAAATGTTCCGTTTCTGTGTATAAATATATTAAAATGTAATGAAATATGTACTTTTAGGTTAAATTTATAAAAATTTGTAATAATACCGAAATATTTAGAAATATGTAAAATAAAAATGGTTCCAATTCATTCAAAATGACCTGTAAACTCTAAAAAAATATTATTGAATACAGGAATTTTATTCCTGTAAAAAAAGTAGTTACATGAAAATCCGTTCCCTGAAGATCTAAATATTTTCATATTATTATATTTAGATTGGTATTATTAAGTAATTTATTCCAAATAATATCTTGAATACATAACGCGTGAAGTAAAATAAAAGAAGAAACCTAAAATCATAACCGCTCCTTCTTAAGACACGAACTCGCTATAACAGTTAACAGAATCAGAGCGCGCATCGATGATCGTTTCCTACACTGTCTCTTCCGATTCAGTACCCCTTTAGTTCACTGTCAAATGGAAACCACTGTTCTCAGGAAGAGATTATCTCTTTTGCGCGGCTCATTGCTTCCGCAAGGCGGGGCGGGGCCGGGGCGACAATCGTTGGGGCGGGCTGCGGGGTCGGCGGCGGGGGCATGAAGGCAGTCGCCGCCAGTGCTTCGTTAGCTAGATGAGGGCGTGGCGGGGGGAAGAGATGGGGAGGGGCTGCGTACAGAGCGCCAATTTCCTTGGCGCCGCCCGGAAATGAAGGGGAAACCCCGCGGGCGCGTCGCCTCGGAAGCCGTGCAGCGCGCGCCGCGAGCGTCGCTTGTCTCGCTCGCCGTCGCCTCCGCCGCCTCGCACGCGCAGCCAGTAGCCAAATTGTGATAAATACTCTCTTCATACTGTACAGTTTGGCGCTGAGCCGTTCCGTCATTAAACAGGGTTGCAGCCTTTCAGACCTTCTTTTCGGACTTCCGGCCTCTACTCCCATCAGGCGCCACATCCAATCTGAACTCATTGCTCAAGCCCGTTTTGCCTACACTACATCCTCTTTTCCCTCGCTAATTTTAATTCATATTCCTGCCGGAAACATTGTTTTTTTTCTGTTCTTCATAAATGGGCGTGAAATTAAAAGCAAAGGGAATATAATGGAATTATTGTCTTAATTTTAAACAATTTCTTCGACATATGACATAATGATTAATTACATTAATTTTTTATTTTATTTAATTTCGTACCTTCACAAGATTTACGTATACTTACAATGTTCATTTTCATGGTGGGAGATCTCAAAATATAATTTAATAAAGTATTACTCTTTCACGATGTCTTAATATCTTTCATTCATTTGAGGGTTCTCTAATCGATTCGTGATTTCATTTATTGGCTTAGTTAAATTATTATTTTTCCACCTGCAATATTGAGGTTAAAATTTCAGAATCTTATAAGTATTGTTTATATATTTTCATCGGATATTGGCTTTAATATTTATATTTACAGAATGTCGAGGTAAAACATTTTAAACCAAACGTTTTTGTCAAATGAGCATTTTGGCACATTTTGGATGTCTGCACCGCCGGAGCCACTGTCAGGGTAACGGTGATGTCGATGATGGTGGGGAGAGGAAATGGGGCACCACTTTCTACTGTAGTGACTGCAGATGTGGTGAGTGGCGGCAGGGGCGTCGTCGATCTGTTGCCTCCCCGCCCCCTCGCAAGACACAGTGAACGCGGGGGGTCTCCCACGCAGGACAAAGTCCCCAGCCGGAGCTGTGCTGAGGGCAACACCCCTCTTGGCCCAGTGCACTGCTAGCCCTTCGTTAGATACAAGGCACTGTTAATATTTTATAGCTACATTCGCTACAGCCCTACGCTGTGCACCGTCTTTAATGGTGCATCTAGTAGCATGGTATAAAACGGAAAATTCGTATTTAAATGACATGCGATGTATGTTTCTATCTCTGAAACGTCTCTCCCATTTTTAAACTGATTTCTTTGTCATAACTTTTAATTTTTCTAATATTATGATCCAGAAATGAACAACCCCAATTTAGTAACCAAAATTTGTTTCCAGTAATGACAGGGGCATAGCATGGCTGGTGCAATCCGGATGTCAAGGGCCCTGTGTGAGGATCCCCACCGAATCTCGATAAAGATAGGATTGTTTAAATTTTTTCAAACTATCCCGGAATAACTATTCTGTAACAAATTGTATGTTAAATGAATATTATATTATTCTTTATTATTGATGCAATTGCGTGAGAGAATTTTTTAGAAACGCAACAAACATGAGTGATGGGGGGTTTTCAGATTACATCTGCCATGCTCTTCTATGTGTTCACGCACTTGGATGTTTGCTGAGTGACATGTCCGATCAGAGCAAGTGTTCTGAAAATAAATTTCTAAAATTTCCGTTCGTAAACTACGCGACTGAAGTTTCCAAACTGTGCTAACGAAGAAATAAATTAGTGTTTCATTTGAATGATACGTTCTGCTTTGCCAACAATTTTACATCTATAAGTTAGCGAACAAAGCATCACACGAATTCTTTTACAGAAGCCAGCGATGGGAGTCTATATTATAACAATGACACTAATCAATAACGGACACAAGTACGTACTAAATATTCAGTGGTGTTTACGATTCATTAACTGATTTGTTAGTGATTTCAGGTCGTGTATACGGATGTCATTCGTCCCGTAAATGTAGTGCTTGTATTTAACGCAAAAGGATGCTCTTCCCCCGCTGGATGGCGAAATCCGGCACGAACCTATCTGTCTGCTTCCTGGGTTTTCCCCAACCAGGTATCTCCCAAACCAGCGGGGCACCGCCCCAGCCGGAACAAGCTCGAAGCTCCAATCTGGACTCACGGCATGTGTGGTAGTGTAGTGCATATAAGTGTGTGTGTGTGTGTGTGTGTGTGTGTGTGTGTGTGTGTGTGTGTGTGTGTGTGCGTGGGTGTAAGTAAGGGATGAGGATAGGACAAGGAAGAGGTAGGAAAGAGAACGCGTAGTGCATGGTCTATTTATAAGGTTATTTCTCCAGCATTCGCCTGATGCTGATGAAGAGAAACCGCGGAGAACTACCGATCAGAGCAGCTGGCCGCTAGAATTCTTCTTCAGACAGCGTCTGAATTCGACCTAGCTGTGTAGCTAGTGCCGTCACCGACGGGATGCCCCGGTCAGTGGTGCTGCAGTGGCATCAGTTGATGCTCTGAGCCATTTAAACCGGTGTTTCTGACGGAAATGCCATCTAGAATGTAATTTACACACCCAAGACTGAACTTAAAAGTGACCCTCGAAGGGCTCAGATTTTCACAATTACATGTTTCGTTTTGCTCGGGAGAACTTTCTAGTTATTTTTCTATTCGGACTGGAGTCCGTAGATGCTTTAGTTTGCATATTTGATATGCACGGCATAAAATAGTATTTTGCATACTCATCTTGAACTTTATTGCAGATTTTACATTAACAATAAATTGAATTGTATATTTTGAGTTGATATTATTTTTCATTTTTTCCTCCCTCCTTTGATGAAACTATGTTAATGAGAATATCAAGTTACTCAAACTATGATTTCTTTCTAATATATTTCTATTTTTCTCTCCTATTCCCTAAAAATCTACGCCATTTGTTGCAATGAAACGATTATTCAAATAAAGCTAAAAAGAATTCAAGAATTCGAGAATTCCGTAACGAAACGAATACTTTATACAGTTCTGTTTCAACTGGACTGGAAAGGAGGAGTCTGATCAGATCATATACTCTCCCAACATCTGATTCCGTTTCAATCAGTTGCATTTTATCTCTTTGTCACTTTCATTTTTACTTTCTCGCCTTACTACTTAAGAAGAGAAATGATTGTAATCGTGCTCGTGTTGTTTAATTGACTTAGTTTATGGGGGCTTCAGCAGCTCAGGTCATTGGCACCTGTGTCAAATTATTTTAAGACCAGTGCACAATGTTGCAGTGCCAAGCTAAAAAAAAATTGAAGTTTTAAATGGAAAGCAAAGTCAAACCTCAAAAGGAACGTATCCTAATATAAGAGGGTTTGGCAGAAAAGAGCAAGATAATTACTTTAAAATCTCGAACTAAAAGCCAAATTTTTGGCATTATCTTCTTCTCACAGGTTAGGCTGTAGAAGTTAGTCTCGTAGAAAACTAAAAAGTTTGCAGACAGAAGATTCGTTATTTCTAAGAATCTCCGCGAGGGTGCTAGCAAGGTGGTGCTTTCGGCGGCTCTCTCTTATCTCACCACAGTGCAAGAGAACATGCTCCACGGTAAGATCTATTTTACAGAATTTTCATATAGAAGGTGGGTCCTCGCAGAGGAGATATCCGTGGGAGAAATGGCAGTGACCGATCCGAAGGCGTGTTAAAATGATCTCCTCGCGCCTAGTATTACGAGATCAGGAAGACTAAGGATTTATGGAATCCTTGATTCTCGTGAGCTTAAAATCTAGGTTCTACCTCTCTGTTTGCCATTCTCTGGGAATAGGGCGTTTGATGAAGAGTTTAGTGTCTTCCGTGGGGACTGTAAAGATATCAAACTCTCTTTTCTTCGTGGCGGACTTTGCTGCCTGGTCAGCTATTTCGTTTCATCTTATTCCCATGTGCCCAGGGAGCCAACAAAAGACTATAATATACTGGCGAACCAATGAATGATTGATTTGGTGTTGGATGTTCATTGTCAGAGGGTCACAAGATGAGAAGGAAGAGATGGATTCGAGAGAGCTTTTGGAATCGCAGCAGATTACTACTTTCCTTAATGACATCGATTCAGTGAATTTCAGTGCCTCCAAGAGGGCATACTTTTCTGCAGTATAGACGCTGCACGAAGAGTCTAACCGAAAACTTCGCGTGACACTACGACTGTAGAAGGCACATCCTACTTTGCCATTTTGGGAGGAACCATCGATGTACATGAAGTAATAACCAGGGTACATAGATTTTATGGCCTGAAATCTCATTAGAAATGTACTGAAGGGAGTTGAGGATTTAGAGAGGATAGACAATCTAAGGTCTATTACGGGCCGGTGGAGTTTCCAAGGGAAAACAAGGTTTTTTGGGGGGGGAGTCACAAGGTTGGGCAATTTTATATTAAGCTTCTGTAAAAGCATACGGAGATGGATTCCCAGTGCATGGGGTGAGTGCATACGATGTTAGGTGGGTTGGGTGGAGGACTGCTTGGAGTGAGGGAGTAATCTACAGTGGATAATTTCGCGTCATATGAAGCAATCAAAATATCTCGCCTTCGGCACAGAGATGGTTCTCCAGCCTCGACCAAGAGGCATTCGATGCTACTCGTGCAGTAGGCGCCTGTACTGATCCTTATACCGGCATTGTGTATGGTATTTAATGGCCGGAGGGTTGATGGAGACGCTGAACCATACACTATGATTCCATATTGGAACGGATGAGAGTCCTGTACAAACGCCAGAGACGCACACGATCTGCGCCCCAAGAGCTACCAGTAAGAAGGTGCGAAGGATATTTAAAGGAGACACACATCGGCCCTCTAATTTACGGATGTGTTTTCGTCAAGTTAAGCTCTTGTCGAATGCAAATCCCAAGGAAAGTTTCGGATACAACTGATGGAAGCTGATGACATCGAAGAAAAAGGTCAGGCTTATTTTGGTGGTGATGAATTCGGCAGAAGTGCATGCAGTTGGTTTTTGATGTGGAGAACTTGAATCCTGTTTCATCGATCCATTCCTGCAATTTGTCTAGTACAAGTTGTAACTGCCTCTCAATAACTTGCATGCTCTTGGAGGAGCAAAAAATGGCGAAGTCGACAACGAATAGTGATGCTTTCACAGTCTCCCGAATTACTGATGTAATACTATTGATAGCAATGGCAAACAGAGTGACGCCTAGAAACGATCCCTGAAGATTCTAACACCGTTTTCTAACTGGTGACTTGAGGACAACGTGTCACCAAGGCGGACGCGGAAAGATCTTCACGAAAGAAAACCTAGTAGAAACAAAGGGAGCCGTCCCCTACGACCCCAAGAGCGCAAGGTGCAAAGAATGCCGTACCTCCAAGTGGTGTCATACGCTTTCCCTAAAACGAAGAAAATTGCAACCAAGTGTCGACATAGCACGAAGGAAGTGCAGTCTGTGTGACAAGGATGACAAGTATGACAAGGAATTCATTTAAGTGGTCCATGGTTGACCTGTGCCTCTTGAAGCCAGATTGAAGAGGTGTAAATGGATTCTTTTGTTCCAGAAGCCAGACTAGACATGTGTTTACCATTCACTCTAAAAGCTTGCACACACAGCTTGAGAGCGAGATTGGGGGGTAACTTGAGAGGGTTGTTCTGTTCTTGTCTTCTTTAGAACAGTAAATGAAGAATGATAAGCACCAGAAGGTGGTTTGGAAGTTCTTTTTATTTGACTAATTATATTGACAGAGCAAAACGATATGTTTATTTTCTTTTCATACATATTATTTCGGCTGTTTGTGAATTTGTTACGCAGGCTCAACCAAATACCTTCTATCGATTTGCTTCCTGTTTCGCATGAATGTTCTTTGAAGCCTTTAAAAACATATTTTAATTGTTTATTCCATTTCATGAAGTTGCCATTTTAAAGAAATGTGGCCTGTTCAAGAACGTTTTTGTTTTTTTCACTGATTTTAGTCCAACGGAACTCGATCTTTCTCCGTATCGTGTTTTGTCTGCATGTATGTTTTTTACTCATTTATGAGAGAAAAGAAGGTATGTTTTTTACCCATTTAAGAGAGTATTTGCCAGAAATGTTGAAGTCATTATAAATTATGTATTTGTAAGTATTGTTTCGAGGCGACGTTAACTGTTTAAGTAAATTTATTGTAAATTTATTGAAGTAAAGAATAGTGGTCTGAGAGGAAACAGCGAAATTCTATTATATTAATGTTCACACTAGTTAGGTCGTCACTGTGGTTCATTTTAGAATTCCATATCCTGGTGGATAATTATGACTTGTGTTTACAAAAGCAATTAATAGTAATTACGTTCTGCCAAGCGTATCGCGCCTAATTCATTAGCTTCTTGTACCATGTCCGTAGTTTCTGAAAATCTGAAGCAGGAAGTTTCCAAAGTCCGTTATCTTATCAGTTTACATCCGGTGACTGAGAAATGCACGAGAAGAAAAAATGCTGCAAGTTTTCCAAATAAAAATATGGAAATTTAATTATGTTTATGTGTTTTATTTAGCTTAAGATTTTCTGCCATTTTCATTAGGTACAGTGATCAACATCTTTCTTGATTTTGGCGGTCTAAATAAAGTGTGAAGAAATACCAAAAAGTTGGCGTTATTTAAAAATAAAAAAAAAAGTTCTGAAAATGGAAGAGCGGTGTGTGATTAATTACATGTTTTATTTGGACAGCACTTAAATGCGTTATACAAGCATATCAGTGATTTTTTTCAGTATCAAGGAGTAAAAGGTTATATCTCTATGTTAAGTCAATTTCAAGATAGGAGAATTATCTCCGACAACCAAATACACTATTATTCCCGTTGCATACGTCAGACGCAATTGTTCTTTAGTCGAGGGGGATCTGTTTGTGAAAAGTATAGTGACAATAACAAAACATTAACTTTAACTCCGTTACATTTAAATTAAAACTTTCTATCATGAAGATACTTATTTCCATTTAATATATTATCTGTACTTGGAATACATTATCTGTACTTGGAATGAATTCAAACATTAAAATATTTAAAGTTAGTTTGCAATTGTCAATAACAATAAAAAACATGCTTTTCTCTCATCTAAACAAATTGTACGTTAATAGATAATCCTATAAAAAGTAATATAACAAAAACATAATATTTTCTAACAGCGGTCACAATTTTAGCGGAATGTAGCTACTCGGGATTATCAACGTATTTCATTTAACAATGTTAATTTTATAGATATTTCTCCAAAACCTTATCTAAAGCTGAAGGTACTGCCATATAATAAGTTTCATTTTCCGTGGTTTTCAAGATATTTTCAACTCAATGCGATATTCGATTACTGGCATAGTTTCAGTATTACTGATGCAGAAATTTACCAGTGACCAATTTTGTCATCAACGACAAAAATATGAATACGTCATGTCCCCTTAATCAAATCACATTATAAGCCACCAGTGAACACTTATTGTTATACCTCCTTGTAATTGCCATTTCTAAGCGAAATGTTCAAAAGACGAGATCACGTTAAAGCACAAGAATCTTTCCGAGTGTTACACACAGATACAACTATAATCTCGCCTCAGTTTGCGCACACTTCTCGGCGCGACGAAAATACATATTTTGGCCTTCGTCGACGAAGGGTTTGCCTTCAGAATCAGGGAGACACCCCGTCTAAAGAAAATTAGCCTCAATTTTGCTCCCACGCGCATCCGGTTTCGGGGCCTGCCCTTGCAGGCGCCATGGGACAGCCGGGGACGAAACTTCCTCGGATCAGATGCGCTGAATAGAAGGCAGATTTCTCTTGGCCGTGCGCTGAAGCTCGCTTGTTTGCGACCGCCTAATTATCGCCTCGTGGTTTCCTTCCGTCCCCGCCGTCGCACCTGCCCCGCAGAGCACGTGCCTGCCGGCGCACGAGGGGAAGGCTCCCCGCCACGGTCCTCGCCTGCGGGGATGGGGCGATTCCGCTGGGAAGACGCCTTGTACGCCCCGAGCGTGCTTTCAGAAATACACGCTACGCTGTTAAATATATAACACTTAATGAACCGTAAATTTTAAAATACTGAAAACATTATAAGATCTTTCCTGGAGTGTTCTGATGTTTTATTCCCATTATAATTAGTGATTGACATTAATATAACGCATGTATGCGTGTAACATTATATTGTATGATTGTATTTATGTTCAAAACTTTTAAAGAAATTAAAATGTCGAGCAACGATAAATAAATTATTTTAAGAAACGAGCTTCTTAATCACGGTAAGTAATGTAAGTAAGTGTTGCATTTATTGCTTTATATCACTGTCATGTTTGGTGTCATATTACTAATATCACTAGTTGGTGAGTCTCTCTGTATATTGTATTAGAGAAAGTTATTTACTTCATCCATACAGAAGAATTATCAGCATCTTTTCAGTTTCAGGGAACTGCAATTCGAGTTTTTCCGTCGACAAATTATTGTTTTCCGCTACAGCATTACAATACTTTTTTTTACAATTCATAAGTAGTATAGGAGAAAGAAAAATCAAGTTTTCCTGTCCATTTTTACTGTTCTATGACTTAGTTAAAAACGAAATAATCGACAATTTAGTACTTCGATACTTCAGGACTTCAGCTATTTCACTGATAAAACATGAGAAAACTGTGACGTATATAAAAAACTGAAAACACCAAAAATAGACTTTGTAAATTTTACTTGTGAACAGACGAAATATTGCAGACTGTTATAAATCGCATTGTGCAGGTGTCAGAATGTCAGTAATCATGAAGAATTTGTACTATCTTTTATGTAAAATGTACCATTTTTGTTTAAATTTATTTACAAAGCTTGAGTCAGAAGAAGTCATCAAAAATATTTAAAAATCTAATTGTTGTTGAAATAGTGAATCGAGAAAAAGTACAATTGTACCGTAAACGTTGGGAACGGTTTTTAAACTTGGAAATTTAAAATCTTATTACAGAGAGGCAACTCAAATAAGATTAAAGGCGAATGTTGGCGATGTTGGCGAAAATGAGTCAAGACGAGATATAGGAAATTAAAAATGATTTGATTTTACTGTAATAATAGGTATGTGTCAGTTCTTATTATACATAATATGGTAAGAGATTATAATATAATAATTTTCAAAGAATTTTGAACACTTCATTTTCGTTAGAGAAGACTTTGAGTATCCAATCACTTTACGATAAAACTGCTCCGTGTTCTACTGGCGAAACCAGCGGGAAAGAAGCAATTTTCGAGTTGGACCTGTAGCTCAAATTCAGTTTCTAACGAAATTTAGACTCATTTCATGACTTCGAAAGCATCCTTCTGGAGCGGCTGTGGTTCGGCAAACAGGTCGATTGTGTCGGGGCCCTAGGGCAGCAGGACGGCAGTGGCCGCTGCAGGCGCTGCCCTCCGCCGGTAGCATTGAACTCCCAACGGCCATCTCCTCTTCCCGGCGCGGGCGCTGTTGTGCTCTGCGGGGACGCTTGCCTCGCAGTGAGGCCAATCCGCGGAGACGTGGCACGAAAACATTCATTATTTCATTGATTTGTTCTGCAAGTGGTTTGTTTGTAATTTGTTGTGCAACCTATCTGTCATATTTTATTCTTATTTCCTCAATTTTTTCGTGAGGATGAAGAAATACAATATTTCTATTTATTCGGGAACATATGAAATGTCCTTGTGTTTACAAAAGTACAATAAAATATTAAATACAAGAATATCCGTCACTAATATTGGAACTGTTTACAACAAATACTATAAAACAGCAACAACATATGTTGAGAACTTTTGCGACGCAGATGAAATGATCAATGAATTGGTTTCAACCTGGTGGTCACAATTTGTAGATAAACGCTATTTCAAGGTTTCATCCGTCACATTTTGAAAAAACATGAATTACAATGAACTGATCAAAAACGACGATGGTCACATTTATGACGGTGAGATTACAAAAGTGTCACTCAGAAATCAAAATTTGAAACAGATATCTATTGTTTCTTTTCTTGTTTGTTTTTAGAGAAGAACCAGAATACTTCATCTTAATTACATTAAAAAATGTGCCTGCAAGTACACGCCTCTTGGACTTTTAATAGGTGTATTATCAGGAAAATAGTCCAGGATTTATTTATAGATAGTTTGTATTTTTTAATAGGAGTTTTAATTAGTAGTAATCAAACCAGCTTAATATGAGTGAAATTTATTCATTTGTACTCAACCAAAATGCACGGGGCGTGTAGAACTTCCCTGGGAAACCTAGAGGCTCTAGCCCTTAAGGTATTGAAACGGGCTCATAATAATAATAATAATAATAATAATAATAATAATAATAATAATAATGTATTTGACGTTATGGGGTAGGTAGTCCGACTTTGCCGGCCAGCTACCGGTGTCCCCCATGCCTGGGCCTAGTTAAATTCCCAATGCTAGAGGGTAAGAGCTACATGAGGCGACCATGACGTATTCTCTTCACAGTATCTAGCAAGATCCGCTTGCTTGAGCTTTTCTTCGTCACACAGCTTCAGAAACTGGGACGATTTTCAAGGAAAGCTACAACTCTAGTTTTGCCTCGACCGAGAATCTACCCGGGACCACAGCACGGGAAGCTAGTACGCTGCCCATGAGCCATCCCATCATTATAAATAATAATAATAATAATAATAATAATAATAATAATAATAATAATAATAATAATAATAATAATAATAATAATAATAGGAGTCTTAATCTGATTTGAACGTACACAAGCTATTGCACATCACTGCATTAGTTTACACAGTCTTGTCTACACACATACAAGTACATCTTCTTAAGACCATGCCTGGAATGAATGAGTAATTTTACGGATAGGTGATATGATGTTAAGGAAGTATTGAAGAGATGAGAGGTCGGGAAAACGAGAGAAACCCAAGGAAGTCAGCACCAAACTAATTTTCTCCACATTTCACGTGAATCAACTGGGGTTTGTAATCCGTAACGTGAGCTACAACGTTAGCATCATTACATTCAAGTGTCGTTCGACGAGCAAATAAAGCACTCAACTTTTGCTCATAAAACGTGACATCAAAGATCATAGTGTTCAAGAAAAGGTACGTGAAGATTAAGATTTGTTTTCACAAAAAGAATTACCTAAAAATTGTCGCATTCACATGTATTTGATTCAAAAACTATGATTTGGCGGTTAGAAAGTTAGAAAAACATTCCATCTATAGTCACAAATAAATGACAAAAATACATTTTTTATCGGCCTTTGCTTTATAGTTGTCCCAACTACCTCAACGAGCAGGTTTCAGGTCGTTTCTTTAAAATGTATTTTCCTAATGACCATTTTTATGGATAGCATCTTTCTGATTTTCTTTTTTCCGAAATCGTATACTTCGTGGCCAAAATTTTCGTAAATTAATAATTCTGAATTAAAATAAAAGAATAAGAATAATAGTAAACGTGTATTATTTGAGTGTATATACGAGTGTATATACGTATTGAGTGTATATACGTATTAACGGCAAAAGGCATTTTTATAAAAAGTGTACAACAATATCGTCCTCATGTTAGAAACTTTTTAAGGCGAATTGGTGTGCTAAATTATTTATAATAAATAGCAGTAAATCCTTTTCAAGTGTAATATGTCAAAAAGTAAACTGTATATAACATTATAATAAAACTCTCTGCATATAAGTTACATATTTTAACACACAAATGTAATATTCATCAGTAAAATGTGACTAAAGTCGCTAATGACCCAGCAGTCGATGCGACTAGAATAAATGAAAAAAATATCGTCCTCAGTCATTGAGGAAATGGCTCGAGTAGAGCACTCCTCTCGCCGTTAATTCACACTTTCACTGTGAATTTTTCCTTTAACTCATTTACCTTTGTAATAAATATATCTGTCTAAAATTAATTTTATTCTCTCTCTTCCAGAAGTGATAATTTTTGCGTCCATTTGCAATCCCCCTTCCAAAAAAACTTCAAACTCTAATACGTTTCCCTATAAATACATGCTCAAATATTCGAAAAAAAATATAGATAGCTCAGGGTATCAACTGATGACATGCAGTGCCTCTGACCGTAGGTCCTGATGTTCGAGGCCTGACGGTGGTGGGATTTTCGACACTAGCTAGATAGCTTGTTCGAGTTCTGCCGCTGTCTGGAGGAGAATTCTAGCGGCCGGCTGCTTTGATCGGTAGTTTTCCGTGGTTTCTCCAATCAATACCAAGCGAATGCGGGAGCAATACCCTATCAAACGGGCCACGGAACGCGTGCTATCTTTCATTCTGCTTCTTCCTTGTCGAGTCCTCACCCCTTAGACACACACACACACACACACACACACACACACACACACACACACACACACACGCTTACATTCACAACACAACCACCATGTTGGGAGACCGGTCGGGAGCTTTTAGTTTGTCCCGGCTTGGGCGGTGCCCTGCTGGTGGGAGATAACCTGGTTGGGGAAAGCCCGCTATCCGACGGTAGGTCGGCGCCGGATCTCGCTATCCAACGGGGAGAGATCACCCCCACTTCCGGAGCAAAAACGTGCACTACACTTACAGGACTAATTGCCTTAGCAGTTGACGCGCCCGGAATCAATCAATCGATAAACATTGTTTTCGAAACAATGAATTCCGAAATTTGGTTTCGAAAAATAAAAATATTGAAAAAAATGTCCCGCTGGAACTCTATTTCGAAAAAATCGGTGCAATCCCCACGCGCGACCGGCTTCACTGTGCGCGCGACCCACATCGGGGCAGGCGCTCGGGCGGGCGGTGGCACCGGCGCACAAAGGAACGAGGCTACCCGTGATAACCGCGCGGCGTTTCCCCAAATTTATCCCGCACTTTCGTTTAACGCTCGCGTTATGCGCCGTTTCGGCCCCGCGTTGCAGCGCGACCTCCCTCACCCCGCGGCCGCGCGGCCCGCCGCGCCACGCCCCAATTTTGGCGCCCCGGTGGCGGCGGGTCCTCTCTGCAACGAGGGCACGCTGACTTGCTCTTGTATTGGTTGATGCTGGAATGAGGTCACTGGCTTCAGGTCCATTCAGAGGTGAATCCGGAGAAATATTTGTGGGTATATGTATTGTGAGAGAAAACCTTTAGTAACAAATTGCAGGAAAGTATTTTTAGAATTTTTAATTGAAATGAATGCTTCAATGTTTTCATTTTACATAATTTATTACATATTTGTAAGGCGCCTCTTTCCATCAAACTAGAAATAAATATTTTAAGTTTAATGTCAAATTATTATTATTATTATTATTATTATTATTATTATTATTATTATTATTATTATTATTATTATTATTATTATTATTATTATTATTATTATTATTATTATTATTATTAATTGCTGCGCTGTAAATAAATATTCTAAATGACGATTTTCTGTATTTGGGGCTTATAACATTTCATTTAGTATTTTCTAGGAATAATTGACTAGTACGTTAAGCAATGGTATTCTTCTCTTGAATTATACGTATCTTGTATTTTAGGTTGAATACTATTAGTGAAGCTCATTGAGCTTAATGTAACTAACTATATGAACTAATGAACTTACTACTGTAGATCCTCGCCAATCTGAACCCCGCAAACAGGAAATTTCGGATAATCCCAACAAAATTCGGAATGGAGGAAAAATATGCTTATTTGTAGTGTAAAGAAAGGATATTTTAATTACTGTAGAACTGAACAACTAATTATTGAACGAACACAAATTGAAACACAAATTGTCCAAATGAAACTTTTTTGCACTGGCAACTACGGTATATGTCACGAGCAGGAATTTTCACTTAGAGGAACTTGCAAAATCGGTAATCTTTTGCGGTAAGGAACTGAATCTGCTTGATGATGCGATGTAATGATGTGATCCTTACATTAAGTTACCATTTTCTCACATCGTACGCTACATTGCATTGTGTCTGGTAATCCTTTCATGCATTTGCATATGAACGGTGCATTTTTCGGGTAATCCGAACATTTCCGAATCCGAACAGACTACGCCCCCAATTAATTCAGGTTACCGGCGTTTTACTAGATATGTAATTATGATAAGGTGCTTTAAGATGCATTTCCTAATTTACAAATAAAAATCTTAAAACTGACAAACTTAATGTTTATCTTTCACTCCCAAGCATAGTCTTACTTCAATAAGTCGAGTATCTCAAACATGCGCAAGAAGCTCATCAGTGCTTGAAAAGATCTGCAGAATCCATGCTGGTGTAACAATTCTGTTTGATTTTCGGTGAACTTTTGTTAAATTATTATGGAAAAAAGAATAGACAAATAAAAGGATGTAGTATTTGGGACTGGTTAAGAGCATTAATACAATTTTATTCTTGATCAATGAGAATGGGATTAGTTGAAATTTAAGCCATTGTAGAACGTTTGTGTAAATTCGTTTATGAACAAATTCCTTTTCCATTACAATTTCCACTACAAATAATTAGAGCACGGACAAGTGAATAATTTGTTTCCTATGTGAATTAATTTTTATGTTTCAAATAACACCATCAGTCAATGGCGCTCAGTAGATTAGTAATTTTTTGTTAAAAGTCAAATATATCATTATTAAATTTTACTTTATTTTGAAAACACACGATGAATATAAACGATGTCTTGGAAACAACGTTCTTTGATTATATGGCGATTACGATTTTATCGCGGAATAATTGTCTCTATAGATGCAGGAAACTATTTTCGTACAGTAATAATCGTATTTCCTCAGAACATCATTGGATTTGATGGGACTAATTAAACATCACATTTTGAAGACGGATACCGTCATTGGTAATAATGCTATGTGACTAAAAACTTCTGCCGAAACCCGGGATCGAACCAGGGACCTTTAGATCTTCAGTCTAACGCTCTCCCAACTGAGCTATTTCGGCTCGTGGACAATGATGTTCGTGTTGTGATAAGCTTCTTTCAAGGGGCCATCCGTGTTCCTGTGAGACATGAGCGTCGTGCGGATTGCCTACTTATTCACGTCACGGCGCTAATATGAATTGAATAGTCTAGTTCGAGTCGCCGAGGTGATCACATCGAGACCGAGGTAGCTCTTATCACAACTTGACTTTGCCCACGGACGAGAAGCGAACGTAGTACGAAAACTGCAAGTGCAAAAGTTTTGTGTAATATTGTGTTGTTATATACACCAAACCCATAATGTATAATTTTCTCTTAATCAATAAACAGTGAAGTGAACAGAACATTTGTGAGCGAATGATAAAAAATAGTGGCCCCACAACACGGTAATTAATAAAAGATGCCACAGACTTCTTAAACGACTCAGAATCACACCTGGTGATCCACAACGAGGAAACAATGGCAGATGAAGCACCATCGCATACGCAACAAATTCAGCACTTGCAGATGCAACTGCAATTACAGCAATAACAAATGCATCGGATGGAGCATTACCAACAACAACTTCATCAATTACAACTCCAGCTGTCATCACAACCGCAGCAGCCAAAAAGCCAGCAATGACAGCCTCCACAAGAACAACACGAAGTACAACATCTACAATTACAGCCACCAGTACAAGCTCAACTAATGGGAACTATGTCTCAAGACCTGCTATACTTCCAACAACCACAACCCCAGCAGCAATCCGAAGCAACAACGTCCGATGTAAACATCAAACAACCAGACAGGAATAATTTATAAACAATCTTGGGCGCATGACCACGAGATCGTGGCAAAATTATCCTTCAACCCGTTTGAAGAGACTCAAGTCAGAACACCTCGATGCTGAAGATAACAGAAGGGGAAGGCAAAAGACATCGTCTAGTGAGACTGATCTAATACTTACTCACAACAGATTTAGTAAGCTTAGCGTAGAATGCATACCCGATAATATTGAGGAAGAGCCTAAAAAGTCTGTAGTTCCTCCTGTTTTGGTTCCAAATGTCACAAATGTAACAGATGTGATCAAGTTATCGAAGAAGTGGTTGAAGGG
This sequence comes from Teleogryllus occipitalis, assembly GCA_011170035.1. Lineage (NCBI taxonomy): Eukaryota > Metazoa > Arthropoda > Insecta > Orthoptera > Gryllidae > Teleogryllus > Teleogryllus occipitalis. Next base: position 84,214 of record BLKR01001097.1, read on the forward strand.
CAGAAATATCAAATTAAATCATTAATACATTTAAAAAATATTTACCCGCCTCTCCAGAAACGTAAAGAAAAATTGTGAAACTCTTATCAAGTAACAATTTTATTTACTACACTTATCAATTAAAACAAGAACGTTCCTACAGGGTTGTAGTAAGAAATATACATCACTCTGTAAAAATAAATAATATTAAATCCGCACTTCTGTCATTAGGTAATTCTGTCAGAAATATATGTTCGTCATAAAGTAATAAAACAACCTCTTTCACGATTCTTCGTTGATCTGGAACCACAAAGTAACAACGACATATTCAATATCCGCAAGCTCCGTAATACCGTTGTTAAATTTGGGCCACCACATATTAAAAGAGAAATAGTACAATGTAAACGCTGCCAAAGGTATGATCATACCAAAGCATACTGCCATTATCCTACTCGTGTTAAATGCAATAAGAATAATCATGTGAACTTCTACGCCCCGGTCCTGTTGTTTTTACTAACAGAAAAACTAACTGGTGTGAATAACAACGGTAGATATCCCACAACACTAGAATTCGCTTGCCTTTCAAATCCTCAGATGACATTGACGAAGCCACTGAGTATTTCACGCAAAGCATTCAGAATGCTGCGTCGCATGCTACGTCACAAAAAATCTTTGTTGAAAACTGTACAAAGTTTCCGAAGCAAATTGCAAATAAAACCTCTGAGAAAAGGAGGTTAACAAGAATATCACAAAGTTCAAGACATCCAATAGACAAAACAAACTGCAATAGACTTACAAGGTAAATAAATAATCTTCTAAAAACCCATAACAACGGTAAATTTCAAGATTACATCTCCAGTCTCTCACCGACAGAGGCCTCAGATTATTCTCTCTTTAAAGCCATGAGAAATCTGAAACAGCCGTACAAATCCGAACCACCAATTAGAGATAAACATTTGAAATGGGCAAGAAGTACTACAGAAAAACTTGAAGTTTTTGGACATCATTTTGTTGAAGTTTTTCAAAGCATTCCACCTACGAATGATGAAGGTGAGGAAATTCAAGAATACCTTGATTTACCAGCACAACTGGAACTTTATAGAAAATTCTTCACTTCTAAAAAATACTTAAAGTGGTAAAGGACGACTTTTCCTGCAAAAAAGCTCCAGACTATGACCTAATCACTAGTCAGTTACTAGAAGAACTACCTCGCAAAGGGATTGCATTCATCACAGCGCTCTTCAATAATATTATTCACATTGGACATTATCCCATTCAGTGGAAAGTAGCGAAAATTACAGTATTCCCAAAATCTGGTAAACATCCTCATAAAGTTTCGTCTTACCGTCTTATTAGCCTTCTTCCAATACTCTCTAAGGTATTTGAGAAACTACTGTTAACAAGACTACCACCTTGCTTACAACAGCAACATCGTACCGAACCATCAATTTGAATTTCGCCAGCAACACTCTACCATAGAACAGATAAACAGGATAACATCGTATATAGAAAACAGTTTTTAAAATAAACAATATTGTTCTGCTGCCTTTCTCGATATATCTCAGGCCTTCGACAAGGTATGGCACAAAGGCCTCCTGTATAAACCTAAGCGTTACGTACTCTACTCATTTTTCGATATATTCCATTCAAATCTTTCAAATCTATATTTCCAAATCAAATACCAAAATGAATTCTCAGACCTCCTTCCTATAAAATTCGGAGTGCCTCAAGGAAGTGTTCTTGGACCAGTACTATATTTGTTGTATACAACAGATATTCCGGAGATGGAAAACACAATTATTGCCACTTTTGCAGATGATACAGCTGTATTAGCTTCTGACAACGATTCTCGAGAAGCATTAGAAAAAATTCAAAATCACTTCAGTGCACTTGAAGAATGGTACAGCAAGTGGAGAATCAAGGTAAATGAAAGTAAATCAGCACATATAACATTTACTCCTTGGAAAGAAACTTGTCCACCTGTTACTATCAACAGAAATCAAATACCGCAAACTGAGAACATTAAATATTTATGTATTCATATGGACAGATGTCTCACGTGGAAAAATATATTCAAACAAAAAACAACAGTTATATTTACAACTAAGAATATTAGTTTGTCTTATTGGACACAAATAAAAATTATCGCTTGAAAATAAACTATTAATATATAAAATTATTCTAGTTCCTGTATGGACGTACGGAATTCAGTTCTGGAGAAACTGCCAGAAAAACTAATTTGTCAATTCTACAAAGATTTCAATGAAAACTTCTAAGAATAACTACATCTGCACTCTGGTTCCTAACAAATGCTGCACTACACCGAGATCTCAATATAGCAACTGTTCAAGAAAAGATTCAAGAAATAAGCTCAAAATATCACCAACGTCTAGAAATGCATCCCAATCATCTAGCTCTAAACCTACTTGACAATAGCCAAGAAATTTCTCGACTCAATAGAATTTCCACTCTTCATCTTCCCCACTGTTTTAATAATTAACATATATCTATGTTCTCTAATTTTGGTCATGCATTGTATTCATGTTCACGTATTCGTATACAGGTTCATGTATTCTTAATCCTCGTACCCCTTAACAATGTTTTAATGATTTTTTTGTTTTAGATTTGTAAAGGATCCCAAGAAAAGTACCAATGGGTGACTTTCATTTCATTTCATTTAATATTGTTATACACATTTATAATATTTACTTATTATGCCATATTTGAAATAGATTGTAAATATTCGTTGTATAAAAAAATGTTGAATTGAATAATGTTGGAATATAATTCCTACCACATCCATGCGACAAAGAGCTGGGCAATCAGGAATTAATGCATGAGGAACCTTCAGAAATGCTGAATTAACTGAGGATAGTCTATTTAAATCAGTAAATTTGCAATTATTTTCGTGATTTCTATTATTAAAACAACAAACGAATATGAAATAAAACTTACAGTGTAAAGGTTGATAATTAACATTTTAAAATGAGATTGAAGTATCAATCAATTACTTTAAGGAAGTGTTTCTTGACCGAAAACTTCTTGAGCGAAGGAGATGTTTATGGTGACAGGTTATTACACAGTCGAGTGAGGAAATTTTCATGATTACTGAATTCAAATTCATATTTTTGCAGAGTGTATTTTTGTTTTTTTCGGCTCGTTTCTCCAGAGTTTCGTTGCCCGACCGATAAATGAAATGCTTAAGATTGAAGATGTTGCCACGAGAAGCAGTGTCTTCACAGCAGTTTATTCACAGAATCATATTCTTTATGTAATTAGCAAAGTTCAGGGTTTGGTTTATTTCAGACAAAAAATATTTATTCACATTTTTTTGTGTAAATAACGCATTTTAATAGAGCAAGCATGCAGGTTTCTACTGTAAATTTTACTTTCTCGCCGTAGCGAGATCCGTAGATTAGAGAGAAAGGTATGTAATACTGCGTGTAAACACGGCGAATTTTCGTCAGAAAAACTTTTACAACAGGTCCCTGGTAACGAAAAAGTAAATACATTCAGTTGCTAAATTGAGAAAAAATCCTTTAACACGTGATGTAGCCAGAATCCATATTTTGTGGGTCCTTGATGCCGAAAATCGAATGACTATAAAACGTCCCTCCGTGTGCCTGTCCGTCTTTGAACAACACTAGCGGTTAAACCGTTCAGTCCATTTTCTTCCAAAATTGATATTCCCCTAGCGGTATAGTTTTGCGGAGTACTTTACAGGAAGCACCTGGGACAATTTCCAAATTAAAAACAAAGACTCCATCGTTTTTGATTAGATATAGATTTTTTCCCATAATGAAATCTGTTCTTTAAAAATAGGTTTTGAAAGAAGGTCATGTACAATTTTTCGAAAATTTGAATACTTTTCGCTTAATTTTGCGTGAAAATACCAAGAAAGTGCGTTCTGTTTTAGCACCACTGGATTCTCTTGCGAGTTACTGGGCGATTCCCTGAGCCCCGCCCAGCGCCATCGCGGCTGCTCTCCCGAGACCCCGGTGACGCGCCTCGGCCTCGCGCATCCCCCGCCGACCGGTCGCCATTGCCACGCGCTTGGTAACGGGCGCAACGCCTTCTTTCCGCCAATTCCCCACTCGCTTCTCAAATGGTGCTTTCTTAATATAATGAATATACTTCATGGGGGAAAGTAAAACTATTCATTTAATATTTATTCAGGGTTGATAATTCTATAATATACACCATAGAGCAACTTACTAAAAATATTAAATTAAAACACTTTCAAAATCAAAATAAAAGATAACATTTATTCTTAATGAAAATAAAACTACATCAACATTCTTTTAAACGGAATTAATAATGAAATGTTTAGCTAAACTCAATTTTAAATAATGATACCTATGTATATATCTTCTTTGCGTTTCAAAACAACATAAATCCTACTTTCAGGTCCAATCTTACAGATACACTGTATTCACCCTCCCAACTATTTTAGTCTATTCAATTTTTCATAGTACTGCCCTCAATTACTCCGCCATTACGACACTACGTCTTTTACTTCAAAATATTCCACTAAATTAAACAAATCTGATTAAAGCGTTCGATTTCATCTCTGCCCTAAAAACGCTTGGCCCAACTTTATATCCTCTCACAAGAACGTTAAATTCCTTTCTGTTTAATTCCGAGCTTGTTCTCGGAACGGCAGTCTCCATGGCATCAAACATTGCAAACCTGTGATTTCCTATTCCCATAGTCCGTGTCTATACTTACAATTCTGTCTTGCAGTCAAATATAAAACGAAATGCGAATAACACACAAATACGTCTCATTACACTCCCTCGTCCAAATTTTGTTGTAGTCAAAGCAACTGCTTGCAATATATATGCAAGCAAAGCAACTGCTTTATTATATATATATATATATATATATATATATATATATATATATATATATATATATATTGTGACATACCGATATGTCACATGAAAATAAACTAACATTTATTTGTAGACTATATAGTGGAACATGCATTAGGAAATATCACGAGAGCAAGGGCTTAGCAACGACCGTGAATAAACAATGTAGTTTTTGTTTTTTGTAAAAGCATTAAGAGGTGACTGGATGCCGAAAGTAGAAAATTTGGGATTGGGCGAAGAAGTTTAGACGATCGAAAGGTCAGCAACACCAAAATATAACGAACGTATGGATTGGCTGGGTGAGAGAAGGACGGTCAAATGTTATGAAAAAAGAGGAAGGTAGTTTAATACGAAGTCTTCGAGGGTGAATCATGCAGGAAGATTTCATTCTGACCGGCATCGCGTTTCTGAACTGATCGTAGGTTCGTGAGAGGGAACGAGTATAATACAGATAGTCAGAATCGGGTTATCAGATCGTGAAATTTTAAGGACAGTAAATGATATTGCAGATATTGCATGTGGAAGTAATATTGATGCATAAATTGGGACTTTGTCGGGAGTGGTAATCGAGTTATAGATTTCGGGACTATGTCATAGGACGTAATCGGGACTGATAATTTTGATAGTTTGAGACCAGCTTGGATAGGGGCAGAAGAGGATTTCTTGGGACTTTGGACTACGGCAAGCTCGCAAGATATTTCGACTGAGAAGTCTATGAGGGACATCAACGAAGAATAGATAAGTTAACCGCGGTATAAAACTGTAAATTCAAAGATATCTTGATCAAAGGCATAACATCAAATCATTTTATTAAATTCACTAAATTGTTTGCTAAAAAGGTAACAATAAACTTTGTTAAATTTTGTTCTTTAGAAAAGAAAGTGATCTTTCATTTAGTCAATCCAAACAGTAATGAACTAGGAATAGAATCATTCTATTTCAGATTCCCAGCTGCGCTGTATAGTCTGCGGATCCTATAATCCATTATAACGGCAATAAGGATTGTAATATATCGTGACCCATTGACCCAGCAAGCCGGACGCTAAGATCTTTGCCAGATGTTAATATATATATATATATATATATATATATATATATATATATATATATATATATATATATATAAATTCTCTACGAGACTCAGAAATTACAATAGTTATTTCTCCCCACACAAGCCGACTATACTCCGATTTAAATGTATTTCTTGAAGGTCACGAACCGAAAGGAGGGGGGGTACACTGTTATCTAAACGGGAGCTCCGATTTAGTTAAAATTTTTAGTGTTGATGCTCCCAATTGGATGACAATGTCTCCCTCTCCTTCCAGCTCGTGATCTTAAAGGGACACTGCATTTCAATCAGCGCATAGTCGTGAAGATGATAAAGGAGTTGAAGATTCAGCTCCATGGCGTACGGATGTGTCACCGTTGGCTTGTAAACTTTTGTGTAGAAATGCTCTATACATAGTTTGCAACTAAACTGTCAGGTGACGACTATTTACGAGAACCTTCCGCGTCGTGCTGAGTTTTCCCGACCAAAGTGATGTGTGGATAGCGTAGTGACTACAGGGAACTTCCACTCATCTACCACTGCGTACATTAATTAAACGCGACCTCCAACTTGAGCACCCATGAACAGTGTGCAAGCATTTCATGTCCTCTCTTTCAACTGACTCAGAAATTGCACCATATTTTTTCTCTCTCTTCGAAGCAAATATTTGGGTAATATTCTTAGCTCATTAAACGTGTGTTTTGAATGTGTTTGCTGTCTAACTTCTCATGTATCTCATCCGAATCCTACAATCATTATGACTTTACCTTCAATTGAGATATGCATGGGTTCAGATAGAGTATTTTGATTATTTCGTGCAATCAACGTCATATGTCAACGTAATGCAGAATCTGAACAGGGTCAAAGCGTAATAAAGATGTTCATTTCTATTTTTCGTAAACAATATCAATCACAATGTTAGTTTTTTCAATTAGACCTCGTCTGTGATTGTTGATCTAATACGTAAACGAGTTTTTAATGGGAAAAAGTTTTCCTGGTATGGTTAGAACAATATTTCAATTATTGATGCAGTTTATTTATCAATTCCTATCCCAAGCGCCCTAATTATAAACAAATAATCAAATCAAAACTATTACTAAACACATTTTTACTGATTTATTTTAAGTCGCTAATGATATAGCTACTAAAAAGCAATTTTCTATGATTTCTGTTACAATACAGAGTATATTTTGGTAAATAATTTAGATGAATGATGTTATAAAATAATAAATAATTCAATAAAATGTATATAGGAAACTGTGATCATGATCGGCTACCACTGTGAATAAAAGTGCACCTGGCAGTATGGGCAACTAACAACTGGAATAAATGAAATAAAAAACCTCACTACCTTTCGGTTGGGAGAACAAATAAAGGGTTATGTAAAATCATGAAAATGAGTAAGATTTTCACGAAGTTCCTCCCAAGCATTAAGCAATCAAGTCTAACATCGAAGATTTTGGAAGTTATTGAGAGCATCCAGAAGTACAACATGTACTTATTCGGGAGATTTTCTTAATAATGCACAGTGCCCATTTTTTAAATAAAAATATCAAATATCTAGTGGATATATTTTTGTCTATTTACGTCCCTTCAGTCGATTATTTTGACTGCATTAATTTGTTCGAATAATAACCTTATATCACCCATACATATTTTTGCATATAAAAATACTGAAGATAAAATATTCTTCTTAAAGAATTGTTTCAATAGTGTCAATTAAAACGTATTTTCCTTACCTTTCTAAAATAAATTCCTTCTATAGATTTGATAATTTAGTTTATAATCACACCAAATCTGTTCGCAATTTAATGTGTTTTGAGTCACAGTATCAATTACAATCAAATTCGTCGTTAAAATTAACTAAGGGAAGTAAACTGTTTTCCAACCATTTGTAAATTCCCCATTGACAAAGCACGTTTCCATAACTGCTGCCACTGTAGCTGCCCTAGAAATGATCTTCGCATTTCCCGTTTTGAGGCAACCGTTACACCGAGGAGCACGCACCCGCACACACACACGGTGGGAGATGCGATGCAGCAGAACATGATGCAAGCACATTGAGGTTTATTGGGTTAAGCGCTCTTGTCATAGACTTCACAAGTCGCATTGTGCTTTGGTTATTGGGGCTTACTAATCAGCAATAATGTTGCTAATATAGACGAGCAATTAGCGAACCGAAGAACCCTGGACAGTACCGCCACAAACTTCCAGAGAACTTCATTCCATTTTTTTACATTTTCTGTAGAATGATAACTGTAAAATATATTTAATAATAATATAATAAATTTAAATAATAGAAACAATTAGAAATAGAATAATTCTGAGAAATGTTTGGAAACATAGAAGTTTTTCGAAGAAAGTAAAATAGACGTGTGCAGTTTTCAACTAATAAAGAAAACAACAGAGAGACAGAATAGCGAGTAGAAAATAGAATTAGTGATGCTAAAACAGCACGTAATTTCTCGCCCGTATTTTCACGCAAAATTACGCAAAAGTTATTAACACTTTTGAAAAATTGTACATGATCTTATTTCAGAATGTATTTTAACAGATTTCATTAAGGAAAAATCTCTTTCTTTAATATTTTAGTTGTAGGAGCACTGAAAAATTTTGAACTTTTGCAATTTTCGAAAGATCAGGATTTTTAACGAACATGAGAACTAAACCATTGATCAAACAAGAGATCAATCGATTTTTCGGCATCAAGGATTCACAAAACATAGATTCTGACTACACCTTATGTTGGAGGATTTTTTTTCTAAATTTAGCAACTAGATTTATCCACTTTTTTGTTACCAGAGCCCTGTAATAAGTTTTTCTGCCGAAAATTTCCCTTTCATCCTCACAGCATTACATAACTTTCTCTCTATTCCATAGCGAGAATGTAAAAATTAATGGAATATTTTTTCATTAGGTGACTTCTCAGAAGGTTAATAAATAATATAAATAAAATAAAAACAAATATTACGCTTTCGGTGACAAAGCACAGAAATGTCTGTCTTTTAGACCCGAAACTCATTTTGGAACAGACTCAGACTCAGCTCACTGAACTGAAATTTTTCTTTTTCACATGCGTTGCAGTCCACCTCACAATACAACATTGCTCATTAGTAACAGTAATAGTAAAAGTAATAATAATAATAATAATAATAATAATAATAATAATAATAATAATAATAATAATAATAATAATAATAATAATAATAATGCTCCAAGTGGTAAGAACACTCACCAAAACCGGTGACGTCTGTTGGACTCTATACAATATTGTACGACCAACAAATTCAAACGGATTGCACGATAGTGACAAAAAAACCGGATATAGTTACCCGGGATTTGGAGAAAAAATCGTGTCCACTTGTAGATGTTGCTGTGCCTTGCGATGAAAACCTCGTATCCAAGGAGGCAGGGAAATGTCTTAAGAACAAGAGTTTGGAAATCGAGATCAGCCAAATGTAGGGCGTTAAAGCACAGTTCGCACCAATAGTCATCGGAGCTCTGGGATTTGTTCCACAAAATTTATGTAACAACTCGGTTAAACTTCCAGGTCATTCAAAAATGAGGAAGTGCAAGAAATTGCTTTATTTGGAACAGCTTACATTTTTTGCTAGGTATTGTAAAGGCACAGACAGCTCCTAGGTAGCTGGTTGCAATCTGGAGTAGATTTTATATTCAGCCGACGCATATCTTTTGTCGTGATGTAGAGGAATAATAATAATAATAATAATAATAATAATAATAATAATAATAATAATGATTATTATTATTATAGTACAACTTACTCTATTATAATTATTGTAGTAAATCTCGATATAAAGATGTACTGTGTCTATCGGTGTCCGCAGAATATCCGTGATCCCGTCCTTTTTGCCCACGCTAGGCATGAGAATTACAAGAATTTCGTTATTTTGTACGAGGTTGGCGAGGTATTACGCTTACCCCACACCACGTGGAAGACCACGAGGGAGCAGGAACTTTCATACTCGAGATTTGACATTTCAAAAATACTACGTTTATTCTAATAATTATAAACTTAGATACAATATTAATGAAAACAGAAATGAGTACCGCAAAATACTGCAAACTATCATCACTACTAACCACAAAATAAGTCCTTGTTTGCAAATTTCACTAGGATTTGAACTGACACTTTATATCACCTTGCCATGTTGATATCATGAATTGACTATTTGTCAGCTCGTCTCACCTTTTCGTCGTTAGGCTCAGTTTTACAGCGTGGAGAGAGAGAGAGAGAGAGAGAGAGAGAGAGAGAGAGAGAGAGAAAGAGAGAAGAGAGAGGGAAGAGAGAGAGAGGGAAGAGAGAGAGAAGAGAGAGAAGAGAGAGAAGAGATAGAAGAGAGAGTGAAGAGGGAGTGAAGAGAGAGTGAAGAGAGAGAAGAGAGAGAAGAGAGAGAAGAGAGAGAAGAGAGAGAGAAGAGAGAGAGAAGAGAGAGAAGAGAGAGAGAGAGAGAGGGCCGCTTCCTTCTCTCTGCGCCAGGTTGCAGAGGAAATGACTGCAGGCAACGCTGGCCTGCGCGGCCCGTCCCGGTTGATGCCCTGGTCGATGCCCCACCCTTTCAATACCACTGTTTACTTGTAGTGGTCTATCACAATAACATAGTCATGAGTGAGTGTGAGGCCGCGCGGTTCCTCAGCGTCAGCACCCGTCACGCAGCTGTACACACATCTCTGCACACCCGAGATATCGCTCATTTACTGTCTACGGTCGCCGCGCACTGTCCTGGTCGAACGGCCATGGCGCACCACAGCGTCGCGATATGTGACAGAGGTAAGACCGGGAATACTATTCAAAGGTAAGATCCACACGAGCGCAACTTCATGGGTCTTGCAGCAAGTGTCTCTTGTTAAGGTGTATGTCTACTCAAAAATGATCGAGAATGATGTAAAATTGCATTTTCGTTCCGTGAAATTATCATTTCTTACCATTTCTAGTGGTGAAATTCTTTTTTTCCTTTCTGCGACATTTTCCGAAATATAATAAAACATTTCAAGATGGCGTCGCTGCAACGCCCCATAGAAACATGATTTCAGGAACGCAAGCATGTGAAATTAAAAAACAAAAACTAGCTATTCAACTGAAAACACCAGAGAACAAAAGAACTTGTGAAGAAAGAAAAGAAAGAGGGAAGATGAAGTGGAAGGAGAAAGTTTCACTTACACTGCAGAAGCACTAAAGGTATGCAAACTTTAATTACTTCTCCTGCAAAGTTCATTTTCCTTGCGTATTGATTAACAAATTGCATCATAACTCGGGAACTAATAGAGATATTGAAATGATTATTTCTGTATTTGACAGGTTATTATGTGAGCCACATATAATGTTTCACTATACAATAATGTTTAACTATACAATAATGTTTAACAATACTATAATATAATGTTTCACTTGAAGAAATGCATTTAAAAGAAAGTAAAACAAAATAATCCAAAATTATTTTTAATAATTTAGAATTATTTTAACGCTTTAAAATTTTACTTCTCACAAAACATTTATGTTTACATAATGCAACAGTTATTTCTTGCTGTTGTGGAAAAATAATTATGAAAATATATTAAATATTAATTGATATATTGTGTCACAAGTGGAACAATAAAATCTCGTATAACTCAAAATGTATTTTTTATTTTAAAAAATTGAATGTTATTTTAGATTTCCTACATGTATCTACATTAAAACTCAAAAACATTAAGAGCTAAAGCTAGATTATTACAAATTTTTTCCTTTGAATAGATATATACCTTAAATAAGGCCCGTCGAATTCAAGTGCTCGATACGTGAAGAGCATAAAGGGAGTATGTAGTAGAATTTTGACGAAAATTTGAATTTGTTTTTCAATTTTTGTATCTTGAAAGTGTGCTGAATATAGCTATTGATGCCATTTTCTCAAATTAAGAAGCCTATTTTCTCAAGTATCTCAAGTACGCGCATCTTTAAAAAAATACCCTTGCAATTCTGGGTTAAAATTTATATTTCGAGTGGAAAAATCGGTTAATGCAGTGGAAAATCTTAGGTAAGAAAGAAGAAGAGAAACATCAAGAAGAAAAGGGAAGAGAAGGACACAGATTACATCAAAGTCTATCGTAGTGGTTGGTGGGTGTCACTGTTTACTTTGAAGGCCATTTGCCGCACATTTATTTCCAGTGGACATTGGTGCATTTATCAAAGAAAAAATACTAAAGGTAACATTTCTAAAAAATCTGTCATACACAACTAAATGTGTCATTGACATTCGACTCGTTTTTATGTAAAATAATCTTTTAAAAAATGTACAAAGAAATTCGAAATTTCTTTTTTAGTAATAAATTTACAAGCGGCAAAAAATCGTACTTTTTAAATGAAAAGCGTGGATTTTAATGGAAGAAGAAATTGTCTACCATATTAAAAAATCATCAGTTAAAACTGCTGTAAAATATCAAAGATGTAACTTCCATTGTTGTTGAGAAATGTGGATCCTAGGTTCGAGTCCTAATGGTGGAAGGATTTTCGACACTACCGTTTCTGTTAGGTCGAATTCAGTAGCTGTCTGGAGGAGAATTCTAGCGGACGGCTGCTCTGATCGATAGTTTTTCGTGGTTTCTCTGATCAACACCAGGCGAATGTCGGAGCAGTACCCTACCAAACGGGCCACGGACCGCGCGCGATCTGTCCTTCCTCTACGTTGTCCTATCCTCTCCCCTTACACTAACATGCACTACACTATCACATATTCCGGGAGACCAGTCGGGAGTTTAGAGCTTGCCCCGCTAGTGGGAGAGTCCTGGTTAGGGGGAAACCTCACTAGCCGACGGTAGGTCGGCGCCGGATCTCGCCATCCAGCGGGGGAAGACCATCGCCATCTCTCGAGAGAAAAAACATACACTACACTAACGGGACTAATTATTAAAGCAGTTGACGCGCCCGGAAACACCAAAAAATCAATCAATCCCAAACAATACGAAATTAATTTGTGTGCTTTATGCATATCATTACGTTTAAGGAACAAATATGCAAAATCCTCAGCCTAGTGATACATTTTAATCCTGTGATAATTTATCTTCGATCATTGTCTGTTCCTTTAGACATAATCGGTCGCAGCAAAACGCCCACTCTCAAGGCCTCAAATAGGTCAGCTGGTCGCCCTTTATTAAAATATGCCATGAATGGTTCTTCCCCTCCCCCTTCGGGTCTGTTCTTACCTCTCACTTTTCCTCGTAAAAGCCTTTTTGGTTCGTAACTCATTCCAGCAGTGCATGTACTATGTAACGTAGCTGGTATCGTTGTCAGTTATCTTTTCCTAGCAACGGCGTATTACGGTAGAAAACTAAATAAACAAGCAGAATGCTTTGCGAGGTTGTTGCCTGCTTCGAAGGATTTTCAGTACCACGGATTTGTGGATTGATGCAAATGTTTGTATGGTAGGCTAGATATATTAGCGGTGTTAGCTTCGAGATCAAAATTTCGATTTCAGGTCCCTACGATTTAATTTCGGTTGAGTATGATGACGTTTATCATTTCATAAGAATATTTGAGTGTAGTGTCTTACTTACGTACGCGCACGAATAGATTTCGACGCCACGAACGCAAGTATCAAAGCGAAAAACGACACACGGGAACCAGCGAACTATGGTATTCTGTAATTGGAATGGCAGGCATTGTGTAGGTTGAAGTTCACGCTTAACTTTGTAATAATTGCTTGATTTAATTTTAACGTTTGTGTGATGATTGTTAGAGAATAGACATTTTAAAATTTCTTAAAAAACACACTATTGTAATAAAGAAAGAGTTTGAAGCTACATCTTGCTGCTGCTGCTGCTGCTGCTGCTGCTGCTGCTGCTGCTGCTGCTGCTGCGGCGGCGGCGGCGGCGGCGGCGGCGGCGGCGGCGGCGGCGGCGGCGGCGTTGGTCATTAGTCCCGTAAGTGTAGTGCGTGTTTTTTTGGGAGATGGCGGTGATTTTCCTCCGATGGATGGCGAGGTCTGGCGCCGACCTACCGTCGGCTAATGGGGCTCCCCCAAACCAGGACTCACCCACCAGCGGGGCACCACCCCAGCCGGACAAGTTCTAAGCTCCCGACCGGTCTCCCGGAATATGTGCTAGTGTAGTGAATGTTAGTGTAAGTTGTGTGTGTGTGTGTGTGTGTGTGTGTGTGTGTAAGGGAAGAGGATAGGACAAGTAAGAGGAAGGAAAAATCGCGCGCGGTCCGAGGCCCGTTTGTTAGGGAACTGCTCCGGCATTCGCCTGATGTTGATCGGAGAAACCACGGAAAACTACCGATCAGATCAGCCAGCCGCTAGAATTCTCCTAGACAGCGACTGAATTCGACCTAGCTGAAAAGCTAGTATCGAAAATCCTGCCGCCGTCAGGACTCGAACCTAGGACCTCCCGGTCCCAGGCGCTGCAGTGACATCAGTTGATGCACTGAGTTACCGCTCCTCCGCTACTTTTCCTCAAATGGGACACAAGGGATCACTTATCACAAAGGATAAGTGTCGAATATTTCATTATTTTTAACAGGAAGCTAACCTGTGAGGTGACTTACCTCATCAAAAGGTGACATGGCCATCGCAGCCCTGTTGTCAATCTCAGTAGCGCCTACTAAAGTGCGAGTCCTTCCGCAAGGCGCGGCGCCCGGCCGCTCCTCGCCGACCATTGCCAGCCCTCGCCGCCCCTCCCCGCCCTTGGACGCGTCGCCCTGCCGCATTCCCCCGGAGAGGGCGGGTAAGCGCCCGCACGCGCCGCTCCCCTCCCCCTCCTCTCGCACTGCCGCATAGAGATGGCGCTTAAGTCTCCGAAACTGTGTCACTCACTACGCCTGCCCGCCAAAACACACGCCCCCCCCCCCGCCCACCACGCCCGCCGTTCATCACAGCCGCATGGCGCGTTGGCGCCTGCTGCGGGAGTGACGACCGCCGGAGAGAAAAAAGAAAAGATAGGGTGGTGGAAGACAATGATTTCATCCCTAATACTATGTTAGACTGGTCGATTTTTTCGTGTTTTCGGGCTCGTTGACGGATATGGTTCTTATCCCGTAAGTGTAGTATCTGATTTTTATCGCGGCAGGTGGCGGTGACCCTCCTGTGCTGGTTGTCGTGATCCGGTGCCGACTACACGGCGGCTAATGGGATTTCCCCATAGAAGTATCTCGCACCAGCGGGGCACTGCCCCAGTCGGGACATGCTCTAATGCCCCGACTGGTCTCCCGATATGTGAAGTAGTGAAGTGCATGTAAGTGTGTATGTAAGTAAAGGAGTAAAGATAGGACAACGAAGAGAAAAAAAGATAGCGTGCGTTCCATAGGCCGTTTGTTAAGGGATTGTATTTGCCTGGGTTGGTCAGAGAAACCATGGAAAACTACCGGTGAGAACAGCCGGCCGCTAGAATTCTCCTCCACACAGGGGCTGAATTCGACCTACTTGTGTAGCTAGTCGAACATCGGGCCCACATTCCTAACTCGAATCCTAGGACCTCCTAGACAGACATTACTAAGATAGAGAATAGTGTTCACATCGTTTAGTTCTCGAATCATCAGACACTACCTACACTTCGATTTAAACGCAGTGGCGCTTCAAGGTCGTGAGCCGGATAAGGAGGAAGACATTACCATCCAATTGGGAGCTCCAATACCTAAAATTGAAGTCGTAACGAAGCTCTCGATAGGTTGTCAATGTCCCTCTCTCCTTTCAGCTTGTGACCTTGAAGCACCAGTACGTTTAAATCGGAGTATAGATTGAATTTAGCCGCGGTTTGTCTGGAGCAGAATCCCAGCGGCCGCCGACTGCACGAATCTGTAGTTTCCCGTGTTTTCTCCGTTTAACACCAAGCGAATGCAGGAGCAGCATCCTAACAAAAGGGCTCTTGCGCTATCTATCGTTCCTCTTTTTCAACCTCCCCCTTACAGATACTCACGCTTACATTTAATGTATTCATTACTGTATTTCCGCGCACAAGTTCGTTAAATGATTTTCATTGAAGTTTTGCGAAAACTCAACAGTTTTCTGTGAAGCTGAGCCCCAATTGGCGCAAATTAAAGAAACAGTATTTTCTCATGAAACAGTTCACATGTTTCATAGGACCTTGTTTTACTCTTCTGGAATATTCTGAAAGTCATATTTCGAATCTCGTAAAGGAACGAAAAATTGAAACATCTTTGAAAATTGTCTTTTAGGCGGCCATAGAAAGAGAGAAGCTTGGAAGAGCGTGAGGCAATACCGAAAACTAGCATAGATTAAAGAGCTGAAAACTAACTAGTGCGAAACAGTTAGTGACATCATTAATTTCTCTATGGTAGAATAAAAGTGTCGTATGTTACATGTGTGTCTCCTTTAAAAGCGCTCCTACAAATGTAATCTTGAACATACATTTAGGGTGTTTCATTTATGTAGTTCAATGATATCAAACTATTGACCCGGAGAATGAAGTACTTTTGTGGACCTATAATAATTCACAGGTATATTTTGTTGTGTAAATGAGAAAAGAGAAACGATAATTTCAGCAATGTCAATTTTGAACGAAATATGTTCACTATCTGTAATTCTTTTATTTATTCTACAATTAAACATGTGAGCTTACCACCTGATTCTCTTCAAAAGTGAGGGGGAATCGAGTTCACTCGTGGCGAGGGGATATCAAATAAATACGTAGTTCATTTGTCTCTCATGTATTACGTACTTGTATAATTTTGAAAATAAAATATATTTGACCATAGATCTTGTTAACCATAACAATCTGTTATTGAATTAGATTCATACTTTTGCAACTAGTGGTATAATATACTTACCTGCAAACTTACCGGCGCACCAGTGCTAAAGCAATAAAAACTATGACTTGCGGGAAGAAATTGCTCTGAATACGTACACTATTCATATAGTGAGTCACTTCATACTTACAATCTTACCAATGAACTGATTTCAATTCATTTGTTATTGATGTGAATTCAAAAGTTCTCATCAGTACTAATACACTTGAAACAGCAATATTTTTGACTTATCAGTTATGTTGTCGATTATGCGTTCTGAATTACTTAATAGTAAAATTGCCCGTTATAATTTCGGATTACATATTATTTCTTTGATGTGATAGTATATTACTCGCATGAATCGATTTACTTTCGAATAAAACAGAATTCATTATGTTGCTAATTAAGTTTAAAATCTATGTGTATATTTTTTTAATTTTATTCTTAAGATGAAGATCGCTTCTTATTGACAAATAGTATGTGGTACCTCTTCATTACCTTCGAGTGATAAATATTTTTATCAACTCCCTTGGCGCTCCGGCTGCAGGTGATGGCACTTGGCCCATGCGCTGCAGGTGATGGCACAGCCAACTACGAGTATATGTCCTGACCTAATGAAATACAGCTTTACTTTTCCTTTCTACATTCTGTATCGAAACATATCTTTCTTTTAATGCTCGTGAACAAATATATACATTAAAAAAACTTTACCTATTCGGGTAATTATTGTGGAAAGTTCAATTTTTCATTACATTTCCAACAATACTCACTACGTCGGGTTCGCTATTCTTTCTTTCACGTTCTCAGGGCTTCTTTACAACACTGACTTGAAATCGTGGACTTGAAAATCTACCGATCGTACGAGAATTCGTCTGGTAAAATTACTTAGGTTAGAGAAATTAATATTGGTGGCTAGATCTCATGGAACATCAATATTTTGAAATAAAAACAAATTGGGATATTACAATAGTGCAAAAACCAGTTATTTAATTTTGAATCTTTTCTTGCCTGGACTTGAGGTTTATAATAGTTATTTGTGGATCTAGGGCGTTAAGTAGATGTTTTTGCCCCGAGGGCGACTTCCAATCCCGAGGCACTCTGGCCCGAGTCCGCCAGATAAAAAAAGCATGTGTATTTAAGGACTGATTTCTTCATACAAAATGAAAGAATATTGTGAAGTTCCCAAGGATATTCTCGCAAAAGCTAACAAAGCTATGGACGGTGGTTTCCAGTAAAATCTCGAGAAATATAAGAAAATGAGTATACTGTATTTGAGAGTTATAGAGAAAATAATGGTGTGAATTGTGCGAATGAAATGGTACGTTTAGGTTATTTGCTTCTATTGCCAAATGTTATTTATAATATTTCATAACATCAAAAAATAACATTTCGAGGATGTTAGCCAATGTGCCTTCTACATGTTATTACTACGAGTAGTACTGCTACTCAAGAAGCACATACTATGCGTACGATGATACGTAACAATGAAATATGAGTGACTGGTGGCAATAGTATATTCAGAGGGACATTCCAAAATCACAATTATCTTATCGATTATGCAAAATAAGATTTATAACGAGTTATTTTTCTTATCTGATCATTATGCCTTTTATTTATTTATTGTACTCGCTGGCATCTTAAGTTTAATAAATCGATTTCATAGAAACGTTATATGTCTTATGTTAGTATTAGAGCGGGCCATAAATTATTCAAAAAGCCCGTAAGGGTAATAACAATACCGTTGCGTGTTTTCTTTGTGATCCGTAAACATACAGCAAAGAACTAGTAAACCATAAACAATTTTGTATTGATTTTGAAGCGTAACAAAAAATTATATAAGAACTAAATTCTTATATACATACGCATATTTACGAGTTTTCTTATTCACACACATATTCGGATCCGTTCTATTTTAAAAACTTAGAATATTTTTACCACTACCATTTTTTTAATTTATTATTTAATCAATTCATCAAAATGATTTACTAATTCTCTTAGTATCCTATAATAATCTTGGCTTTGTATATTTAATTTTGAACGTTTTTAAGAATTTGATACATTTTTTAAGAAATTTGTAAATTATTACTTTCCTCTCGGTGGTTTCTTCAGAATGTTTGGCCGCTGTGATCCTGTATACTGGAACACTTCTATCTTCGATTGCCACTTCAACCATTCGTTTTCTTACCTACTACAAATTAATATTCAGTTTATATCATCTCCGACTAATATTTCGTTAAATATTTATCACTCTGGCAAGCATAGTTCCTAAATCAAACTCAATTTCGATTACACGAATTGTTCGTTTCTACGTTCTGCAACATTACCATCTACCACGATTTCTAAGCACATCGCACGTCCCGCCAACTAACTTCCTTTCCTAAACACCTTCACTCACTTACGGCTCATAATCATCTTCCAGTTTTTCTGTTCTCGACGCCTCAATTATACTTTTAATGTTAACGATTCCTCAATAATATAGCAATTCGATGGTAGTGTCACTCTTGCTATTGGATAACACTAATGCTCTTTGTTATATTGTAATAATGTTCCATTATTAAGTATAATTTAGATTTAAATTTCACTTTATTATAAAATATTATTGGAATAAATAAATGTATAACATTGAAATGACACATTTCCTCTCAACTAGCAGAACTTACTGTTGTATTTTGAATGCATTTCATAAATTAAATAAATTAAATGTCACTGAGATGATGTGGATCATCCCCGTACAGTGAGGAAAAGTATTGGAATCACCTCAACAATACGATTTTGAATTTTTGGTCGTAAAATCCTTGTCTGCGCTGCAACTTTACACACGTGTCAGGATTCCATTACTGCTGTTCCAAAGATGGTTAAAATTTTTGCAGATAGCATAACTCAGTTTCGAAACTTTTGAAATGAAACTTAGTAAATTCTTCAAGAGTGAGATCTAGTTGTAACGGTCCAGAGATCATTACGGTATTTTAATCCTGGGTAATATTTTATATTGTGACAGTTCCCGTTACTACCTATCTATTTATATCTACTCCTAATTTATTTAATTTGGTTGGCTAGCTCAGTTTTTGATTTTATAATTGGACGCTGTTATACTTACAATCGCAAGGCTGCATCTGTTTCTTTCTCATGGGCTGAAAATATACTGCTCTTCGAGAATTCTGCTCGTGAATACCTCTATGTATGTTACGAATTTACTAATTTGTTGTTAACTCATTTACAAATAATAACACCATCTTTGCTAAATTAATATTCCATTGACATGAAGTGTCTATTGTTATTCTTGTTTATTTAAATCAATTTTTGTTTATTTTAACAACACTCATATCTTTCAATTTCTTATTTTTTCCCTAATGAACGATGATGATGATGATGATGATGGCGATAGAAACTTTATGATACTTACAATCTTTCTCTCCTATTTTATCTTACTGACTAATATGACATTCTTGGCCTTGAACAGTTTAATATTGCGAAGTTTTTGTATGCTTTAATACTACACTTCCCTATTGCTGAAGAAACACTGCTCTCTTGGAGCTGAGAAGAATCATTCGTCCATTAAACTTCGTCCATCCGGCATTCCTTGAATTCACACTAGAATGGCATCGGCATACGTTTTTCCAACATCCGCGTCCTATTTCTATTTTTTATATATACATTCGCAACTTAGATTTCAGATTTATAATCACGTTACGTTTTCTACTGTTAACTTCCTCTACAATTCGCGGTTATGATATATGTTGGTTCACAACATATTCTAACTTAAAAAAATTTCCAATAACTTCCTCTGCCAGTTACGGCCACACGTCCTTCCTGTACCTGCTGGAGACAAATTCTGATCAATTGTTTTCTATTTATCATCCCGGTTTGTTTCTACTGCTCACATGTTCTCAATTGTTACTGTCTGAGACCGATTCTACCTTGTCCTCTGCAACTAATCTATCGGAATTCTCTTGTCTTCTAATAATGTCGCTTTTAATAAATATAATTTATTTCCTCGAAAATGTCAATTTTTTAATTTTTTTTCTCTCGAATAGATGAAAGTACATGTATAAATATGGCATAGTTCCGATTTCCATTGAAACCTCTGATTTTTGAAACTGGGAAAACCCTGTGTATTTTAAATACCAAGAGTGTTCGTTTAGAAAGTAATTTGAGCTTTCTACTCAATAAAATTTTGTGATTTTGGCTTTAAAACAAAGCCAGTGTGCCCCAGATGTTTTGTCGCTTGTTGCTTTTAACCGGTTTTATAATATAAATACTACATTTTATTAATATTGTAAAATTAATAGAATGAACGCTTGTTATTTCATTTGTTGATTTTGTCGTTTGGCAAGATCTTCAAGGAGATATGGCCCTAGCGCGAGAAAGCGTGTGTGAGTGATGGGTTGTAGTTAGCGAGGTTTTAAGTTAGAACCTACAAAGGCGTAAAAATTAAGAAATGGCGCTCTGTAGATCACTGAGCACCATTCCTTTGATTTTCAAAGTGCTTCCAAGAGGATTCAAGCGTTTTGTTGATCTTTGAAAGAAAAAATCTAAACCTCATATTACTGCTATTACGTTCTAAAATTGCACAAAATGACCAATGGTAGATATTTAATAAATTATGAAAAAATAATATATATTGGGTGTAAATGTATTCTACACATATCTCCTTTTCGGCGAGCTCGGAATTTTCGGATATATCCTAACTTTCCTAGCAATTTTGGAATCGTATTGATTCTTGGGGCTAGGATGGTTTCTGCATACCTTCATTCAACTCTATATCTCTAAGTCTACATGATACCATGCCCTTTTTTGAAATTACGATAAATCGTTAAATAATAATAATAATAATAATAATAATAATAATAATAATAAATAAAAAGAAAGTTTCGGTATGCTGCGCAATTTCAATAGTTTAGTTTGTATTTTACTAAAATTTGGTTTAAAATCAAATCAAATATAAAACAGGGTGATGAAGATAATTTATCCTTCTTCAGAGAGGTATTTCTGTCGCTCCTGTCTTTGCTCATAAGGTATTACATTCCTCTCGACTATAAAGTATTTCTTTATTGTTTTGTTCTATCTGTATCTTTAATTTCCAATGCGCGCATAAATTGAAAGAACACTACACAGCGTTCGGTCATTTGAGAGGTATTTATGGTTTAGTTAGATACCAGGAACTCGAAAAAAGCATCTGTATTCCTAATTTGTAATGCACGCTGAAACTGAAATAAAAATATGCTGACCCCGGCCGCGTGAGAGGTGTGTATAGGGATGGCAAAAATCGACGTTTTCCACCAGCAACATCGATATTTTGTTTTCGGTGTTTTCTTCACATCGATATTTTATTGCCAAAACATCAATGTTTTTTAATTTTTTTAAAATAAAGCAATATTGATGTTTTGCGTAATCCTCTTTGCCACGCTGCACATTTCGCCTGTGCAATCTGAGGAAGTTTGGGAGCTGCTCGCATTTTGAGTGTATGTTAGGGGTAGGCGTGTCATTGTCTGAATCGATAGTAGTGTTAGAAATGGCCCTCAGATGTTTTGACAGGTTGTGATTCAGACTCCTCTACTCAATCCAGGAATGTCCAACAGTAACATGTTATGTTTGACCAGCCATTGCTTCCCAAACTGGCACGTCTTTCACCGTATCTTTATAAATAAAATATATATTTTTAATGTACGAGTTAATTTATAATAGTCCAACATTTATCACCAAATTATTTGAGTGTTTTTTTTAATTTAGTAGCTTTTACAACGGTATTAGAAGGATGAAGTGCTGGAGTTTATTTTGCAATACTGTCTTTCCCATATTTTCGTTAGTTCATGCGAGTCATTTTCGTTAGTAGTGGTTAGCAAGCAAGTTTATTAGACCACATTTAAAATATCGATGTTTTCATCGACATCGAAAACCCTTTAGCAATGTATCGATACATCGATGTATCGATGTTTTGGTAAAATTTGCCATCACTGGTGTGTATGGCTTCTCGGAAATTAAACAAAACAAAACCAAGAGGTAGTTCCGAATTGAACTGATAAATGCAAATATTTCATTGTGTTTGTTTCATTCACCCTATTCTCACTATCCATCCTCTCTCACATTTATCTATTTTTGATAGCTTGGTATATAAAGAACGGTTGTACTGTGTAGCCTTGAAGACTGTTTTTGTTAATACTTTAATTTATTGAAGAGTTATACGCGAGTGTTTTATTTGTTGTTCTTGAGCAGTGTGCATGCTACTTTTTTATAAGCCATTTGTGTAGTTTTGTTGAGCATCAGGATTGCTGCTGCAGGTTACTAGTAAATTACTATTTTTCTCACCATGCAATTGTAAGAGTCTTCAATGACAATTTTTTAGGCAGCAGCCTTGCTTTTACGTCACCTGTTCGCAGGAGGCTGAGTCCTGCGCGCTGCGCCAGTTGGTTTGGGAGTCAAGGAGACCCGAAATATGAAGACATTTCAGCATTGCGGCATCATAAAGACCGCACCGTGGTTGAGGTGATGGGTTTATTCCTGTCCGTTGACATGAAAATTAACTGAGAGAAGAGGGAAAAGAATTTCGATTTCGACGTTTTGTAAGGTTAATTTGGAGAAGGAAAATATTAGGTATTACACTCGATAGGATATTTGAGTTAAATTGCGTGAAGGTTGATATCGTGAATATAAACAGAGTGATGCAGTTTAGGAAATGTGTATCGCAGCGGTATCTTAATTTACAAATACCATAAGCAATAATTATAACAACAATCTTATTTTCAGTTAACAACTTAATTAAGCAAAACATAATACTAATTCTTTGATACTTTAAATATTTTCTTTTTTCTTAATCGTTTTTATACCTACGTATGTTAATTTATTTTAAAATCACAATTTGTTTGTATCGTAAACAGTTTCCCTCATTAATATTAAAAGCCTGAATGTGTTAAAATATTAGTGTTAGGAAGTGAGGATTAGAAAAATGAGATGCGGAAGAATACATTAGCTGACATGCGTATGTGGGATACCTAGGGAACAACAGGAAAAAAATGCCATGAACCTTCTAATATTAAAGTCTTTATTGGTCAGTATAATCAAAACATGTTGAACAATGATGATAAATACGTATATACAAAAAAGTATGACTAGAGTATGTTGGACGCGTATTATCTTACATATCGCACGGTGAAGTGCAGTAGGTAATTGGCGCTGTAGTTAATTGCAGGGGCAACAGCAACACATTTTTACATAGTGGATGTACAAGTTTGTTTCATATCACAACAGGCAGTTTTAGAAACAATATTCAAATAAAAAGGAATGTTGAAATTAAGATATCACTTTGCTACAAAATCCACGGATAAATTACACTTTTTTTAGCTGTATGAAGAGAACATTTGATGAGAATAATTCATTTGCGGTCAGAAACTTTCACATTTTACTGTACATAATTTTACACAGTTGTTTATTTTAAATTCGACCATTTCTTTTCTCATAGGAATAGTTCAACCAACATTGCAATATAGATCCTCCAATTTCATGCATTTTCTCATAGCATTAAAAGTGAATCAGAGAATGTTTCTTACAAAATATAATTGAGAAATTCTTCTCTTTATATCCATTTTGAATGGTTTTTTCTCTTCTAAATGATTTAATAAATAGTTTCTTATTTTTAGAGGAGTAAAAAAATGATTTAACAAAAATTATCAATAGGAACACTTCTCTTTCACCGAACATAATCCACGTCATTCATTTCTTATATCATTTCTCGGTGTCCTTGAACACATACGTCTTTCAATTTGCGCTTGAATATTGTGTGAGTACACAATGTCGTATCCCCTTCTGTCAAATGCGCGCTTTGGGTTTACTTAGTTCCCGCTTCCCCTACATGTGTAAAGCCGAGGATAGCGACGTTTGCTAAGGCCTGTCTGTTATCACTGACGTCACTGAGATCGGTTGTGAGGAAACGAGAGATGGACTGCAATTTATTTAATGGCTGTACATCACTTATATGCATGATATTCTCTTCAAGAAATTTAATTCGACTGCAATATCTTGGAATTTTCATTTATATGTTAAATAGAGGTCTACTAGAATATGACAGCCTAATGGAGTCTATTCGTTTAGTTTCCTCATAATAAGTTGTTAAGTTCATTTGTTCCTAAATAGTCTCTATCTGATCTAATTTGAAAAGAACAACTTTGCATCTTATCAATAAGCTTTTCAGGAGATCTCGTAAAGTTGCTTTAATGAATCTATCCCATTTCTTTTGAATTGAGTTACTAATTTTTTTAGAGAACGGTAATGTTTTAGTTGCGTAAATTTGGTAAGTTGGAGGATCAGCAATAATTCGGTTCAGGAATGGTAAGTTGTAAAAAATGAATAAAAAGGGAAAGAAAGGAATGGACATAAGGGATGGCAGGAAGCCAGAATGAGTCCAAACAAATCCTATCGCATTTTCTGGAACGCACTACGCTCAAGTTTGCCGTTTCCACAGCAGTTGATCCGAACTCCGATCTAAAGGAGAGGGCTCGAGACGAGATGTAAGAGATCTGCGAGTCGAGGGCCGAACTTGACGATTTTGAGGGGTGATTACAATAGCCCACAATACCAAAGTGACAAGTCCAATAATGTGAATTGTTCAACTGAATAAACCAATTTTAACAGTTAATATTCACACAAATGTTCAATTATTTTCGTTTGATTTTTATTTTGGTACACAAGAACCACATTTGAGGGCTTTAGAGATGTACGAGTATGACACAAAAATTGAAGCAGGGACTTTTGATTAGGGTGCTCAGGATTGCTGAGATATGTGCGTCTAAAATATATATTTACGAAATAGTGAAAAATGCATTGGCAAGGAATTATTATTTTTCTCTAGGAATTTTTTTTGTTTATGAATGATGCAAAACTAGTCGGTTGTTATAATAAAAAATATTTTAAATTTAATTTGTTTTTAGTTTTATATGTTATCAACTATTAAAGTTTTCTGGTATCTACGACTAACATGATTTTCCCACAGTCAACGCTGTCAAATATGTGACTTTATTTTGCTCAACTTTGGAGAACCATGAATGCGTTGCCATGAAAATGGCTCACTGGGGAGAAAACAGATTTCAGCCGAGTTGAGTCCGACGTCAGAGAGTAGATGCAAATCGGAGGCTCCTTTCCTGTTAGTTACTACCTTGGTACGCTATGCACTAGTTCCACTATATCCAAGATTTCCGCCTCTCTCACTTCCTTCTTGCTGCGTTCTCTCCCTCGCTATTATTCTTCCTCTGTCATTATACTCCCTCTGCAGACCTCGTTTCTAGACTTTTACGACTCACTGCAAGTACACACTGTGAAGAACGAGGAGTCTTTTTCACGTCTTCTCTGAAAAGAACATCCCCACGATCTCAATATTTTTGAAAGTCGTCACCCGCAATGAGAAAGTATAATAAAAATAAGTATTAAAATCAAAAACGTGAAATACATATATATTCCCAACGTAGAGAAATAAACGTTGCAATAATTTATTTTGCATGTGGCAAGCAATGCAGATAACTTATTTCAAAAACATCAGTGGTTCCCTTTTATTATTTCGGGTCTCGGGCGTAAAAATCCGAATACTTCCATTTAAAGTATTTGGCATTTTACAAAGCTTTATAAAACATCAAAATAAATACAAATTCAGTAATAGTCAGTCGCTTTTGCACAAATAATTGCATGGACTCGTATTGTTCTTAAAATAAATAATTGAGATAAAAGTTTCACAATTGAAATGGCGCTCGGGATGACACACAATTCACTTGCACGTGGTATTGTAGTTAAAGATACTCATAATTTCGGTTATGATTTGGAACAGTAAATGGATCATATATTTCGCATATATTATTCCAGTTCATAACTCTATATTGACTTCTCATCTACTTTCATGAAAATAATCACAAGCTTTCTTTTAATGCTGCCGCTGCCCCTACATACTTCCTTGCAAACTCCTCGGCAGATGAAACACCGCGAGAATAAATTTAGTTTCTTGTAAATTATATGTCATATATGTAAAAAATATATTCAGGAAATACTATCAGTAAAACGTGTGAATAAGAAGTAAATTATTTAGTTTGTTAATATGCACACCCAGGTTAAATTTAATCTAAATGCCTTTTCAATATTTTGCAACGATTGACAAATATAGAAAATAAAATGATGCAATATTTATTTTCGCGTTGTTTCAACAAAACATCTCAGTTTACTGTGTAAACATATTTTTGGGGCCACAAAAATATCTATTTTACCAAGCCTCTTTCTACACAAACTTTGCTTTCCACATTTTCACCACATACATACATCACGATAAGTACAAAATCCAACCTTCATTGTTATTTTAATACCTCAACATCTTCACACCTTATTGTAAATTCACGAAAAGACGTTGCATATATATGCAACACAGTCTCATGGTAAAAAGAAGAAAAGTAATGTTTTAATGTTTGGTTGCTTATTTGATGGGCAAATGTATATGATTTAAATGAAAATATTCGGCTCTTCCTTGAGTGCAGAGAGCTCTATATTACTTATCTTCCAAATTATTCTATACAATTAAATAAGAAACACTTGGCTCGAATTCAAATACATTAGCTAACAAACCTACGAGAGACAGAAATAAATGTTTATTATTGTATTTGATTAAACATGACACTCAAAGATTAAAAATAATGTAATGAATCAAACACTAAACAATCAATGAAACAACATTTCAGGTTTTCAAAATTATTTACAATTGAGATAATAATTGTGAAAGAATTAAGATCAAAAGAAACCAAAAGTTTATTGAAGAACTCGGATACATTGGTATATTTTCAATTATTCAGTTAGCACGAAAAAAGTACAAATTATAAATTATGTTGCATAAACATAAATATTATTTATTCACGCAGAAATTGTGCACTGTATTACTATACACATATTGAATCTGATATTCAAATGTAGTATCATGCTGTTCGGATAATGTTTAAGAGAGGAGGGCAAAGACATGTAAGGTTGTTGAGTGACAACTATGAACGTATGAAATGGCGATTCTAAATAATTCAATTGCTAGTTTTTGAAATATTCATGATAGTACATAAATTATCATTTTATTATTAACAACGCTTATTCCTTAAATGAAAATGGTTTCGCCTTTAATACTTGAAAAAAATAATCGATTTTTCTCCAAAATTATAGCCGTTTACTTGAATAAAGAAGAAGAAACAAAAATAACTTGAAAGTTAAGTTGTGTTTACTCCTAGAGAGAATAATAAATGACAAAACTCGATATATATGTTTAGAATGTACTGAACAATTTGATTACAATAAAGAAGAAATCATTTTCTACTCAATCACAGAACTAGTAATCTCTTGAAAGTGCTGAATGCATTTTATATCGAGACTTATTGTGAGAAGTATTAGAGATCTAAGATAATTGTTCCCTCTCTTTATAATACAAAATATTTTCGTCTCACATAAATCCTTCTTTTGGCCCGCTGCATATTGTCAAAAATGGTATAACTAGGGAATCCTTCGTAATTTTGTCGTCATTTCTTCAAAGGTCTGTTTGCAGAAGCAAACTTCCGAGACTCTGATATTGAAGAGAAATTAAGCAAAGAAGGCAACTGGAAGAGAACTGGAAGAGAAACTGGCAAAGAAGTTATAACGTCGTTGACAAAAAATGTATCAAGCTACAATTATTAAACAATACTCAACTTTAGTAACATTATAATCCAATGAGATATTTCATATATTAAATTTCCCCAGTTTATATTAACTGATGGAACAAAACATTAAAAATACTCATTATAAAATTCTCAAAACTGAACATATTTTTATTTCCTTAAATTGTATCATCTAAATATTAAATATAGAACCAACAGAAAAGTAAACCATTATCGTGAATGATTTATGTTTCTGCCGCCCTCCACTTTCAAGAATGTAAGTAATTCAAATTTCCCACGCAGTATCTATTTCAATTATTTGGTGTCCATCAGATGTCTCAAAGAATAGAATGAATTATTTTAAGCAAAGTGTACCGAGCCTCGTTATTCGAGTTTAGTGTTTGAAATTTGCGCAAAATGGTGTATTGTCATATACCTGTTAAGGATGTAGCCGATTGATGGATGTGTCTCAGACGATGAAGACATTAGTATTTGTACAATGCCATAAATCATTATTTTTCGTCCTGAATATTTTTTTATTAATATTCCAAAAAATTTCAGTAATGGTTTATTTTTTTAAATCAAGTATACCTACACACCTAAAAGACATACGACTATGAGAAATATTTTGAAATTCTCAGGGTTTTCAAATGTTGGAAAGTGTTTTATAAAATTGTGTTCATAGCAATCAGTTATCATTCAATAGATGTAATAACCTGATACTTTTAACGCATTGCTTAATTGGTATCTAGCAATATGTAAACGAAAAAGTGAAATTTTTAATAAATTGTCTAAACATTATTTCTCATTGCCAAAACACAAGGTATATTTTTATAATTTTAATAAAGTTGTTTTTATGAAGAGCCCTTCCATACGCTTCTCGAACCTTATGCACGTGCCGATAAATAAAATTTTCGGCAATGAAATATTTAACAAAATGATTTGTTTTATCGTGGAAGATACTCTAAATATAGCAGAAGTACACAAACGCGCCCAGTCCAGCTGGTAGTGACGCTATCCCGAACCTCGTGTGACGTATTCCAGCACGAGTGGAGGCAGGTCGGGAAAGGGCACTTGGGAAGCTTTCTCTTTAGAGACTGGCAGGTGTTTCGGGCACTGCAGACGACGCTGCCGTCGACAAGGCCACTGGAGGAGGCTGCTGGGGCCGGAAGGCGCTTCCAGGAACGGGAGTGCGAGGGCGGAGGAGATAGAGATGCCTTTTCGATCCGCTCGCACGACATGCTTTCCTTTCCTCTTCCTTCAATTTCATTGGTTCGCGCTAGCAACGTGATGTGAAAACTGCTAGACAACGATCCTTAACAAATGACCCGCATAACTGTTCAAGACTTTCTATAAACGTATGATCCACTAGGTCGTGGGCGATGGATCGATTAATAACTATTAAATAATGAAAATTGTTTACTGGTTAAAATTGCGATGACTAAATTTTGCATTTCGGATTACTAATAAATCATTCCTTAGGTAAAATGTTCTTTGTGTTCATAACTTTGATTCATACTTTGAAAACTCATAATTTGAAAACTAAACAATTGTGTGTAGAAATTTTTTTAAGTAAATGCACAAATTCATTTTATTGATTTATTCCAGAATTGCTTGTTGACGTTTGCTCTTAATATTGGTATGTTTAAATTGTATTTATGTAACCATTTTATGCACTTTATTTGATGATTAAGATCTATCGGTTTCAAGAATTAATTTAAACAAGATTTAAAAGTAATTTTGTCCATCACATTATGCTTTATATTTTGTATTTAAACATTTAAATATTAGCCTTCTGCGTACAGTATTAAAAATTCCACCATGAAATTATACTGTTTTGCTATTTGTACGAAAATGTAGAGCGTTTTGGTGGTTCCTGATTCCTAATTTTTTTATTCGGTATTCATCTGAAAATTCCTGTAGTATAAATGTTTCTTAGAGAATGAGAATGCAACAACGAATTCTTACTATTTGACATCACGATCAAAGTTTGCGTTATATTTTCAGTCATGATAACGAAGCTAATGGTGTCTTCGAAGTAAGGTGTGGTACCAAGTTGTCACTCACCCATTTCCTCTCCTCTATTTTTTCCAGGTCTCCCCTTTTTAGTTTCTGTTCAATTTACATTCTGAGTCATTTCACTAGGTACAAGAACTTCGGACACTAGGAAATCGAACTTACAACTTCATTTTTCTTATTGACTCTAAGAAATAATGACCTTTCTTAGGTTTATAGGGTATTATTTTCAATGAATCGCGATGCATGCACGAAGGGAGACAACAAACGGTTGAAAGCTTTTCCCACATTTAGAAAAGTGTTTTTTATTTGTTACATTAGATGAAATGGATAATAAAAATATCGTTACAGTACATTTAATGATATCTGATTATCATATAAATATAAACGATACATGGAATGTACATTGTTTACAGAAAAAACAGCAAGTACAACATCAAAACTAGAGAAGCGTCAAAAAATAACGCCATGGTGTAAATACATGTTTCTACTTGCTTTGAAAGAACTGTAGGATACAACACGCCTTTAAAGCGTGTTTTCATGACTTATAAAAATATTTTAGTAACGTTATTTCTTTTTATTTCAACGCCAATTAAAACCAGCATCGACGAAAATTCATTTTCTGAACATACGGAGTAAATTTAAAAAAAGTCGATGTTCATGGAAGCTCACCATCGCTTGATGTTTTAGTTCTATCATTCAGAATTGTGCACACCAAATATCCCTTTCATTCGAATTCAAACGTTTAGGGAATAAAAATATGTAGGACTTCCTTTTGATTGGATACATAAAAAATTAAAATAAAAATACGACGTTTTCTAAACGAGGTTAAAATGTTTTAATGTCAATGCAAATTTGAAAAATAGGCTTTCCTCAATAACATGAAAGGAGGACTTCTGAGAAAACTCATGTACAATTTATTTACCTATCTCCTAATTTACAAATAAGAATCTTAGTCAAATATCATGCATATTCATAGTCAAATATCATGAAACAATAATATTCGTAGTCGAATATCATGAAGTTAAGTGAGCAATGTGAAGGAATAAATAGTGGACTTAGCGATACACAAATATTCACTGCACTGCCATTTACAAAGTCATTGGAAGACATTTCTCACCAACAAGGAGTTACTATTGAAGAAGAGAATAACTCAATTGAAAATTGCCATTAGTCTACAAAGAGGTGAGAAATGTGGATCTCTGAAACTTCAGTTCTTCCTACTATTGGATACACAGATGAACTAATATAATGTAAGGTTAACTTACGTAATTGATCTTGACATGTACACCGCTAAAGTTAGAAATGTTTCTCACCAAAGATCGTTGCGCAGGATGAGGGACGCGGAATATTCGCAGCCGGTAGCGTTATCAGGTTGCTACGACAACGTGATGATAACCGGGCTGCTAATTCAATCTGTCGCGAGAACCGCTGAACTTCGTGGTGATGCAACCAGTCCCAGGAATGCTAGGATACCAGTGACAGAGGAAGGACAGGCCCATCGATGTATTTGCGTCTTGTGTACGTTTTCTTTAGCATGACCTGTTGCCTTGTTTTCACGATGGATCAATTTATTTAAAATTTTGTTTACTCAGAGACCGCCTCATAAAATCTAGAACGCTTTCAATCACACTACGAATTCTTTTTAAACTTTTATAACCGTCTCATGATTGAAGAAGAAATGGAATTGCGGGAGACTTAATTGTTTTAATTGATAATTTACGAAGTAAATAATGAATATTCATCATGGTTTCTTCATCAACAATACTGAGCAACTCAGAAAATGTATACGGAATTCACGTTCTTATTCTATTGAGTGTTCTGATCCTTTGTGTGAATGGTAAGTGTTCCTTAGAATACGTTTAACAATATTTAACACAGACATTGAGAACTCATTTACTAACTATAGATATTTTGAGAAATAATACTTTAATGTATCACGTTAAAGTCCACAGTTTATTATTTTAGATATTTCAAGCAATATGTTAAAATGCTAGAGAGTTAAGTTACTACACATACTACGGTAGTATCCAGGAAGTAATTGAGAATCCTTCAGCGTGTCGCTCCAGTCAGTTATTATATGTAAAAATTCCGATTTCAAAAATAAAATAAAATATAATATTCAATAGTACTTTTTCATACTCTCCCTCTGACAACAATCATAGACTGAGCAATAAATATTGATGATAATAATAATTATAATTATTACAGAACTACACATTCATTTTAAGCTCCTGGCAGTCGTTTTACAAAAACGTCAAAATTCCTCACTTTCTCGCACAAGCGAACATCAGGTAATATATCTTCTTATAAATTTTATATATCGCGGACTGAGTAAATAATACGATTTGTTTGAATATTACAATAAAAGTGTACACACTTACTGTACATAAATTTGAAAGCTGAGCAGAACAGACAGCACACAGACACAGAAAGTTACTTAGTACATAGGAGCTGATTCGGAGTACGTATTTTACACCAAGCGTTCTAGAGACTACGACTACACAGAGAAGAAATTAAGAAGTTTTCTGAATGATTTACAGAAAATAGACGTATTGGGAGAGATTGCGAAGATTAACATATCGAGCCGTCGGAATGTGTTCATTCACTGGCCCGATTCATAATACAGGTCTAGTTCTGTAGAGAAACTCCAGGTCAACAGCCTCATTCTCCACTAATTTCCATTTTCAAAGTTGCCTTCGAACTTTGAGGTTTTAAATTAAAGTTAAATTTACAAAGCAATAGCAGTCCTTCACAATCCAATTGAATTGAACTTATGAAGAGAAAGTTTCGATGCCGTGAGAGAGAAATGCCGTAAACCAATTTTGTGTTTCAGAAAAGTAATATTTCTAGTATTATATATTAACTCTTCGTTTTTTATACATTTAAAAATGAGTCCAAGAAGGATAAATTATTAATATTGAATTACATCACTCATTATGAAACATTACGTCATATACGACGTGCTTCTTATGACATCTGTTATCGCCAATCTATTTGTAAGACTTATGTTTCGAATACTGATGCTTGCAGAGTTATTGTTCAGACAAAACTCCTTCAGCAGCAATAGTTCATTTTACCAAGACGGATGATACACTCGTATACACCTAAAATGTAACTCAAGTACACACATTATGTACTAGAAAACGTAACTTAGTAAAAACATTCCAATAAGTTAACACACAGCATCAGTTCATTGACACAAGCTGGTGCAAAATTCACCAAATTCATCTGATCAGCACAGTCACTTTCACGCGCGTTTACAGTAACATTAAATTTAACAATTATTTTCTAAAATTCACAAAGGAAATATTGGTGTTCGTTCAAGGTGAAGCAATTTTCCTAGGTATAATTGCATTGTCTTACTACATATAGTGCGGTGTCGTGATCCGCATTTGGGAAGTGTAAATTATTACCCTTCCCTTTACATGTGATTTTCGAAATACTGAAGATGTGCAAAGTTATTAATGTAACAATTAACTTGAAAGCGGAATCGAAGGCGTGGCAATATATAAAAAAGTAATTTAATTATTATTTAACCTTCTATAAAACTCAATTATTTACTTGTTTCAGACGATGCCAGAAAGGCTCAACAGGGCCTAGGAGATACACAAAACGTTTTAATACCATGAATCCTTGATTTTCTTTCAAGTTAACCGTTGTGCAATGTTATTCAGAAAGGTAAGAACAACACTCGAGAACATTTCAATAGACTTCTAATTCTACTAAATGCTCATCTGAAACTTATTACACCTAAATGGTTCGGCCATAACCTATGATGGTGCATGAATGCTCGGATAGTACACATAAAATTTAATGTTGAAAAATTTGAAAATTTGGCTTTCTTTTTACCTAAAACAATTTAAAATAAGCTTTCTAGATACGAAAAAAGGAGTACTGTAAATACACTGAAATAACTGATCGAGGATTAATGATCTATAATCTACGCCTCGCAATAGACAATGTTCAGGTAACAAAATTTCTTCGAGAGGTTGGCAAATAAATGTCTGGAATAATAATAAACAACGCAAGTATACTTGCAAAAATCTCGTAAAACGTTTATGCAGTGTATGGAATAATATTAACAATCTCCTCACATCCATTTCGCGGTCCTGTGACAAATTACGAATAAAGAGTTTCATTCATATTTTATATTACACATGTCTCTTCACACAACTTTCTTTTTATAATTTCCTTCGAACTTCGTTCTAGACCTCGGAGATATCTGCAGTCTAAACAGCTCCCCCCGGGTCACCACTATCTTTCTCCCACTGGCAATCAACTTCTCCGCACGTTCCTGTCGCAGTACGATCTCTTCTAGTTCCGGTCTCGGCCGCGGCGCTGCAGCTGCGATCTGTTTTCGTGGCGCTCAACCGCGGGGGCGGAACAAGCAAAAAAGTGTCTTCGGAACGGAATGAAGGAGGGCGCCTCGGCCGGCGGCGGCGGCGGGCGATGGCGGGCGGTGGCGGGCGGGGCGGGGGCGGTGGGCGATGGCGTTCAGGCCACCGTGCACGAGTTGCGCTTCAGCATGTGCTTGCTGCGGGCGCCGCCCCCGCCGCCGCCGCCCACGTAGTTGGGCAGCGACTGCCGGCGCCGTCTCACCGCGGGGCTCAGGTTGTAGCGCACCTTCGCCTGCACCAGCAGCTCCTTGAACACCTGCGCATGCGCACTCGCGCCTTAGCCCCTGCCCCACTGCACGCCACGACGCGGGCAAGACATGGGTGAGCCGCTGCGCAGCCTATACTTCGGTTTTTATGACGTGACTTGTGAGGGACTTGTCTTCACGATGGAATATGGCACGGCTTTTTGCGCCTTTCTCTGTCGTGCCACCAGATGTTCGCAACCTTATCAAGCAGTGCTACAGATCAAGCAACATCTAGCGGCACGATCGAGAACGACGCAAAAATCCGTGCCATATTCCATCGTGACGACAAAACCTCACACGCCATGTTATAAAAAACGAAGTGTAGCCGGTTCAGACTCTGAGCTTCAAGCACCAGTTCGCGTCACAATATTAGCGGGAATTTTAAATGCAGCCAGATACCAAAATTATCACCTTGTTACAAGTCATTGAAACAAACATATGTAGTTTTTTGTTTAAACCCAATCTTTTATTTCAACTACACCATCATATTATTTTTGGTCACTGTTGAAAATTCATTATGCCACTCTTAAAATGTTTCTCAGCACTTCTCGTTTGACATGCAGCATGGCTGCCAGCATCTGGTCTGGCTTTTCAAACGAAGTGCGAGTATTGTGGTCACGTGGTTCGTGACGTATCTGGTGCTGCGCAGAATGAGCAAAAAAAGGTGCGCCGGAGCAGCTCACTCATGTCTTTGCATCATAGTGCACACCAATGCTCCACGCGCTCGGTCACAACGGGTTACTTCGACTGCGTCTCCTCGCTTGCTTGCATCTACCCTCCTCTCACCCCTGGTCTCCTCATCTCAGTTTCAAAAAGACAGATAATGGCAAGTGACGTTCGCGGTTAATAAATATACATTTACAAGTCCTGATTAAGAGACTACCCGACAGAAGCTTTAGTTGAAAACTCACCAGCAGGTGGGCTAAGATACAGTCATGTGTGCAACAAATTTCTTGTTTTTTAAACATATAAATTTGAACAAAGAAATATAAATTGTGTTTTAAATTTTACTACAAGTGTTTTTGTAATTTAAATTGTAGTATTATTTAACTCTTGTTAAATATTGCGTACTTAGAATCGATAACCTGTGATAGAAATAAAGTTAATTTCTCTCTCATTGTTATAGATTGAAATGGGACGAACAGCTCTTCTAATCCTCCGGGAGACGCAGTGTAAGTGGTCCCGTGTGTCTTTGACCAGAGAGAATTCAAAGAGATCTCAAACTCTTGTTCCAGATTCATCCAAACCAGCTCTGAAAACTCTGAAAATAGCCAATGTTCTAACAATTCACTATGACCCAAAAAGAAACCATTCGGGATCGACTCAGAGTTTCAAACTCAAACTAAAGGGATACACCCAAAAATCGAATTAATCGAGGCACACTTCTCTTCTCGTCATTCTCAACCGTCAGAACGCTAACGAAGTCCATGTACCTGGAGACAATTCATTTCCAAATATCCCAATATCACACCCAATTTGGAACTATCTGAAACAAACTGAGCCTGAATTTTTCCAAGTCTAAGCGGATGTTTTAATCAGTCGTCTTGAGAACGCATGGCTAGATCAGTTGTGTAACGTGAGTCAATCCAAGATTGACTAGCGACACTCAGATATAAACTTCAAGGATCTAATACAGAGACTTATCATGAGGGACTCTCACTCTGGAATTATCTACATCATCCTGAACAAACCAAGAAGCAAACGATTCCTGATGTTGAATATTGATCACTAAAAGAGATTGTTCGTGTATGGTCAGTATGGTCGTCATTCTTTAGTGATTAGTCACAGAGCTGAGTTATGAGAATTTGGTGAAACTGGGAGTTTAGAGCTCGTTCATACAAGTTTTGATGTCTGTATGAATAATACGAAGCAAGGAATGAGAGACGAATTTCTATTATGTAGTTCTTGGAAGTGAAAGGTTGCATGTCTCCCTTTGTTTTCTCAAGAAGAAAACTAATATTATTTTAGACTAACTACAGTAGTTTAACTACAGTTGTTAATAATTTGAAAAGGAGAATGATGAGAGATAAGAGACACGAACACAACCATGCAGAAGAAGCACAGCGGATAAAGGAACGAATAGATATTTTGTATTAATGAAGTGCAAAAAGGGGATACGTTCATTGCCCATTTTCACTTAACTTTTTACAAGTTCGCTATCCTTTTTCACTTTTCCTTCAAATGAGAGACTGAGATTAATACGGCTGCCTATTTTGAACTTTCTCTTGCGTGACACTTCTAGTCCAATAATCTACGAAAAAGTACTGCAATTGTGTCTTTCGCTATTACTTGGCCAGTTATTATTAGAGTTGAATTTTCTGTCAGATACATCTTTAATCTGTAATAGTGCGTGTAAATTATCACTGAATTTAAGTGTGTAAATAAATCTCACAGAACGGTAAATAATAACTACTTTTGAAATTCTTAGACGAAATATATACCTAACTACAATGTGCATGTAAAATCGAAGTATTCCTTAAAGTGAATTCGTATTACAACTCTTAAATGTTAAGTAATGTTGATAAGCAAAACCTGCTATGTCCGCCTCACTAGTTCTAGTTAAAATGAAAAATAAAGATACACATAAGCGGTGTAGGAGTGAAAAGAAATAACAACACGATGTTAGATACTTAACGATATATAGGTGAGGATTCAAGTAGGTGAGTTTATTTCCTTTAAATCAATAATTATTACAAAACGTTCCCTAATTTGAAGAAAAAAACTGATCTTCATGAATTTAGTCAAAAATTACCAAAACTAAAGCAATTAAATCTAAAGAAAAGCATGAAATTATGAAATAATAAAACCTACATTGAAATCATTAGTTATACGAGCGGAAAAGAATACTCACATTCACAAAAATAACGTCATATTACAGGTTTATAGCAAAGCTACTTGCAAGAACAAAATTAATTACAATAATTGTATTATAACCACTAATCGTTGCTACTAAGATCATCACAAAAAGTAGAGAAACAGATTGCAGACAGATAATATTGTCTTCCACGTAAAATTGTCATGCAAGAGCGTCGTCCAGGCTACAATTCTGCTCCTTTGGAGAAAGGGCTAAGATTTTCATGAAGAAGTTATATTTTGGTGAACCCTTGGCAGTTTTGATCTAAAAAAGTGTTGTGAAGATATTCATTTATTGGTCGATAATGGGCGCTAGATAACAACAATTCAATCTAAAAACCTTCTACTCTCACAACACTAATACGACTATAAAATTTTATTTATAGTAAATTTTGCAGACGATATAATTTTGAAACTAGTTTTCTAAAAAGTATTACATCGTTAACTGAAATTTCACCAAAGGGTATTTTAGTCATAAGGTTCTTTTAGTATTTAGAGCAAAATATACAAGCTTTCGAAAACCATGTCAAGATTTCAGGACAATCCGCTGTCTTGCTCCTCACTCTTCCGTGCCGACATCGCTTACTGCCCATCTAGTAATCTGGTGACGTTCGTAAAACCTAGACGCAATAGTCAATACAAAATCTGAAATTCTGAAGCGAAATGCAATGCCAACATTTGCTCCGCTGCTGGCCACCAGAGATGTCAGTCGGCCGCCCAGTCTCCTCTGCCCGCTCGCAGTGCTCCCGCGGACCAAAAGCAAGGGCTCAATATTTTCCCGTCGCTTCTTATGTATCTTACAGAGAGTGTTGCAAATCACAAGAAAGACGAGATTTGTAATTTTGAAAGGTTTATTCTCTTTCGGGTCCGCGTTTCTTACGTACACCTAATTCTTGAAATACATTCATGGAAAAGACACACTATGTAAGATCAGGGGATCTGAGAGGCCACAATTCGCGACTGATAAGATTTATTTGAGTACGTCGTTGATACCGCGTGATTTTCTGCAGAGAGTACTGCACAACGAGATTTGGAGGTATTTAGAATGTATCAGAGCCAAAGGACCACCATTTCAGCCCCATCATTGGGGAAGGTAAGAAGCGACGGAAAGTATTCCCTCGCTACAAGCGCCACAGGAGCGTTCCCGGCCACTACCGAAGGCTACGGCACCAACGAAACGTGGCGAGGATTGGTGGGGAATAACGTGGAGTGGCGGGGTGTGGCGTGGTATGGCGTAGAGGGATGTGGCAGGGCGTGTGCAGGATGTGGTGGGGCATGGTGAGATGTGGCGTGGCGTGGCATGGCATGGCGTGGTGTGGCTAGAAATGGCAAAAAACATCGATATTTTTAAAACATCGATACTTTCGAACAGAAACATTGATAATATAACATCGAAGTTTTGTTTTCGATATTTTCGTTAGATCGATATATTTGTCCAGAAACATCGATCTTTTCGAAAAAAAAAGTCTCATGTCAAAAATAAAATTTCCAGTATGTTTTATTTGTGGATTGCTCGTAATCAACAGACAATTACAGCTATCGCTGATGTCGATTCCCAGGCGGCATGAAACTGATTGCTATTCGCAATCTTTCTCCCGTGTTACCTTTTCTTATTATTTTGTTGCTGGTAGGCCGTAATATCATTAAATTATAATTTCAAATTTAATATAATAAATTCAAATTTCAGGCAGGATATTTTAAACATCGATGCTTTTAGTCGATGTTTTCATCCACATCGAAAACCTTTTGGTGTTGTATCGATGTGTCAGCGTTTTGCTAGAATTTACCGTTACTAGGTGTGGTGTGGCGTAGCGTGGCATGGCATGGAGCGGCGCGGGGGCGGGGTGGGGCGGGGTGGGGTGGGGTGGAGTGGGGCGGGAAGTGTCGGAATACCTCGACGATGTGGTCGTTGTCCTTGGCGGAGCACTCCACGTAGCCGCACTCCCAGTCGAAGATGGCGACGGTCTCGGTGAGCTCGCGGGCGACGGCGCGCTGCTCGGGCGGCAGGTCGCGCTTGTTGCCCACCACCACGATGGGCACCTTGCAGCCGCGCGCCTCCACGATCTGCACACGCGCCACAGGCGCACAGCACTCTCAATGGAAGCCAAAGGCAGATAAGCACATATTTGTTATTTCAATGAAAACTACTTAATAAAAGTTCCGATAATTCCTTTTTATAGACAGTCACAGACCCATTTATTAAAACAAAATGACTATTCCATTACAATGGTATCTTGAAACAGGAAACAGCGTGGCAACGTTTCAGACGTCAAGTTGTGCCTCCATCATCAGGCCTTAAAACATTATGTCAACTAAAATAAGAAATTAAAGAATTAATATAAATGCAATAAAATGAATATTAAAAAATAATATAAATAAATAAAAAATTAAACTTACATTAAGATAAAACAAGTGAGTTTGACAATATAAGGAATTCACAATAATTTTACAATGTTGAGATGAATACATACTATACAAAGAATTGGTTGAAATATCGTGATAAAATTGACCTTGGTTTTTTATTGGTATTTATATTAATTCTTTAATTTCTTATTTTAGTTGAGATAATGTTTTAAGGCCTGATGATGGAGGCACAACTTGACGTCTGAAACGTTGCCACGCTGTTTCCTGTTTCAAGATACCATTGTAATGGAATAGTCATTTTGTTTTAATAAATGGGTCTGTGACTGTCTATAAAAAGGAATTATTGGAACTCTTATTAAGAAAAAACTTATTAACAGGCAGCCTATGTTTCATCTTGAAAACTATTTACCATTGGAAAATGATATATTACTTACTACGACGAAAACTCTTCATAATTAAACTCATGGCTCCGAGTACTTTCCTTCTTTAGAGGCTTATTTAGTTACATGGAGAGACCGAACCAACCAAACTCCAGTAATTACGCCATGAGGAGTTTTTCATTATAAAGAATTCGTTATAGAGAGTTTTCACTGCATTTAATAAAGACAAGAAATATTTTTGAAACATTAGTTAAGTAGAAATAATTTCGTGTAGTGTGTTATCGTAATTAGATAATTTATATACAATGTATGTATTGTAATTACTTTTTCTATAACTACCAAATTTTCACTCTCTAGTTTATGCTAGATTTAGCTATGAAGCACTGATGTAGGTACTGTTGCCACTGGTGTGTCACGATGGAACAGCTGGTACAATGAAATTTCCCTTCCGTGCAGTTGACAACCCCATCACAAGAGAGCAACAGTGAATGCAACTCTGCACTGATTTATGAGAAACGTTTAACAAGCGCTCAGTAGTCAGGAAACGTTTGTTGTTATTACGTTCATTCATATTTTTACTTTTTTGATAAAAATCATGTTTTTCATATAAGATTCCATAGAGTTAATGAAGTCCAAGAAGTAACATATTTTACCTTTCGTCACCGATCACGTTTTAATATTATTCCCGTGTTTCATGTGATAAAATTATACTTCGTTTTTAAGTAATTGATTTACAAAGTAAAATTATCCCATGAATACCAATATTTTGACTCAGGAGAACTTTCAATCAAAATCCTAATCAAAATAGTTCACATCCTTTTATAAACACCCTCAAACACAGGTTTCGATAACGCCATCACTAGGAAAGAACATTGGCCAGAGTACTACCGATGGTTTCCGCTCATGACATTAGTTGCTCAAGTCATGCCACGGTGGGGCGAGGGGGCAACTGACACTCGTAGGTAACTTTAACACATCTATAGAGCAGACAACTGAAGAGAGAATGTTCTATATTTACGAAATTCTGCATAAAATGGTTAG
The DNA here is from genome assembly GCA_011170035.1 of Teleogryllus occipitalis. Classification (NCBI taxonomy): domain Eukaryota; kingdom Metazoa; phylum Arthropoda; class Insecta; order Orthoptera; family Gryllidae; genus Teleogryllus; species Teleogryllus occipitalis. Next base: position 125,785 of record BLKR01001097.1, read on the forward strand.
TTGAAAGCCTCCACAAAAATCAATCAATCACAGTTTAAACTATTATTATATCTATCGTAACTCAAAACCACCTCACTCGTAGGTGAATTTTAAATTGCAATTTCTTTCCCCAAACATGAAAACATTCAATAAGTTCGAAATAAATGGGAAAAGAAATTGCAGCAGATCGCGTCACCGCAGGCTTGTCCTGCCTTCGGAAGCCCTCCTCGAGGCGCACACACAGTTTAATAAAATGGCGTATTGAAAAGAAGTGCAGACGGCCCTGGCAACGGCTGCGAAGGCGACTGCGCCGCGTGAAATCGGTCAAAGGCGCCGCGCCGCGCCGCGCCGCGCCGCGACGCTTCGTTCATGTCGTGGCGCATCGCACGCGCAGCGGCCGTTGCACTCAGCGTCCTCCACAGGCGCAGTCCCCTCCGGGGAGTGGACGCTGGCGAAACGCTCGGAGAATGGGAGGTGTTTAAAATATGAACTAGTGGTGCTAAAACAGAACGTACTATCTCGCCAGTATTTTCACGCAAAATTACGCGAAAAGTACTCAAATTTTCGAATAATTATACATGGCCTTATTTTAAAATACATAATTAAGAAGCAGACTTCATTATGGGAAAAAGTCTCTTCATAATTGTAGTTGTAAGAAGACGTAAATTTTCAATTTTTGCAATTTTCGAAAAATCAGAGTTTTCAATGAACTTGAGAACTACGCCATTCTCTTAAACGTCATTCACACTATGAAACAACAAAATTTAATCAAAAACGATGGAGCCGTTTTTTCGATAATTTGGAAAATGTCCCAGGGGCTTCATTGTAAGTTCCATTGTAAATTAAAATATCGGTTTCAAATTCAAGGGACCGCGACATCAGTCAGATTGATTGGGGATCAACTATGGAGAAAATCGGCTGCATGGTTTAGCAGCTAGCGTTGTTCACGACGGACGGACGGACGGACGTTTTGCCGTCTTTCGATTTTTCGGTACCAAGAACCCACAAAACATGGATTCTGACTGCAGCACGTGTTTGAGGATATTTTGTCTAAATGTAGCAACTGGATTTATCCATTATTTCGTTACCAGGGTCGGAAATTCATCAATTCGTCTTTATTTTATTAATAATTACATAATTGCAAGCAAAAACACACTATTCATGCGGAGGTATTGTATAAATATCTTAAATGTACATACCTTCTTTCAAGGATTTTTAGTAGATATGCAATGTTCGAAGATTTCACTGTAATTTTAGAATTAGACAATTTATATTTAGAAAGAACGTAGTGTATAACAACTAGATGTACTCCTTGAGGTAGAGCTCCACTACGGAGAAAGTCACAAACTTATATTACATTATACTAACAATTAAGTAACAATGTTGATTTAAATTGTGAAAAACTAAAAATTCTCGAAATTGAAACGACTCCGTTTGACAATACATTTAACAGAGATGTAATAAATTACACAATTCATTTCTTCTGCCATTTACTGATTTCCTGTTTTCCGTACTCGATTAATTTCACTGAACACGATCCTTGGATTTGATAATAAATCACAGCGACTCTTTCGTGCACTGGCTGTCGCATCAAAACGCGCTCACGCGGAATTAAAATCAAACAATGTTGTATCTCTTATCACTATAAGATTTCCTCGTGAATAGCGAGATGGAGGAAACGGGGCTCCAACCGCGAGGAGGCGGGGGCAGCCTGCAACAGGATCTCGCTGAGCATTCTTGGAAGACGCCTCCGGTAATCAATTGCCGTTTCGCAGAGCCGTCTCGATCAGTCTGCGCAGAGAAGCGCACCGTTTCGGGGAAGCGGCTACATCAATCTGCAGCCCAGGAAAAACGTGACTGAACCGCATCAGAGTTCCGAGCTGCGTGCCACACGCCGGATTGCATCTACATACGAGACCGCGGAATGATCTGAAAGTTTTTTTTCTTGAACTTTCGTTCTTTCGGTCGCTTTTCAACAATTTCGTCACATAGCGACCACTGTGCTTGTTTAACTGTAGGGAGGCGGGATTCGAACCTCCGACCCTTCGAGCCGAGGTAACTGCAGCCCTTCAGCCTTAGCGACCACGGCTAATTAAGACTACATCGTAACAACTTACATACTATTATTATTATTATTATTATTATTATTATTATTATTATTATTATTATTATTATTATTATTATTATTATTATTATTATTATTGTTGTTGTTGTTGTTGTTGTTGTTATTGTTGCAGCTGTTGTTTGTTTCCGTACTCGCCACATTTGTAACTTCATCAATTTTGGGGAAATGTGTTTCCCATTTCGCAATATTCAAGCTGCGTTCCGCTCACATAACTTCTTCGCATTTTGTTTTGACTACTCAAAGTTGCAACAGAGCAATGACATGAAAACCTTGATATAAACATGCCTTGATGTGAGGAAAATCTGAATATGAACGTGAGTAGCAGTATATTTTGTGGTTCAGACGTAGCTTGGTTTTCGTGAAAACGAGAAATGCAAATCTAATGATGAGGGCCGCACTGACAATTATAAATGTATGATTCGTTATTGAAAATGCAGTAGTTAAGAGTTTGAACGATGATAGATTTATTGCTTCTGGGCGCGTTATCTGATAAGGTCATTTGTCCTATACGTGTAGTGCATAATTTTGCTCGGGAGATGGCTGTGATCTTGCCCCGCTGGATGGCGAGAACTGGCGACGAAGAATTTGAAAGAGCACATTTTGTGGCTAAACGAAACGAATCTGGGTGTATTTTTCTTTTTTAAACACTTTTATAAAAAGTGCTTGCATTAAATGGGGACAAGCAGGCTGTTTTTCAAGTCGTTGAATAAGCAACTCGAATGAATTTTGAGGTTTACAACAATTTTCTTGAGTTTCGAGCTCAGAATCGACTAAAATCCCTGAGCTGACAACTGGCGTGGAAGCTGAGCGCCCTCCTTGATGCTCGGAAGGGGGTGGCGGGGGGGGGGAGAAGAGGCCGATGCGCCGAGGGAGGAAGGGGCGCAGGCGCAAGGGGGGGAAAGAGCGGCTTGGGGGGGGGGACGCTGCCTTTGTGGCATGAAGGACGGAAGAGTGCGACTGAGGCGGAGGGTGCCCCAATATGGTAAGTACGAGAAGATACAGTGGGTGACATGAGGACAACTCAACTTCGGTTATTATCGAATGTACTATGAAGTACACGACGGATGTCACTTGGTTAAAAATGTTTCTTCCGGAAAAAATAATAATTACATTGTCTTTGGTTTCAAACGGATTTTAAATATATTTGCATGAATTAGGATCAAGTGTGGGCATACTTTACTCACTAATCCAAAATCCCCTGACTGACATGGGATTTGCGACGCTCATGAAAGTACGATTCACGGTATCATTCACATAATGCGTTACGTAAAGGGTTCCCGTAGGATCTTCCTCCCGAAAGAAGTAAAATTACCCGTAACGGAAATACGACATCCTAATCGACATATTGTTGGCAAACACTGTTCAAACGAGAACTCTGAAATTAATAAACTAGATGGTTTGGCCTCAATGTAGAGAACAGCATTTAGAATCAAAATGAAGGGTAAGAAACAGGAGCGACGCAGAAATTGAAGGAGCTAGACATTGTATAAGACTTGGTAGATGAGGGTGGGGGAGCGAAGCAGGAGACAGAAAGAACAGAGAGAAATACAGGTCAAGGGCGAATAAAAATGTTCTGACGAACTTGCGTACGGAAAGGCGAGGCCTCCTGTTTGAGCGGGTGGGCAGACGGACATGTATGAGCAGGCGGACGTACGAGTGGGCGGGCGGGCGAGTGAGCGACTGTACAAGCGAACGGACGGGCGAGTGCGGGTGTACGTGTGGGCGGGCGAGTGAACGTGCGTACGAGTGTATGGGCGAGTACGGGTGCACGAGTGTGCGGGCGAGTACGGGCGTCGAGTGGCGGAAGAGTACGGGCGTACGAGTGGGCGGGCGAGTCGGCCGGTCGGTCGGGTGGTCAGTCGGTCGGTCGGTCGGTCGGTCGGTCGGTCGGTCGGTCGGTCGGTCGGGCGGGCGGGCGGGCGGGCGGGCGGGCGGGCGGGCGGGCGGGCGGGCGGGCGGGCGGGCGGGCGGGCGGGCGGGCGGGCGGGCGGGCGAATGAACGGGCCAAAGAGCTGACTGCGAGGCAGAGGGAGGACAATGATGATGAGGCTGAGAGCGGCGCGCTATCGACCTGTGCACTTCCGCCGGCGCGCAGCGTCACGCCCCCTCGCGCAGAGTGTGGCGGCTGCGGGCGCGGGGCACTCGTCGCGCGAAGAGCCCCGGGCGCACCACAGTGAAACTCACCAGCTGCTACACGCACGTTTCTCATTCGCACTATAACGACAACACGAGGGGTACGTGTGTGTTTACTCTGCCCTCACAAAACCATTCCATTCATATATCATTTGAAGTCACAGTTCCCATATTAAATTCGCTTCTTTTTCCTGAGGTTTCCTGTTAGAGTAGTACTCGACTTTATGAACGTTTGCACTCATTCAAGGAAGTGTATAGTCAAATATGCAGAAAATTCTATTTCTTTAGATATTAATAAGTGTAAACGAGATTTTTATTTCATGTGGCTGGTGTGTGGATCCTATCTACTACCAAAATTGTCCAGTTTGGGATCAAAGCAGCTACATAAAAATCATTTGAGAATGTCAAGAGCGTAAGGAATCGGAAAACGTTTATTCAAACGTTAAGCCTCCACGCGTTTGTATTCCTGCGGTAATGCTTTTTAGCTGCTTTCAAATTGCTTAATATTGATATCATTGATTCATTAATGTTTTATTTGCGGCCCCTTGTCCTCTCCGGAGTGCACGGCTCCCTTGCGCACCACAGCCGCGCCTCCGTCTTGGTCTTGGACTCCGCCTTCGCCTCCGTTTTCGCCTTTGCCTCCGCCACCGCCTACGCCTCTGCATCTGCCTTTGCCTTCGTCTCCGCCTTCGCCACCGCCTCCGCCTTCGCCTTCACCTCCTCCTTCGCCAATGCCACGGACACGCCTTCGCCTTCGTTTCCGCCATCGTCTGTACCTTCACCATCGCTTTCACCTTTCGCCTTCACCCTCCGTCTCCGCCTCCGCCTCCGCCTTCGCCAATGCCACGGTCTCTAGGTCTCGTTCAGAGGCGGCCCCATGGGGGCCATTTAAACTGTTTATGAGGCAAGGACATTTTTAGTTCATATGTAATACTCCTCTCGTATTGGGGTCACTAAAAGAAATGAGAGAAAATGTTTACGTCATAACTGCACCCAGGATTTTGCCCAGGGGGGGTATAGAAAACGGTTGATGTTTTCCTATTACGAATTTTTCCTTTATGTTGAATATATAATGTATTTTTTTATTTATTGTCTTGTAGTTAATATTAAAACGTAAAAATTGATATATTGAATGACTTTAGTTAGTACAAGACACTAGTAAACATATTTTTACTTTCTCTGCTAATCTTTTCTATTTAGCATCATCATCAATATTAAACTTTTTCAAATCCTTAACGTCTAATCTTGAATCAGCGTTTCCATTCAATGTTTTTGCACCGGCAATAGAATTCTTGTTATCCATTTATGTTGCAAGCCCGACATAAGCTTCCTTTGTGAGCTGTACACATTTGTTGCGACTTTTCTATTGTGGTTTCTTTTCCATTTCACTTCTGTCACAATCTCCACCGATGCTTCTCCGTCTCATCCTCCGACGATTCCCAGTCCATAACACCATTTGTACTCTTCACAATCTTTATTTTTCGTCGCAGTACGATATTTCTCTCTTTTCTACGTGAGTTTAGCTCAAGTGATTTATTGCAGCCACGTGGAACAAGGGGCCAATAAATGCATGTCATATAAAACAGTAAAATAACATTAGACCTGCTTATATTAGCAAAATCTTTTTAACATGAATTAGGAATTTTATCGTTTGACGCGCGATTTGTATAAGATATTTAAGAGTTGGCAGATATCAGTTCATAAAAAGGTAGAATATAAATGGAGCACTATAACTACGTCCCTTTGACTTCATACCCAGTTTGCCTTTAGCACTGGTAAAAACATTGACAGTGCAATAGTAAACGTATTGCTGGTTTGTATAAAATTGAATATTAGTAGGTCGTACGTGTTTATTTTCCCCACCGAACGTCACACACATCTCCTTTTACTAATCATCCTTTTAAAAAAGCTTATTTTTTAATTAGAGTAAATTCTAAAAACATTCAAAATAGGAAAAGTTAATCGTTTTGTGAGATTTCATTCAATACGAACAAGTTGTGTAGGAGATATCGGCTCTGTTGAAAGGATTCTGGCAAATCCTACTATTAATTTAACGAGGGGCACCATTCAAAGAAAAATAGAACATGCGTTGGTGCACATACTGTTTTCTGGACAGTTTACGGATTAAACGTTATGTTATCAGAGAGAACATCAGCGAATAGGATGGGAAATGGAGTAGCAAAGTACACTACTTGCGTTCATGGCTCCCTCCGGCGTGCTCGTTTCATGTCATTAAGACCGACTCTGTTGTTTTCCCCTCGTTGCCAGTCGGTATTTGTTTCGTTGAATCTATTAAAAATTGACCCAGTTGGAGAAAGATCACTTGGAAATACTGCTTGTAATAAAAACATATCCTCATTATCGCTTATTTCTTTGTAGGCATGCTACCTGCGCGCCTTATTCTTGTGGAGATAACGCACGAGTCGCGTGGGACATGGCGATGTTGGCCTCTACGCATGACGCGACATGATATAAATTCAGTCATAAGAGAGGCGTAACTCAGAAGCGCGTTTCCAGATCCATGCAGATGCGTGTTTGTGAATACTCACATAGTCATAATAGGTATAATTCATCAAACTGAAACATGTTCTCATAAGAGTTATAATTTTACCGTACAGTTTATATTTGCTCAACTATGATGCCCACGCATTCAATCCTGTGACCAGATATGGGAGAATAGACTCAGCAAGACAGGGGTGTCAATATTACCTTTTTAATTAAAAATTCTTTAAAGACATGACCAGGAGAGGTAGCTCTGGGCATCAACTAATCTCACTGCAGTGCCTCTGACCGGGAGGTCCTGAGGTTCGAGTCCCGACGGTGGCAGGATTTTCGACACTAGCCAGATAGTCCAGTTGCAGGTCAAGTCCAGTTGCTGTCTCGAAGAGAATTCTAGCGACCGAGTGCTCTGATTGGTAGTTTTCCGTGGTTTCTCCGATCAGTACCAGTCGTATGCCGGAGCAGTACCCTACCAAACGGGCCAGGAACCGCGCGTGATCTTTCCTTTCCATTCCTTGTCCTATCCTCACCACTCACACACACATTTACATACACTACACTACCACAAATGCTGGGAGCTTAGAGCTTGCCCCGGCTGGGGCGGTGCCCCGCTGATGGGACATATCTGGTTGAGGAAATCCCTGCTAGCCGACGGTAGGTCGACACCGATCTTGCTATCCAATAAGTCACGATCACCGCCACCCCCCGAGCAAAAAAATACACTACACTTACGAGAATAATGACCTTAGCAATTTATACGCCGGGAATCACTAGTAATCAATTATTTAAAGACATGGTGCCTTATCCAATTCTCTTAGGATCTTCTGCAATCTTTGAAATAACCTTCTGAATGTGAATGTTCTAACTCGATCTGCCGATCTGGGTGTAGGCTAGAAAAGACGCAAAAGGCAAAAGCTAACGCAACGAGAAATACCAAAAATAAATCGCACCTACGTGCACAAGTGCTGACATTCGGAATCAGAAGAAACTGAATTTTTCGAGCAAAATCCATACCGACTTTGATGAAAAAGTAATTTAGTAAAAAATACTAATAATTAGCGTGCTAATTTACTTATAACTTTTGAAGTTATCACTAAAATATTGCGACAGCGACAATGTGATCTATACCAGTTTTTAGTAATTGCAGTTTTAAGCCCCCCCCCCTAATTCCCACCCATTATGAACTTAGGGAGAAACGACACAATAATTTGCCTCTTCCATTGTTCGTTGAAAAGTATTAGAATTATAATCAATAAAATAAGGCAACAAGAATCTCCATTCAGCAGTAACAGACTTGCGGAGTTGGGTTTTGAAGGCATCTTATAAATTGCGCAAGATCGTCTCATTTTTTTAAAGCCTAGTGGCCAGATTGTTCTCTTATAACAGATAAAACTCAATGTAAAAGATTCGTTCATTCCACAGCACTGATGTAGGCTGAGACGTATATCGACAAAACTTCCATCAAATCCTCCAAAGTGGCCCTGGGGTACTCAAGATGGAGCAGCCCTGCTTCAAAGTCTGCGGCGATTGCTGCTCTTCAGATCGACTGGCGATGACCTCTCGACTCCCGAAGGAGGGAGCACTTGCGGAGTCATACTCGTTAAGGACTTTATTAATTAACGACTTGCTGCCGAAGAGCTCGCTGTGTTAGATCAGTTAAAGGCTGTTTTATGAGCGGCGAGCCGAACTTCAAGAGCAGTGAGACTGGTCTCATTGCTTTCGCCTCGATTAAGTTGCAGGTAAACCGATTACGAAGATGAACTAGAGAATGGAATGATACTACGGAGTTGTGCAATTCGATTAAACTCAGACGAAGAACTAGTTGTGAACTTTGTCAGTTTATGGAATCATTCGCATCAATCTTTAGCTTTCAATCTTACGAATCGAGGACCACTTGGTTTATAAACGGGTATCGTTTTATTCTATTTACGCATCAGTCGAATATACACCTACATTTTTCTCCTAGGCGATTTACTATATTTTAAAGTGAATATTCCTGTGGGCTGGCTTCATTTGTAAAATCGTTAAACATCGAATGCGTCGTGGGTGCGAAATAATCAAACCGCTTTGTTAGAAATTTAAATCTCATAACCACTTCCCATTTATTACAGACTAGCTGACCCGGCGAACTCTGTTCCGCCTTAACAGTCGGTTCCATCTTTTTTTCGCATCGCACTCACTGTGAGAAACTGTACTATCCTTGTTGCACTCCTTGTTGTTGTACTATCCTTGCGGTATTACCGTTCTTGAGTTATAAATAGTGTAACTAACACGGCTTTCTTTTATATATATAGATAACGGCGAACGAAAGGCGGCTATCATTATCGCCTTCTGTTATCAGTGCGGCGTTACAAATATGGGTTACCACAGGCAACAATGACCGCTAACATGCGAAATCACGCGTTCTCACACAGGAACGTTGTCGAACGGGATAAACAGTATCCTATGTCCGTCTCCTGGCCCTAAGCTGCATGCTCACCAACTTTCAGCCAAATCGGTACAGCCGTTCTTGAGTTATAAATAGTGTAACTAACACGACTTTCTTTTATATATTTAGATAACGGCGAACGAAAGGCGGCTATCATTATCGCCTTCTGTTATCAGTGCGGCGTTACAACAATGGGTTACCACAGGCAACAATGACCGCTAACATGCGAAATCACGCGAAAACGTGCGTTCTCACACAGTAACGCTGTCGAATGGGATGAACAGTATCCTATGTCCGTCTCCTGGCCCTAAGCTTCCTGCTCACCAACTTTCAGCCAAATCGGTACAGCCGTTCTTGAGTTATAAATAGTGTAACTAACACGACTTTCTTTTATATATATAGATTATTTAACTTCCGACTAAATGAAACATTTGTTTCATTGACGACAGTATTTAATCAGATGATGTAATTCATGAATAATGAAATGGAAATGGAAGAAATTATTTTTATAGCTTTTATCTTCCAAGAAAAAAAATCAAATTTAAAACGTTTATGAATCAAATTGCAATAAAGTTCTCATAAAGAATTTTTGTTTGCTCTACGATGAACTGTGCAGTGTTATATGAGTATTAAAAGTCAAAATTTTAACGTAACAAATTCGAACTCTTGCGCAATGGTAGTTAGATTAAAAAAACATTGGATGTGAATTTGCGTTTTATTCATAGTGTGACGATACCGATTATCTCATCTTTAAACAGGTATAATTTCCTTTTAAAAGCTGCGTCGCAAAATACGTGTTCGATCATGTTTGCGCCGGTTCCTGGGCGAAGGGTCAATTAGCTACGCGCAGCTGCGACTTTCTGTGTCATGGCGGCGCCCAGAAGAGGGAGGGGTTTGTTTAGCTAACTCATCCCTACGGCCGCGGTCTCTCCCTAAGGATTTCGAAGAACGCCAGGACTCGGTGGTTTATTTAAGTTAAAGAACCCAGTAAGTTTATTTACATCAAGTGCTATATGAGTATAAAGTTGATGTATTTATTAAACAATCACAGCAAACTCGCTGTTTGAACATTTTCCCACTTTTCTATTCAGATTAACTATAAGAAGTCCTGACCGATTGGCGGAGAATTTAGTAGGGCGTAGGAAGCTCTGGCCAATCACACAACCTTTTTCAAAATTTTAACAGACCCTTCTAGAACTTTTGGGTAAGAAGAGGGGAGAACACAGGCCTGGAGCAAGCTGGTGCCGGTCAAGGAGACGCTCACGGGCATCAGATGCATTCGGGAGGGTGCTCAATAGACAATCGGTCGGGCTGTTGCCCACAAAGTTAGTAGACTAGAGAAAGACGCGCGAGTGCCCAAGTATCTTGTTGGGGACTATTGCCCACAAAGTTTTGAGTTTGTTCTTAATTTTATTTTTAGTAGAGTTTGTTTTGTTAACCTTCGAATACTCTGCTGTGCGCCGATGTAATTATTCTCTCTACCCGGTCACACTTGTATTGCACGTTTTTCTTAATTACGTGGCGTAATTTTGATTAAATCGAGGATATTATTAACCAATAAATATCACGCGGTCCGTCTCACAACTGGAAGCTGAGCTGTCGCGGCCTCGTTACGTCACGGCTGCCGAGTTGGAGGACTGACGGCGACCCACGGCCTCCGCCAGCAAAGGGATCCGTTCAACTCAGGGAAGCGCCCTGACCTCACCCTCCGGACGAAAAGGAATCACGGCCGAAGAAAGTGAATCTTCACAGCTGACAGCGCGTCCGTCTGCAACTAAATGGTGATATAAATGAATCGCCGAGCCACGGCCTTCAGCAACGCCCCTCGGGCAATATTAATAACAAAGACTTGTTTGATTAAAATTGGAATAATTCTCAGGAAGCATTAGCCGCGCATTGGCCCCTTCCTAATTAATGTTCACCTTTAAATTTTTAATTTGCAGTAATCTTAATTTACAATATATTATTGTATTGATTTTTGTACTTAAAATTAAGGGTTAGGGAAGGGAAAGAAGCACCGCTGAGCTCATGCACAGTCTGTTAGCAAAGATTTTTAGTAATTTGGGTAATTCTATTCTAATTACGTTTTTTTATTTTGATTAAATTTCATGTTCTTTTATAATCTTTTCTTCTATTTTGAAAAGTAGCTACGTCCTTCCACCGCCCCTATTTCAGGCTCACATCGCCTCCTGAGCTAGCCGGCACCTTGACTCAGGTAAGAGGGGAGCAAATTTACGTTAAATCTGGCTCACCCAACGTGCGGTCGAAGACTCTGCCGTCGCAATAGATGGACGCGAAATAACTTTGGAAGTATCACTTGACGATTGAGGGATAAGTAAACAAAACAATCCATATAAGTAAAAATCATTTGTCCGGGGAGAAAATAACTCTTACACGTATTTTTATAGATTATAAAACTTATTTTACAAAAATTCATCTTCAATGCTGTAAGATACTGTTGCAATTTATAAATATTCGTTTTACAAAACATGAAAATTCATACATCAAAAAATATTTGAGCTATTTTTGTGGTTTTGAAATCTTAATAATTTCATATTAAATATTTTCTAATCATAAGTTAGAAAATACTTTAATAGCAGTTTACACTTTGTAAAACTTTTCCCTGTCGCGTCCTAAAGTAAAGTCACGAGCCCCGTCGGGATACAAGGCTGTCAGGGAGGTTAGAGGTTAACGCCCTCGCTGCAGGTGAGTCTGTCAGGCGGGAGTGAATGAATGGTTTTCAATATCTACGCAGACAAGCGGCGTCAACAGGCTGCGCAAAATGCGGCGGAGGCGCTGCGCTCTCCCAGTCATCTCCGGAGGAAGAATTACATCCGCCGCCACAAGATGAAACCTTTGGCAAGTTCCTTCAATCTTAAACTTGCGCCGCACAAGGCAGGTGACTTCGCCTCTTCCCATCCTGGAAGAAGCCACTGGACTTCGGTGAGGAAACACCTCGGGGAGAGAGATTTCTGTTCGCGCTCTTCCTGGCTTCTACGGTGAATGAACTCGTAGTGTCTTAGACGACTTTCTGCTCAGGAAATACAATGATGTTGGAATCATTGTTTTTTTTAGCTGTTCACATGCGTAAGTAGAATTATATGCGAAATTTTATAAAGTGTTATAGGCGATAATATCAATGTTATTGTTCAAATCTATAACTTTAAGATATACTTTTAAATTTTAAAATAAGTTTTTTAAACATTTTTTGTCTTGTGGCAGCATTGCCTTAAATAATTGATATTAAATAGATGAATTTGTGGGAATAATCTTAGCCACTCTATGATAAATATTTTACTTTATATTCAGAGACTACATACATACAATTCAAATAAGTTTAAAAAATGAAATATATGCTATGAATATTGAATTGTACGTTTTAGTTGGGTAATGTTCATGATATTGTGGTAATGATTATTTCTATAAATTTATGTTTAATATGACTTTTTTAAACCACATGATCTCGGCTGAAACGAAAAAATTATTTATTTATTGACTTTTCGGTGATACATTTCCCAGATTACAAAATTCTTGATGGCGACTTCCAATGGCGATGGCATGTATTATTCATTTATATTTTAAGTTATATTCAATTGATTTTTTATTTAAATTCCTTCACGCACATTGTCGTAACCAAATATCATTGTCCCTTTCCAGTAGAATTTTGAATACGAATGCTATAGTAACTATGTGATCACACAATAAATATCGAAATATGAATGTGCAGCCACTCATTGAAGCACAGTCATAACACATTTTAATAAGTTCCAACTAACAACTGCAAGTCAAATAGTGCTTTTTTATCTGTGTAGTTTATTACCCACTGTTGCTCGTGTTTTTATCAATTGTCCCGTCCGCTCCTGCCAGTCCTACCTACCCCTCGCATCTCGTTCCTCAAAATTACACTTTTGAAAGCAAACGCTCCCGTGGTTTAAATGTTTTGCCGAACAGACACTCATGCACTACCAAATAAGTACAATTTTTATGTATTACAAACTGAATAACTCATACATGCACGAAATTTTTTTTATTACAAACATGTATTAAGGAGCATGACCGCTGTTCTGACCGCTGGGCCTATTCTTCTGCTCCGCTGGCTTCTTTCACCTCACACACTTCCGCTCCATATGCACTTTGACTCCTTCCAGAGCTCGATCGTTCCCTCGAGACTCCACCTGAGCTCGATCGTTCCCTTCGGCCTTTTGTTCCGCCTACTCCATTTCCGCCCGCTCCTCCTGCTACTTTCGCTTCGTTCCGAATTGCACAAATGAATGACTTTAAATGGTAATATAAACCTTTGTCGGTGAAAATTCTTGGAACAATTTCAAATGTGTAATTTTTAAAGGTGTCAATGAAAATGGCACCAGTGCCATATTAGTGTATTGCACTCCATTCTTACAAAAACTGTAGAGAACTAATCGGAGAGGTATTAGAAAAAATCTTGCATACATGTTTCTAGAAAATTGTACATTCAAAATGAGGCGAAAATACTAATATTTTATAAAAAATGTGCGTACATGAAATTTCTTCAAGAAATTTCTAGTTTCAATGTTGGTGGTCTAGTTCGAAAAAATGAGAACGCTCGAAATACATATTCAAAATGCGGGTTGTAATGAAAAGCGAACAAATATATTATTGTATTGTTTACTAGTTCACTTACTCTATGTTTACGTAAAACAACACACGTAATTAAACCTTAAATACTAAATACCCTTGGGGGGGTCTTTCGAATTTTTAATGCCTGGGGGGAGCCTTTCGAATACATTTTATGCTCGCTCCGCTATCTACTAAACAATTTTTAAAAAATTATGAATTTGACGTATTTAAGTTAAGAATCACAAACATACAATCAATAACTGGCATAATGCTCAAAAAACAAAATTAACTCGCTAAAAATGTTTTGTTGAATTGATATAAAATTGGAATTTTGCAATGTTCCCATGAATTTATAACTCCCATCACTCACTCATATTTCACAGTTACGTATCACATTGTTTTAGAGACACACAGTACTTCTAGAGTGGTAATACTATTAGTAATATACTATTAGTATTAGTAATATATTAGTACTATTAGTAATATATTAGTACTATTAGTAATATATTAGTACTATTAGTAATATATGTAGATATTACATTGGTTAACATCCTTAAAATGTTATTTTTTGATGTTATGATATCTTCTAAATAACCTTCCACAATTCAGGTAATAGCCCTGATGAAGGAATTATAAATTCCGAAAAGTTAGCTAACTAATTGTTTCATTTTCTTTAATTAACCAATCCCGTGAACTACATCCCTTATTTCATCAATGATCGTGAATTCTACAATAATAATTAAATACTCATTCAGTTTTCTTATTTCTATGCCATGTTGACAACTCACTGTTCCAATGCGTCTTTTCACTTTTGATGCAAAGTAAATTTAAAATTGTTCCAAATGCTGGTTTAGTTCAACAATGAACTAGTAAAACCTTTCATTTTTGTATGAAACATGACTGTTACTTGATGTTTTTGCCCCCGAGCCCACTTCGCTCTATTCGAGCAAAGCTTTAAAAGATAAAAATCAGTAACCATTGGAGAAAAAAACGTGTTAATGCCATCGGAGCTTCACATAAAATAACCCCTAACAATTGGAAGATAAGTTTCAAATTAGCTGGGCCTTGAGTATGATAGGGAAGCGAGCAAAACATCCTGTGAACGGTTGAAGCGCATGCCACAGATGGACGGACGGGCAGACTTATGGAATGAAGCAGATCTTTTAATTTTGTGGATACTTCGTTTGAAGCCGGTAAAATATTTTTTTATTAAAAATCTCCAAAATCGAAAACCTGCTCCAACCTTTGCTTTAAACTTTTTGTTCGAATAGAGGACGCTACACATATATTTATAAGTAAAATGCAACATTTATAAGTAAAATGCAACACCAGTTCTCCTTTGCTGCCGCTATCAATGGCAGTTTTCCATTTTGTTTGTCATGTATACGGAATGGAATTTATGTAATAAAAAAATGCAAAATATGTTAATATATGTACTTATTTTTTTCCAAAACACGTAAGAAAAAATAGAAAATATGTAAAATAAAAATTCATTGTTGTATTTAAAATTGTTCTCTACAAGCATTTTTCGAGTATAGAGCGTTGGCGGTCAGTTCTTAACAAGGATTGGGAGTGGCCAAAAGTAGGTTGTACTTTTACAGAAGTAACTGTACACTAGACTTCACTACCATTTATTTGAATTATAAAATATGTTCATAGTATATATTACAATGTTTACGATATAATTATAAAATTCCTCCTTGGATAATCCCGGATATTTCAGTAGACCTATCCTCAGGCACTCATCAAGGTAATGAAACATCTGAGATAAACTCTGGACCGACAAACAATTATGACATGTTTTATCCAGTTTACGCAAAAGCAATTAAAAATACACAAGGAACAGAGGCAACAGTGGTAACGAAAGAGGCATTGGTCAAACATCAACTTAGCTTCTATGCCAGCCATCTTACTGCCGAATTGTGTGCCATCTTGACCGCCATGAAACTCATTAAAAAAATTAACCATTCAAAGTTCAGTTTATACTCAAATTCCCGCACTGCAATAAATAGCATCAACAACAATGAAACTTGTAATGAAATGATTATTATAATCCAAGAACTGTATAATGACATTACCAAATCAGGTAAAGAAGTAATATTGATATGGGGTATGAATCAAGAAACAGAAAAGCAGAGGGAAACAGACAGAGTAATTAGTGGAAGCACAACAGATAACCCTAAAACTGTACTAGCAATCTCGAATACACTCCAAGATCTAGTGAAATATGCTGGAAAAATAATGGAAGTAAAATGGCCCTCCATCTGGACAACGCTTAAAAGAAGTGACCTCCATAAGAAAGTAACTGAATATCCAAGCAGTAAACACAATAAATTGATAATCAACAAAAAACTAAGCCGAAGAGAGCAAGTGATCATCACAAGAATCCGGACGGGACATTCAAAATTGACTCACCTTCACTTACTACAAAATAATCCCCCCGAACTTGTGATCTTTGTTGCTGTATCCTAACCCTGGACCACATCATTGTGTCATGTCCCAAGTTCGCCTTACAGCGAATAAATCTTTTGCGGGGACAGGACATTGGGGCAGTTTTATATTCCTCTGACTTTCAAAACCAAGTGGTCAAATTTTGTCAAATTATTGGCATTAAAACAGAAATTTGAGGTCAAACCATGTTAACTTCTGAGAACGGCGTATATTGTAATAACGTAGAAATAAGGTATTAAAGCAATGTAACTATTATTAGAGATATAAATGTTACCTGTGTACTCATATAATGTAATTTGATGCGGTCGCTAATGACCTTGTAGTTGATGCGACCAAAAATAAACTAAAAAAAAAAATGTTTACGAGAAGACGGTGTTCAAGTGAACAGCAGAGCCGTGTAGTCAGAGGTGGAGCCTGGGGTATGGGGTTAAAGGGAAGATACCCTCCCCCAAATCGATCAACGAGGTAAAGCAATTTTCTGTAAAATATATTTGTTCGTTGTCGATCGATTTACAAATGTGCTGTTTGAAACACGAACAAGAATGAGGTTGAACAAGAATGAGGTTGCGCAGTAAGCGGGGGGGGGGAGGTAAGTTTGAGAATTCATGGCGAAGATACGATGGCCATAGAAGCGCAGCAACATTTGATTTAATTTGCAACAAAGATGATTCCGTAACATATACTGCAAACGTACATCTGAAATGTTCCGTTTAGGCGTATAAATATGTTACAATGTAATGAAATATAGAATAATGTAAAAGTAATGTAAAATATGTAAAAATATGAAATTATACCAAAATATGTAAAATAAAAATAGTCCTAATTCATTCAGAATGTCTTGTAAACTCTAAAAACAATTATTGAATGCAGGTATCTAGTTCCTGTAAAAACATGTAATTGCATGGAAATCCGTTCCCTAGTCATGTGTATCGTTCTCAAAGAGTCCCTCCCCGTCCTGTAGCCTCGGTGATTAAAGAACCCCGCCTTCGGCCTTCGCCGTCCACGTGGGGCGGCGCCGCGCCATCTGCGACCTCCGCCGCCGCGGGCTCCGCCCCGCCCACGCCCACGCGCCAACCCACGCGCCCATGCACGCGCCCGCCGCGCTTAAAGGTAACGGCCCGGACGTCGGGCGGGCAAACAACTTTAAACTTGCTTATATACATACTCCTTCTTCGAAGTTTGCTTTCTTTTGTTGCTATCAATAGGGAACGGATTTTCATGCAAAAACAGGTTTTTACAGAGACAAGATACTTGCATTCATTATTAACTTAAACCGACATTCTGAACGAATTGGAATCATTTTTATTTTAAATATTTTTACATATTTTGGTGTTATTACACATTTTACGTATTTTATCTATTGCTACATATTTTGTTACATTTTAACATGTATATAGGTCTATTGCTACATATTTTGTTACATTTTAACATGTATACAGGTCGGAAATGAACATTTCACATGCGAGTTCGAAATATTTGTTACTTGAAAACTAACTTTGTAACTGAAATTATTATAAAAACATACAATGCGATTGTGTTAACGCTTAATCATCGCTATTAATTGTCAAACTTACCTCCCCCCCCCTGGCCCTGCTTCTTGGAAACCACTTACTCGGAATCGAGAATGAGCGGATGTATGTGAAGCAGAAGAAACTTCATCCACGTTTACTTATTCGTGTTTCATAAACCCCATGCATAACTCGATTTAAACTAATTCAGATCATTGTCTTATCTCTTTTCTGGAGAGGCGGGAGGGCGTATGTTCCCTGCCCCCCTCTTTCTATCACATTCTACACTGTACTATTCACTTAAACGTCGGATGAAACTAGCGAATAATTGCTCCTGTAGAAGTAGAATTTTTTTCAGCCTCCCTGAATCCATGGTAAGATCTGATCGGTAACATATTCTGCTCAGAAAACGCTTGAAGAATGGAATTTGAAACATAACGAATATTTATTTCACATATTTCCTATTTTTTCTTACATATTTTAGAAAAAATAAATACATTTATATGTACATATTTCGCTTTTTTATTACAATAAATTCCGTTCCCTAGTTATCAATGATTGATTGATTAGTGATTCCGGACGCGTCAACTGCTAAGATCATTAGTCCCGTAAGTGTTGCGCATGTTTGTATGGTGGGAAGGGGTGATGAACTCCCTTCGCTGGTTGACGAAATCCAGCTACGACCTACTCGTCGACTTGCGAGGTTTTCCCTATACAGGTATCTCCCATCAACGGGGGACCGCTCCAATCGCAACAAATTCTAAGATCCAGAGTGGTCTCCAGACATGAGTGGTAGTGTAATGCTGTAAGTTTAAGTGTGTGTAAGGAAGGGGTGAGAATATGACAAGGATGAAGGGAAGTTCGCGCGTTGTCCGTCACAGTCACAGTCAGAGAATCTGCAGTGACAGCAATTGATGGTATGAGCCAACTAACCTGGTTTTATGTTTTAATGATTGCGGATGCTTAAGTAAGGATAATTTTATGTCAGTTAAGTAATTTTAAGTACAACGTACATTGTGACAGTTATCTATGTTAGCGAACGCATGACGACTCTTAACAATGGTACTAATCAAAATGATGCTGTACCAGAACATGTCATCTTAGAACTGTCCCTGTATTCTAAAAGACTTCGGCAACAAATGTATTTTTGTTCTTGTCGTTAATATTAACAATAAATTTGACATATTCAGTAGGAAGATGACGTTCGGAAAGACATCTATTTAGAAATGTTTGTTATGTGTATAGCCGTAAAATTTCTAGTTTGAACAGTTCTCACCAAAATTAGGTCGGTTGTCTGACTTTCGAACATTCAGTTTCCAGGACAACGATGTTCAATAGACTTGAATTCTTAACTAGTGTTCAACAAGTTTTCCTAGACGTAACTCGCTTTCCTACTTCCTTCTCTACCCTATGTAGTACACGCCCGAACACGTAGTGAGCAAGAGCTAGAGGAAGGCAGAGAGAGAGAGAGAGAGAGGAGAGAGACAGAAAAGAGAGAGAGAGAGAGAGAAGAGAAAGAGAGAGAAGAGAACGAGAGAAGAGAAAGAGAGAACGAGAGAGAGAGAGAGAGAGAGAGAGAGAGAGAGAGAGAGAGAGAGAGAGAGAACGAGCGAGTGATGAGGAGGGAATAATGAGGGAAGCAAGCGCAATACAGTGAGATGAAATGGCGGAAACTCGAGGCGGCCTCTGCCAATGGGCGCTTGTCTTCTCCTTCGATCCCAGCTCCCTCGTTTCTTGCGGAGATCGTCGCCATTGAACGCGCTCCCCTCTGGGCTGAAGCTCTTGCCACTGCGCGGAGCCTTGCACGCTCCACAGCCGGGCACTCGTCACTTCACTCAGTCCAGGAGACGAACGATTTCAACCACTCTTCTGAGTTGTGAGTTCTGATGACTCTCAAAAAACTTCGTGTTGTACAAATCTCTGATTTCCTCCAAATTATTTTCCATCGTGGCTTTATAAAAATCTTTAAAAGAAAATTAGAAACGTCGATTGTTTTATTTTGTACTTTAGAGAAGTTTATTTTGTGCGGATGTAAATGAAGGAGCTACTTGATGTGATTTATTTCAGAGCTTGCACAGAGCAGGTTCTCAAAGATAATGCAGTACACTGAAAAGCTTCTTTCCTGAAGGAGTAAATGTGTTATGTCAGACAATAGACAGTTTCACGAGTATACATGTTGGGAAAATGATGAACAGACGAATGAAACACAAAGAACAATCTTACAAACCGGTACACGAAACGATAGAAAATAAAAATATCATGCACTTTTTTTTAGAAACGTTTGGTTGTTTTCACTTCCCCTTTTATTTAGCGAATTATCCTAGATAATCTTTCACCCGGAAACAGTCTTCAGATTTTCTTTCAATCGACCCAACATTTTGCTTTTAAAAATTAGTTGATGAATGGACCGCATCATCCATATTGAACAATTGAATATCAAATTTACCATAACATATGATAAATTCGATTTTTCATACGACTAAAATTTCGTCTTTCTCTCGTAATTGCTAGTATGAATATTTTCCGTTGGAATAAAATAAGGTTAAGTCGATCCGATGGCCAAGATCCTTAAGGGAGTAGTGCAGTAACAGTCTCGGACCAGAGGATCGCGGGTTCGAATCCCGCCTCGGGCATGGATGTTTCTGAGTGTTTGTGTTGTCCATGCGTGTTCTCCCTACAGTTTGAAAATCAAAGTGGTCGCTTTATGACCTAGATGTTAAAATGCGAGCTAAAAAATGTTAGTAAAAGCGTATGAAACATCGACAGTTGACATCACACGATTCAATTAAACGCCGTCCTGAAAGCGCAACCCCTCTCCAACAACACTCACTCTCAACTGTGTAAACGCGTTGCAGTGTGGGAGTCAATTTCCAGAAACTTGCTACTCAATGCCTGAGATTCTCTCATGCACGTTTACACAGTTGGCACTTCTCCCGCCATTTATTTCTCGTGGTTGCTCTCTTCGCACCAATACGGCGTGAGAGAGCCATTTGGCAAAGCGCTCAAGGCGACCTGTTGCGGCGCTGAGTTGCCTCGCTCTTCTGCAGAACCTTAAACCAACGAGCCACAACTGCTACCTCTTCGCTTCCCATCGGGCGCATCCCATTTTATTGTTCTTTTTTCGTATACACAGAGTATATACGGAGTGAGATAATTTCTGTTTCATCCATCCAAAATCAACCTAAGTAAAATTTCAACCTTTTTTTCAAATATTAAAAATATTGTTCCTTTCCTAGAATAAAATTTTAAATAAGTAAATACGTTGATCTACGTTGAGTTACATGTGAATGAATTATTTGCATACTTAATCACTCAGTTAATAACAAACTAATTGATTATTTCTTCATTTTAGCTTGTCATTTACAATTATAGAGATGGCGATAGAAGCAGCCGTAACTTACACTGCAACGACCTGTAGGTCAACAGCGTTTCACTCTCTACATGAAAGGTGCTACCGAGTGGCACATACTTTCTCGTACGTGTTATTTCTCTAATCATTTTTTTAATCTGGGTTATCTTTTCGGTTTTGTCTCAACCGCTTCACATCTGCGATCTATTGGCGCCTAGAGGACATTGTTTTTAATTTTTAAAACTTTTTCAGTCCCCTAATGGTAAAATAGAATTCTAATTTCAGGATTATAGAATAAAAAGGAGTCCTACATGCAAATTTTCGTTGAAAAAATTATAGCCGCTTCTGAGAAAATTTTGTTTTAAATGTTTTTAATCTTGTCCATATTTCACTCAAAATTGTATGAAAACAACAACAAATTTCAAAAGTGTACACGATATTCATTAAATCGGTGATTCCAAAAGGGAAATAGCTCCACTGTTTTCTTAAATAGAATTGATTTTCTATCTTCATTATTCTCCAAGCTATAATTCAGTGTAAAAATGAAACGTGTCCAGCTTAAATTATGTGTTTGATTGCCTACTTAAAATTATGATGTCTGGAAAAGAGAATGAGTCTAGTACTAGTTTCTGATCCTCACACAGAAACAGTATTATCAGTTAGTAAACACTTAAATGCTTCATGACAACAATAATAGATAGATACTGCAGACATCATAGACTTCAAAATCTGGTGATCGAACTATTTTAAGAAGACAACCAAGTCTTTTGCTCCTTCTGGCAGTCCTCTTTGTAAGCCTAGTGTGACTCTTTCCAAGTAAAGCAGCTAACTTTTCTTTTCTTCCTTCCTAAGGCTTTTCCTTCTTCAGGGAATGCCGATTTCGACTATCCGCGCCGGGTACCAACCATGTACCTTATGGGGACATATATTACCCTTTACACTAGACACTGACACACATACGGGCTCCTCGGTCTGTGGTCAGCAGACTCACAAGGCCTCCCGCGACGACACTTTTCATAAAACACAAGCGACAAATACGTGAGTCTAAACGAGTATATTGATAGGCTTATCAAGTGCTCATTCATGATGGCAAAAGGGAAGGCACGTCCTGATTTGCCTTTCAAGAAAGTTCATGGCTCAGCTGTTCTTCCAATCAACGGAAAGAAAACAATCGATGTTCAAGAAATAGTAAAACATATCCCCATGAGTATCTCCATTTCTACAAGAATGTTTTGACATAGCCACAGACTCAAGTAAAAATCGATGATGTGTAGATGCTAATATTATTAATTTAGTAAGAGTATTTTCCCTGCCTATATAGCACAATACGTTAGTTCACATAATTATATAATTATTCTACGTTTATATTGATTCGTAGAATACAAACAATATTCGTACAAAAAAATAGTAATAATGTTTTTAAATACGAGAATTTCATAATTATTTTATAAAAAAAGTAAGTCCAAGGTATAAAAACGGTTGTGTACATCACAGAAAGTCAAATTCGAAGTTACAGGGTAGCCCAAGCTATCAATAATGTCTAGTTCTAAAACTTTTGTGTACAACATAAATGTCCTAGGTAACATCTGTGGATGTTAATATTTTTTTCTGAAATCTATGGAACAAGGACTTATTTTCCTGTTCAAATCACTGATTCAATTAACAATTGTGAATTACCTTAATTGGCCAATCCAACCATTCCTTAGCAGGGAATGTTTAGTCTTTTCTCTGTATCAGGAGGCCTTTGCCTTTAACGGGATGTAATTGGCTAAATAATAATAATAATAATAATAATAATAATAATAATAATAATAATAATAATAATAATAATAATAATAACAATGATAATGATAATAATGGCAGTGAATAGGGGCGTTACCTGTTCGCGCAGGCGGCGCACCTCCTCCCAGGTGTCGGCGTCGTCGACGGCGAAGACGAGCACGAAGGCGTCGCCGGTGGAGATGGAGAGCGCGCGCATGGCCGGGAACTGGTAGGCGCCCGACGTGTCCAGGATGTCGAGGGTGAGCGCGGCGCCATCGGGCAGCTCGTACTCGCCGCGGTGCAGCTCCTCCACCGTCTCGCGGTAGCGCGCCGGGAAGCGGTCGTAGAGGAACTGCGCCACGATGCTGGACTTGCCGACGCGCGCCGCGCCCATCAGCACCACGCGCCGCTGCTCCTTGGAGGCGGCGGCGCAGCGCCCGGCCCCGCCCCCGCCGCCCCCGGCGCCCGCCCCGGACGACGAGCTGCTGGACGGCGAGTCCGTGCCCAGCGACGGCAGGCGCAGGCGGCCCCCGGCGCCCGGCATGCTGGCGGTGCGGCGGCGGTTGCCTGCAACACCAACGCACAAATGGTTGAGGTACGTACCACCAAGTGAGCCTACGCTTTTGACTCTGATAATGGACCCAACTTAATACTTCAAGACCGGCATGCTATCGGCGGTTGTCTGCAACACCAACACAGAAATGGTTGGGCTACGCAGCACTATGTGATCCTACGCTTTTGACTGTGATAATGGACCCAACTTAATACTTCAAGACCGGCATGCTATCGGCGGTTGTCTGCAACACCAACACAGAAATGGTTGGGCTACGCAGCACTATGTGATCCTATGCTTTTGACTGTGATAATGGACCCAACTTAATACTTCAAGACCGGCATGCTATCGGCGGTTGTCTGCAACACCAACACAGAAATGGTTGGGCTACGCAGCACTATGTGATCCTACGCTTTTGACTCTGATAATGGACCCAACTTAATACTTCAAGATCGGCATGCTATCGGCGGTTGGCTGCAACACCAACGTACAAATGGTTGGGCTATGTACTAGTACGGAAGAAAAGATACAACGCTTTTAAATCTGGCAATGGACTCATTGCAATACTCCCTCCACGATTAGAATGCTAGTGGTGCAGCAGCGGTGGCATGCAACACCAAGTATACAACTGCGCATGTGCACCACACACACCTCGGTATACGAGAATGTGTGCAATGGATCACTTAGTGATACTACGGAAGATTAACAAGATACAGAAGATTTACAAACTACGAAGAACCGCACAGAACCAAGAATCAACACAGAGCTGCGTTCACTGCTCATCAGATCAGCCAATGTTTCCTCCAATAACTTCTGCCGCCCGAGGTAAATTGGATAGAAGTAAGTCAAGATAGAATTCAATGTATTAAAAATATAAAAGTTTTTACTTCTTATGATCTTAATATTTGACGAAGTCGTCGAAGTCCTATCGACTAATTCAATATATTACGAGTAATTTGGGAAAACTGCGAGCATGTGCGTATTACCATCACCCTTCTACAAGACGTTGTAGCACTTTAATTATAGTGTACCCATTAGAGCGAACTTTAACGCACTGCAAATCGCTGATCAAATGTGGGTTAGCAGCACGTCCCTCAAAGTACGTAGTACAACACTCCAAGAAGGTCCAGAAGGGCCTAGCGATGCTCATGCACTAATGGAGAAGATGAGAAAATGCCTAGATCTCGACGGAAATTATGTGGAGAAACTGGATCTAACTACAGTTTTGTAAATTGCTTCTGAATGAAGAAACAAGTATAAATTAATGTAAACAATACAGCATAGTCCTTGTATTTGGAAGCTGTACCATAATAAAGTTTATTATAAAACTAGCCGTTAAAGCCATTTAATAATAAAATTATACAACGGGAATATAAATAATTTATTTTGTTTCATTTAGTTTTAATGTTTCATTTATTTTAGGCCGGCGTTTGTGAAGTTCTGAAGCCCAGATCACTTTGCTACTTGCCGACCTTTCGGAAGCACAGCTCATTTGCACAACGCCCAAATACGCCGCGCCGACTCCTCCCCCGTTTTCACACAGATAAACCTCTTTCCCTCTCACCCTCTCACGAGGCTTCGCGTCGACGATAACAACCTTTATCTACTTTATTACATTTTGGATGAAGAGCGCTGACTCCTGACATTCATCAGCGAGCGACCGTGCCCTTCGCCTCTGCCGCAACACCGGAGTTCCTCACGGAAGTAGTGAACGACATGTCCTGATTCATCACCACACGGCGACGCGCCCGGACTTTCTCAATATCCAATCTTTGTGAAAGAGGAAAAATATATTTTATATAAATCAGGGTGTTTAAGATTATTTTTAAAATGTAATTGGTTCAAATTTTAATAAAACACTATAATTTTCTTTCAGATTATTTTACAGTACATTACTATTAGATTAATTTTTTTTATCTTATGCACTACTATTGACTTCCAGGGAATCTATTAGGTACCAGTTCTGCTGCACCGCTACTGCCCTCTAACGGAATATATTAGAAATCAATCTGCTCTTAGAGATAGGCGAAAAATAATAATCGTGGAGATTCTACCAACATATCTAAATTATTTATTTTCCGCATTTTTATTGCAGTAACCTTCACCAAACTTTGCAAGGACACTGCATCAATCCTAAAGGAGAACCTGCAAAGATTTCGTATTCATTCATACATTACTTTTTCATGTGTATATGTCGGTTTCGTCGTTGAAAAAGGTGATATTAGGAGTGAAACTTTGTGTTTCAAATTATAAGAACAATAGATATGTCTTGCTCTATTAAAACAGATATAGGAAGAATCCTTAATAATAAAGCTTCCATAGTCACATAATTTATCGGAAAGTGCAATATTAACATATAAATTCATATCTCTTCTGTAGTAGTATAATAACTTCGTACCTCTATGTCGTAAAAACATGTTCCCACTTTTTGTGTAATGTCCTGATTTTTTGATTCAACGATCCTGATTTTTTCAACTAGGTCTCTGGTAATCCTACAAGGAAGTGAAAACTGAATCTTTCACAAAATCTTCCTTATATGAGTTTTGAAGACAAGTGAATCGTGACCTTAAGGTTGACGATTCATAAAATATTAATAATGAAATGGCTTAGACCCAGACGCCTGCGCCAAAAACCGCGTCACCAAACGACCATTCATTCCTCATGGTGTCGGTTTTTATTACCGGAGACGTCTGGGTGACCCGTCTCATTGTTTTTGAATTTTGAACGACCTGAGGACACTTGAGGATACATGAGAACACAAGCCGCCATTTTGTATTTTGGAAAGAATTGCATTTCCATACGAGTCTTTGTAGAAGTCTCTGAAGAAGTCATTGCAATAAACAAATTAAAATTAAATGACACAGATGCAAAATGGGATTAGAAATATCATTAAAATGGACCAAATTCCTTAACGGCGCTCCATGAAGTGACGCAAGTTAAGCAATTCGAGACTTGGCGGGTGCCTGGTCGGGAGTCCGTCTGGAAACGGCGGGATCTAACGGCGTCGAGCCACTGGCCGAAGGGATAAAAGCAATGACTGACAGCGACTGATGATGACTGCTAGATTAAAGAGGCTTACTCCATTATTCCATGTGAATAGTGTCCTAGAAGAGGCTTAGAGACGCGTTGCAAAGGCGCAAAAATAAAAAGAGATCAAGAAGTTAGAGAAATACGGTGATAACAGAAATAAGACTAATAAAAGCCTACTATTTATTTCCTCTTATTACAAAAGCTCAAAATATTTCAAGACCCAAGACATTTAAAAACAA
Source organism: Teleogryllus occipitalis (assembly GCA_011170035.1). Classification (NCBI taxonomy): domain Eukaryota; kingdom Metazoa; phylum Arthropoda; class Insecta; order Orthoptera; family Gryllidae; genus Teleogryllus; species Teleogryllus occipitalis. The sequence goes on from BLKR01001097.1 coordinate 152,436, forward strand.
AAGAAAGTATTACAATTTTGAACGCAAGAAAAGTTATCGTACACTTACGTTTAACATAAAATTTACGTCATTTAATACCATATAGTGTTTCCATTTGCTATGACCACCGCCTCCTTCGGGACATGAATTTCACCAACTCTACCATAGTTGCGGAGTCAATTAAAACTCATTCTATTATGAGAGCATGCTTATGATCTTGTTTATTAGATACAAAGTATTATCTGCTTTTATAAGAACTGGCTATGTATAATCTATATTAGAATTGTCCAACTGGCGGCCCGCGGTGCCATTTATTATACCCCGCGAAAGGTTATTAGTCAAAAGTGAAAGTCTCTTGCTGCCATGTCAGGCGAGAATATTTGAATAGTGCGGCCTGATATCACGTATAGTTCCTGTTTCAGAGCAGCAGGTGAAACTGCCGAGATCAACAATACGGGGAAATCAGGTGTGGATCCCCCAAGGTATTGTAAATATGCCCCGCAATCATACCAAAGATTTTAGTTGTGGCCCTTGAGACCCTGCAAGTTGGACACCCGTGGTCTGTTAGATTTATGTCAATAAATTGAGGAAGTATACTAATTTTGTTTTTGGTGTTCAAAATCAGTCACAATGGCGTATAGAAAGCTTTATGTTTCGGGTCACTGTTATGATGCAGAAAGTTATTTCTAGCTGTAAGACCCATTTTCAGCGAATTAACGTGAAATTTTCCTAAAAGATGTGAGTGTACATATTGTGTTCCAATATACCATCGATTACTCCCTGACAATCCACTCTTGAGGCACTTCATGCACCCCCAGACTACAATGGAACCGCCACTGTTTCACTGCGGGTACAAGATGTTGAAGATCTAGATCTCTGCCATGCGTGCGCGCTTGTGCTATGCCATGCGTCTCCCATGGAAGCCAAAATGTACTTTTTATTTTGTCTGAAAATATGATTGAATTTCAAAAGTACGATCTTTTATTTCGGTGTTTTTCAAAACTTAATCGATTCATGCGATTTGCTTTACTTTATCTAGAACAGTATCTGGCCATGAAACCTTTCTCTGTACAAACTGAGCACTTTACGATCTGATACTTCAACCTCAATTTTTCTTAATTACTCTTGCAAAAACTAATTTTGGGTCTTTCTTAATTTTTCGAATAATAAATGGTTCAATTTCTTCACTGAATACTTTTGGTCTTCTACTGTTCGGGAACGATTTCTCTCTGTCTTATGAACACAAACCTATCAATTATGGACTGCCCTGTTGAACGAAATAGTATATTTACAAGTTCAGATATATTTTTCAAACGTTTGAACATATTGGGCAATTCCGTAATTACTTTTCTTTTAGCGTCAGTAGCTTCTGTGCGGTTGCTGTCCATTTGCACCTTCCACAAAGTGTTGGCAACTTTTTACTGAGGATTAATCACGCCTTGCTCCTTCTTAGTATTACACTGAATTTCATGGACCACAGAAGGTTGATAAATTTACTATAAGCTACTTCATTTCGCTTCATTCCTTCAATTGTACGACCAGTTTCTCCATCTAGCCTACAGTAGTAACCGAATTTTCTTTACTTTTACATATTAAATTTGTCTTAAAGTTTTTTATACACATATTATACATAAAATTTAATATTCATTTGTATTTTACGCTTAATACAATTACATCACATGTTTCTTACTAAGAGACATTTAGCTTCTAACATAAAAAGTGATAATCACTTTTTTGGGCTATCTAAATTATCAAAATAAACAGCATTACTTTTTCGTTCCTCAGAAAAAAAACGTACAAAAGAATCAATTTAACAATGAAATCTTAACTTATCGATTGTAAACTAAAATAAATTCAACTTTACCAAATTAAAGAAATGATTTGAATTTGCATGTGCTACATTAAATTCCATAAAATGAGTTTATACTCTTTGACATCATATTGAAATTCAACTATCCACAAAACCTGTTCTTCAAATTCGATTCAAACAACAAAAGGTCACTGAATTTTCTAAAAGTCACTAAATTTTCGGCGTTGTCTTTCAATTTCAATCACTGCACTCCTTCCCCTCGACCGCCATGAGTGCTCGACGTCCTTGGTTGGGTTCGAGCGAAACCCAACGAAATGGAAGAGAAGCCCCACAGACTGGAGCTCCGGAATTGACTTGGGCGAAGGCACTTGGGGCGGGTACATAGAAATGTACGTTCCCGCGGATCTCATGAACTCTGTTTCGAAAGTCTGTCAGTAACTGAATGCGTGTAACTGAATGTGATTAGCCCTGACATGAGTGACTGTGTAATCGCTGCGATTAAGTAACCGATTGAGACTTATTTGTCTGTGTTACTCATTGTTATAGTGTGAACTTATTCAGAGAATGAATGTCATTGCATTTTTCTGGCTGTAAACTTTTTGAGAATGTAATTATTCTTTCTAAAATTTTTTCATTGCAAGTAACAATGTGTTCTTCACGAAATGCTTTTTTATTCTAGATTGTTCAACAGAGCAGCCCACTTTTTCTTCAACTAAACCACGCGCTTTAATTCTTCTAGGACTATTACAGTAGGACCTTCCGGAAAGCTAATGTGGCCAGAACGTCAAGTTGGCCTCTTTAGCGCAAGCCACTACAATTTTGCGCACTTTCCTCTACTTTGCTAAGCAAGAACTCTAAAGAATATATTTGAATCCATTTTCGCCTAAATATTCTGTGTGATTCTTATGGAGTAGCCTAAAAACGAAAATATCCGTTTCATTCGAAGGGCCTCGCGTTCAGCTAGATCGATCAGAGAAAATCCCTACTTGGGAAAATCCTATGCACGGTTTAAGCGCAAGTGATGTTCGCAGAGAGACCCTCGCAGGCCGACGGATTAACACAAGTTTTTCTTATAACAAGCCTTTTCAGTTACAGGAACCCTGAAATTGTATTTCCGTCGAAATCCAAAAAACAATTTTTGTATTCCTTAAATACTGCCTTTTTCGGCATTACGTACACGAAGTAAAATTAGAAATTTATTAAAAATGTTTTATTTGTGGGACAAACTCCTGTTTTATTTCTGTTTGATTTTTGTCAATAATAGCGTATAACATTTTTACTGTATTTATTAAATGTAAACACAGTATTGTTGAAATATTTGCTGTTTATCAATGAATAATTTTATTATCCGTAATTCTGTAACTTCACTTCAGTAATTTTAAGACGGATATTTCACGTTCATTTTAAAGTGTTATCCCATCATTTCGTTGATGTGCTTATAATAATATCGATCTCACGCTATCAATAGTATACGTACAAATGATATTGAAACAAGAAATTTCTTTCTTTTAATGAAATGGCTTTCTAATAAGATGAAATAATGTCACTTCAATGACAACGAAATTTAGGATAAATTAGGGAACTAATGAATGTCTTTCAAAGCATTTTGGTACTTCTTCCCCCTATATCACTCACGGCTCTTTTGTTCTTTCGCTAAATAAATCAAAATTAAATGCACATTTCTGCCTTCCACAGAACTCGTCGAGGAAAAGCATAGGCGAAGGAATTCGCATGCAGTACTACTACAGAAGAATGTAAATAGAATCCTGAAAGGAATTTACGTTCAGTGTTTACAAATTAAAATCGTGTTCATTAATGAATAATGAAAAAGTAAATTTAAAACATGACTTCAGGCTACTTAATCTTTCTACGTTGTTTACTGTTTATTAGAATAAATTATTACAATTTACAATTACACGCACATTATTGTTTTATATTTTTATTGTTTTATTTTATATAAGTGTACTCGAAATGCGATTCTAAGTTGTTGACAGCTGAAAACAAGTGAAGATTTTTATGAATCATCAGACAGATGCTCTATCGCATCTTTTAAATTAAATATGATTACGGGAAATAGCTGTTTACAAATAAAGAACGTATCTAAGAGAAACAGCATTGTCTTGTGACCAGGGGAGTGGTGTTTACTATTTCCGTAACTACTCCTTCCGTCGCCTTTATGAGAACTTTCCCCGGAGGCGCTGCCCCACTCCTTTCATATTCCCCCTCCCCTCTTGGGCGAGTGGTCGCCCCCGAAGAGGGGGGTTTCACTAAGACTGACTCGAAGAACACAGCGGCCACTTTTCGTTTATTAATTTAACACAAAAATACTGTTAAAATTGAGTTACGTGTGAAGTAGAAGTGCAATCCATGTACATTTTCTTCAACTTCGGAATTTCTACCCTCGCTCGCAAACTTTATTACATTGAATTATCAAAATACGAAGCAACCAGCGTTTCTGGTACAATTGATAAACATGATAATAAACAATCGCTCACATGTAATATATACGATTTTCAACTGCAATTGAGCTAAAGATTTTGGTTCTTGTCCCTTAACGTACTCCACGTAAAGATATAGAATTCATTTCGCGAGAACATTAACGTTTATTTGATGGTAATGATCACGAAACAACTATATTCACGTCGTTGTTTCTGATGGATAGGTAGATAAATAGGCAGGTAATTTCCGCACATTAACTGCTATGGAGATTAGTCCCCTTACTGTAGTGAATATTTTTCTCGGGAGGGCCCTTTGCATGGAGAGATCCGGAGCCGACCTTTATGTCAGCTTGCGGGGAATTTCTCCCTCAAAGTTTCTTCCCCGGCCGGATACCTCCCTAGCTCTCAGAAACTCAAGCAAGTGTATGTAAGGGGAGAGGATACGACAAAGAAGAGGAAGGAAAGATCGCGCGCGGTCCGTGGCCCGTTTGTTAGTGTACTGTTCCGACATCCATCTAGTGCTGATCGGAGAAGACACGAAAAAATACCGATCAGAGCAACCGTTCGCTACAATTCTCCTCCAGATAGCGGCTGAAATCGACCTAGCTATGTAACTAGTGTCGAAAATCCGCCATCGTCAGGACTTGAACCCCAAGACCTCTCAATCAAAGTCGCTGTCATGCACAGGTAATACTGGCTCTGAGCTTAACTCAGTCGCTTTGACCTTGACAAACATGATTAATGCAAAAATGTATGTCACAATAATATAATACAGATTATATCCCGGAAAGATAGTGATGTGCACAGAAAAATGAATAAATAGGAATACCATTTATTAATAACAGGAATTGACACAAAATTTGAAGAATTCGCAGAACGTAATCAAAACTTTAGAAAGGCAATTTGAACTGCTATATGACGGAAACCAGTTTTACGAACGTTACGATAGCCAAATCACACAAACCACCTAAATAAAGATATAAGTCAGCAATGATGCAAATAGTTATTTTGCAATTTACTTAAAAAATGGTATTTGAGCACGCATGATGCACCTACCACTCCCCATTTGAAACCACCTTTACCGAGTGCGTTTGCCTTCTCATTTCGCCGATTCCCCACGCGCGTGCCGATTCGATTCCGAGACTTGATAACTCGCAGAAACCACCGCCTCGTGGGACTCGGACAGTGCTATAAGTTGCCACTTGCCGGTGATGGCGAGAGTTCTCCGAACGGCCCCAGGGTCGATCTGGCCCTTAGATTTTTCTTCTCGGCCCGCAGAGGGATTTCCTTCTGATGACCTCCGTGCGGCGACGTTGCAAGAAGGAAAACTACCAGAGGCTGGAGCCAGTAACTTTCTCGCAGTGGCGGAGGCAGAGAAAGAGGTCAACCTCTCTTGGGTCGTTTATTAAATAAATTCACACATATTGTGCATCCTTCTTCAGATTATCATTTGATCATGAAATGAAACACCGTCAACTCTCTAAAAACGTCGTAGGAGAATATGCAAAAGTTTCTTCTTTTATCACATTAAGATTGTAATAAAAATGATATTACAATCACAGATAAACGATCTATAAGTAAATTACTTATAGTTATAATGCCAAAAAAAGTGAACAAAACGAAACTCAAACAACAACGTACTTTTAACCGTTTATTCTTTTATGTAGAGATAAAGGTTATTATCCCGTAGTATTCTAGAAGCAAATCTTCAACAATTAGTGATACACTTATATTTTCTTCTTATATTGGTGACATTGTGAATCTGCATCAAAACAATGTACGACACAAAGTGATTTTTGTTGCTCGTGTGAGTGCCGTACTCAGCCTGCCGTTCTCAACGCAACCTGATCGCAATATAAATGTCTTTTTTAATACTTACGTAATTATTTACCGTTTTTTTCCCTAAGCTTATAATACGCATGTGGATTAATGAATTTAGTAATGCGCTTTTTCAGACATGCATATAATTTGAGATTAAGATCAAATCTAGATTAGATATAATTTGAGATTAAGCATCAAAATTTGCTTTAGCATCAAAATTTGCTTTCAGGGGTATCAGGAATAAAGTATGGGAGTCACTCGAAAGAAGGAGAATGAAGTCGCGTGTCTATGTTATGTTTAAAGCGTACACAGGCTTTCGAGAGTGCAAAGAAATTCAAAGTCGATTAGGGAAACCCACATACTTCTGTTCATTTCATATAACTGTTTCTACAATATCTGAAGTTTCCGGATTTGTAGGCCGTGGTCTAACGGAGACTTGTCCATACGTTTCGCCTGCAACTGTGGCAGGCATCCTCAGTGGCGTTGCTGGCGGGGGCGAAGTGTTCTACCTGGCAGCACTGCGTTGACTGACGCTCCCACTCTTTTTCTTTTTTTTTTTTTTTCATTTTCCCCTCACCAGTAACCCTGGTGAGGCGGTAGGAGTTTATTCATGTCTTGGGGTTTACAATTGCTCCAGCATTACTGCTTATGGAGCTTGGGGAGTGATTTAACTTAAACAAACTACTTAATATTAATACTAAAAACTAAAACAAATGCCTCTTTGGGCGACTGAAGGTTTTACAATGAGTTCTTTGGTTAAATGATAAAGTTCTTGTAATGTTCAGTCTTGTTTCTATTTTTTGTATGGCATTCACTCACTCATTCATTCTTAATCTATATCACACGGCACTACACTTCACTGTACGTACACTACGACGCTCCCACGGCTCTGGGGCTCGTATTTATAGCGAAGGGCGAGGTTCGGACGGTCGCGCCTGATTGGGTCGCGTCAGCGGCGCTCGCGTATGATTGGGCCACGTCAGCGGTACTGTTTGGCTGCCGAGTTTTGGTGTTCCAAAGTGCCGGGTATTTGCAAATTGCAACCGGACGTAGCGGAAGAAATTCGACGTGACTCTGCGAGATTTCTACAACACGCTAAGCCACCTGATTGCAATATCACCAACAAAGAGAAGTCTGCCCTAAAGAACTTAAACCGGAATAAGGATATCATCATTATTTCTGCAGACAAAGGTAATGCGACTGTCAGTATGAACACTGAAGATTACCAGCAGAAAACCAGAGACATTTTGAATACCGATAATTACAGGCATCTTCCTAAAGATCCTACGGCTTCTATTTTACGCAAGTTCAATGATCTTCTCAAGAAATACTCTATACCACCTGAGGAACAGAAGATTCTAAAGATTTCAAAGGCGCTACCTCCTAGACTCTATGACTTACCAAAGATCCAGAAACCGGACACGCCACTACGACCAATTGTGAGTGCTATTAATTCGCCAACTTACACTTTTGCAATTTTTGCAATTCCAACTTTTGCAATTTTCGAAAATTCAGAGTTAAAGGTAAAAATCAGATCTATGCCACCTTAACAAATGTATTCTACTCTTTTCTCACAAGAAATTTAAAGAAAAACATTGGAGCCGTTTTTGAAAAAAATTTGAAAATGTCCCGGGGGCTTCATTTAAAGTACCCCAAATTTTAAAGAATGTTTCTCAAAATTTCAGCTTACTGCGTGTATACGAACGTATACGAGAAAGTAAAAAGGCGTTATAAAACATGAATTTTATGAACAATTCCAAAAGCGGTGCCGAATAGGGCGTGCCGAGGCGAGATATTTAAACGCCGGGCCATTGAAAAACGGCTCTTTTAATGTCATTGAACAATAAATACGCAAAAAATGTATTATTGTAAAACAAATGGATTGTAGATTTTTGAGACAAAAATCCAAAAATCGGCATTTTCTTCAATTTTTACTAAATACTCAGACAAGGGTCCCCTGAATGGGCGACTACCTTCTAAAATGAATAAACATTACCAATTCATTATAAAATTTGTCCAAAAAAAATAACAAAATTTAAACCCGGAAGATAATAGACAGGATTTCGACAGTAGATGAGATAATTCCAAACCTCCATCGAAAAAAAGCTTGGCAAAATTACCCCCTCATTACTTGTAATTTTCGGGGTACACATCGTGCTAATTGCATAGCATTTTGCAGCCCGTTTGAGTAATTTGCTCGCCCGCGTGTGGTGGCTGATTGCGCAGGATCTGCGGGAGGGCGCCGAGGGTGGGGGAAGTGAATGTGGAGGGCGCAGGGCCATGGAGGAGGTCAAGGTCACAGGAGCACATTAGAGAATGGATGAATATTCTTTGTGAATCGATCTGTCGTCCAATGTGATCGCATTTTAAACTGCAAATCTTCCTTATTCGTTCTAGAAAATAATACTCAAGGAAGAGGCTGTGTGTGAAGATGGAAAATATAGGTTTATTTTTAATATTTTAAAAAATTAATCACTGTTTTTAAATAGATTCCTTACAGTTTTCAGAATGAAATATTTTAAAAACTAGAATAGTCTGTACTGAGGAACGATAAGAGGACCAAATATATTCACGGGACATGGATGAGTCATATAATGTAATACTTATAGAAGGAATGAAACGAGTAGGTAGAAGCTAAATATAAAAGAAGAATCCAATAAGTTTAGCCTCATTGTCCAGCTGTAATGAGTTTTTTAACAATAATGCAAATTCTTTTCATGCACGTTAGAGCAAGATTTGAACGAAACATAGATAATTGTGTTTTTTACCGTGATACTTTGAACTATCATTGATACCCAGAGTTGTAAGTGGATCAATTATATTTCTAATAGTACCCTCATTTTCCTGTGATATACAAACCGCCTTCGTTTTATGATCAATATAAAAATATTTTGCCTCTCTCAGTCAAAGTGTTCGTTCTAGCTTCATATTGCATCGTAGAAAGTAGCTAACAAGTGAAATTTAAAATAATATAATCTTATTGTGCTAATGATTTAGAGCGTACTATACACATAAACTTTAGATATAATAGAAAAAATACGATATTCTTAAACCCGCCAAAATTCAAAAAGAAATGAAACCATTCTGCTATCTGAATCTGCTCAATATTCTTTAAAGAATCACTAATATGTAGAGACAGGATTCCTTGCAGTTTTTATTTAAGTTTTGTAGAGCTTTCAAACTTTGCAAATGTATATATCAGGCAATTTTATTTTTTGAATGTATACTTTTCCGTGCATGTTTGCATGCTTTGATGGTTTTTTGGAAAATTTTTTCTATAATGTATGTTTCGCAATTTTTTCAATTAATATTACTTATTTAGACTTCTATCTAGCATTTAAGGAACCTTTTTATTATTTTTTTAACTATTTGTAAATATTAAAATATACATTTATTTATATTCTTAGATCCTGACAGTACGCAGTTTCCTTTGCTTTTTCTGTTATGCTTCAAATTTTAACCCTCTGATATACGTGCTAGATTTCCGAAGAGAGTACACACGCTGTGAGCAACAATCAAGAAATGCTTCAACACCATACGATTAAGTCACAAAGAATAATGAAAATACAGGAAGCCGTAAGTCAAGAGCAATCTCTCAGCCCACTTACGTACAAAAAAATACAATTAAATATAAAAAAGTATATCTGTCTAAAAACCATGTCTGTAAAAAATTAAAATTATATATTAAATCAAATTTTGAAAAACTGCCTATTACAATTCAGAAATCCGAAAGAGCATGTTTAGGTTTGATGGAGTCATTAAAAATTGATGAAAACAATTGAAGAAGTTGTCTTTGTAGTTCATGTTTGGATATGTGAGTGTAACTGCCAAGAGAAATTATACAGTGTTCAATTAAAAATCTGATTTGATATTTCTCTAAAATGTAATATGGTGAAAAATCATAAACTGCATAATTTGACCTCACGTTATCTCAGATTTTATCTGTGAAATATGCTCCAATTACATCTTGTGACACAGAAAGCATTTTATGCATTCAAAAACATTTGTGTCTGACAAAAGAATGAATTTGATAGAGTAATATTTAATAAAATGGTTAACTGTTCACTGTTACAAAGTTCAATTAAAGAAAGAATGTACTAACTTAAATTTTTATTGCGCGTGTTTTGTTAACGGTTATCGTGCATATTTGGCTCTTTGGTAGTGCAAGTTTGCAAGCATATTTTAGCATTTGATGGTGCATGGAAATCCTACCTTTAAACATGAGTACATGAGACACATGTACTGATGCAAGAAATGCAGTTCTCCTAAAGTCAAACCTAAGCAACCCTACTTTCCCGATGGCAGTAACCCCGCACGTTCACGCCAGTTTGCTTTTCTGCTATCGCGAATTCATCCAAGACGAAGTCCGCGAGTCCACGACCAGGAAGCGCGTCACATACTCCTATCAGGTGTCCCCAGGGCAGCACCGTCGACAGTCTGGTGCTGCACTGCAATCCAGAGCACGCGTCGCCTAACCCGCCCGGCTGATCAGCCTTATTGACATCCCCAGCCACATAGGGCCGGTTCTCTCGCTATATATAGAAGCTATTTCTGAGAGAACCCCCGAGTCTCCAGGGAGAAAGCGCCTGACGGCTTTCTCGGATACGGCGAGAGATGGTGGCGAAGCGAGCCAAAGCGAAGCGAGGAAAAGCGAGTCGAAGCGAGTCGAATCGTGATGAGGCGAGGCGAAGCGAGGTGAAGCGAGGCGAAGCGAGGCGAAGCGAGACCAAGCAAGGCGAGGCGAGGCGAAGCCAAGCGAGGCGGGGTGAAGCATGGTGAGGGGAAGAGAAGCGAGGCGAGGTGAATCGTGGTGAGGACAGGCGAGGTGAGGTGAAGCGAGGCAAAGTGAGGTGAGGAAAAGCGAGGCGAGGCAAGGTGTAGCGAGGCGAAGAGATGTGAAGCGAGGCAAAACGATGCGAAACGAGGAGTGGTGAGGCCAGGCCAGGCCAGGTGAAACTAGGTGAAGGGAGGCGACGCGAGGTAAAGCCAGGCGATGGTAGTCGGACGAGCGCTCCTCATGTATATCATTGCCGCGCAGCCATGAGGACATGAGTCGAACGAAGGCAAATTGGAAAAGCGCCACTCCCTAGAAATATTATTTTGGAGATTCCGAATTAATTTTTCAGTCGAACAACTTTGTCTAAAAAAAGCATCTGTGGAGCCATTTCCATCTAAAATATTCTAGAAAATGGACCTTTATACAAAGACCAAAGACTGAATTATTAAGGCACACAGTGTTTTTCCTGTTTTATACAGTGAGTAGAGTCTTACAATAGTTTATTATATTTGTGATTCAGGCTACACTTCGCTTTTGGCATTGTATTGGTCTCTCCATGAAAAAATTGAAAATGCAGAATATGAAAACATTTTAAAACGTTTTAAACGTATGACAATAGTATATTTTGAAACGAAAACGTAATGAAGAGTATTAATAAGAGAGTGTGAAGTGGTATTTCGACACATGCAAGGAAGAGAAAGTATCGTAAACTTCACACGATTATATTAATACTCTTTACATTGTGATTAATATAGTATGTTTTTTACGAATAATACTGTCAATTTTAAGTTAGACTTTTACATTGAACGATTACGTGGCAGCTGGCATGTTGTGTTCAAGCAACGCCTCCTACTGGAGAGTCACCCAGGTCTCCCAGGTGGCTTTGTTAAGCATAAATACAGTCCGACATCTTACGTGCATTACACGAGACAAGTAAGGATTCAATTTATTAAAGAAATATCAAAGTTCAGTATCTGTTCTTATTTATTATCAGATTAATTACTGTTACAGTCCTCCTAGGGAGACTGTCTTTTGATTTTCTACTGTGTTCCGATAGCACAGGAGGACTTGTGTGGTATACCGTCACGTTCCCACGGGTTGTCTCGACATAATAATATACATAATCCGACAAACATTTACTAGAACGATGACTGATTACTTCTCAGATGTAAACGTCTCTGTGATTGCTCAAAGACCTGTACTATAATAAAGCTGTATCATAGATATCGTAATTACATATATCTATAATAAAGCTGTATCAAAACTAGTATATCATTATGCAACGAGCTGCAGCCATTCAATACAAGAATTAAATATCGGAGTAGTAAAACGATTTTTTAATGCATGGTGTTACCATTATACGGCTTCATTATTGTAATTCCGTGTATTTACATAAAGTTCATTCACTGCCCCATGGTGACATTTGTGATGCATGAGTGTACAATTTGCGTTCATCCAAATAAAATGACATGGTCAAGACTGATCCTCTTTGGCAATGTTCGCGTTATGGTCTTTGACTTTCTGTATCGCAATAAACGGGTACATTGTATTTTTAGTTTTCAAGGAAATATTATCAATTGTATTCAAGTCCTAATAAAAGTTGCTTTCCGAGAAAGTTATTTATATTACAAACAATGTGAGAGTAGAGTGAATAAACGTAGATCGCATGATATAACATAAGGTCAAAGAGAGAAGTACCTATTTTTAACCCCTAAACAAGAGTGAAGCTGTTATTTTTACTCGTAATTGCGGTCGAAAATAACATTGGAATACAAAAGCGTAGGCAGGGCAAGATGGTTTCATGTACTGAATGAGGGTAATTCATTCATTCTCGTGGAGTTTCATTGTTCCCTATTCAATGCTGTTGCTGAGCTCTAGAGTTTCTTTCACGATGCAAATATGTATTATATTATAGCTAAAAATTTCATAGACAAAGAAATTATTTGAACTTTGCGCTTACTTAAGAATTCCTTCAATTTTAAGAACTCACTGAATCTATAGAGAAAAGTAGGAGTGACACAATAGTGTCCAAATATTTTCTAGTATTTAGGTAACTGTTAAATTACACTTCATCTTCTATCCTACTGCCATCAGCAATCTCTCGAAAAACACAAATTTTTAATTCAGAATTACGCAAACTATGCTAATATTTTGAAAAAAGTGTCCGTGGAATGACAAAAATATAATAGTGAAGAATACATTACAATAATAAATAAACCCATACCATCGATATTTAAGGTACAGGACAGGTCAGAAAAAATTGAACCTTGGCAGTGCAACTGGAAATTAAGTGTAAACAACCAATACTTAAAAGAACGTGAACATTAACAGCTTTTAAAACCACATTTTAAATCTGTCATTTATGAGAAAAATTTGAAATTGTCCTTTGGTCTTCACGTCAGGTACCTTCAAAACTTGAAAGATTAATTTCAATTTCTCAGGAGCTTGAGTACGGCCAGATCGATTGAGATTCATTTTGGAGAATATACTGCTGAGCGTTAGTGTTGTCCATGCGCGACCGTAAGAAAAACAGACATTTATTAGAATGGATAGACAGACGAACGACAGACAGGTGGACAGACAGGCGGACGGATCACAGATGTCCAGATGACAGTCAAACGGACGGACAAATGACAGACGTTCAGATGCGGGGGGGGGGGGGAGACGGGTGAATGGACGACAGTGTTTTTGAGAGAAAAAAAAACTTATTCGGTATCAGTGAATGGTAAAGTGAATTTCTGTAAACATTTATACATTTATATTTTGTAGAATTATAATAATTCAATAATTCCTCTATACTATGTACACGAGAAAGTAAATAAAATCATTGTCTCTTAGAGATGTCAGAAATGAAGTATGAAATCCCCATTGTATAAAAAGCGAAGTAATATTTTCCCCGCAAACTCTTAACAAAATGAGATTTACTTTGCTGAAAATAGCACTAACACGGATTATGGTGATTAACCATAATCAACATGAAGTTGTTTTCTCTATCTATGTTCACAGAAACGAACAAACGTTTCACAATACAAAACACTTGTGTTTACACGTCAAGAAATTGTAAAATGAAGATTAAGACCAATATTTCGGGAAACGACCGAGGCAATCGTGTCGATGACGGAATAAACTCTGAAAAATAAGAGATGGTAAAATTATATTCTGCGATTTTTACTTTCTTGCTGCGGAGTAAAGAGAAAGTTATGTAATGCTGCGCGAAAAAAAATGGCGAATTTTCGGTAGAAAAAAAACTTTCATTACACGGCCCTAGCAACGAAAAAGTAGATAAATTATGTTGCTAAATTTAAAAAAAATAATTCTCTAATATGTGTCCGTCTGTCTGAACAACGCTAGCGGCTAAACTGTTCAGCCGATTTTCTCGAAAATTGACATTTCGCTATCGATCTCGCTGACATCGCGGCCTCTTCAATTTAAAACCGAAATTTTAATTTTGGGTGGTAATTTACATGAAGTCCCTGGGACATTTCCAAATGTTCAAAAAAAGGATTACAACATTATCCATTTTTTGTTGGATAATGTGAAGGACGTTTAAGACAATAATGCAGGTCTTAAATTCGTCAAATACCTGATTTTTCAAAAATTGCAAAAGTACAAATTGTTTTCGGTTTTTTCCTATAACTGAAATATTAAAGATAAAGATTTTTTCCATTAATGAAATGTATTCCTTAAAGAAAGATTTTGAAATAAGGTCGTGTACAATGTTTAAAAAATGAGTACTTTTAGTGCAATTACGTGCAGTTCTAACACCACTAGTTTTTAGATAGTTTCCGTTAGGAATGAAATACGAAACGAAAATGAGCAGGAAAAACAATTATGACACCTAGAATGAAACAAAAGCAAAATGAAAATTAAGATGAAAAGGTAATGAAACATTTGTTCGTGGCGAGTCCACGTAAATATTAATTCAACCACTTCCATAAAACGTATGATTTCCTAGACAAGATAGCTACAGAGTAATTGATACCGTGTCCTCTCTATAGAATCCGTGTCCCCTCAAGCACAAATGGTTACGTCACAGATTTACGGCAAGATAAATCTGGTAAAAAGCACACAACAATTTCGGCAAGGCAAATAAGCTTAAACGCACACAACAGTTTCGGCAAGGTCAATATGCTTTTTAGAGCGTACTAGAGGCGAATGCGTGGTTGCTGCGCAGATTGAGGGTCACGGCCCTCTGTACTGCGTGCGCGCGGCCTCGGCTCCCACACACCGCCCGCGCCTCCACGGCCGCCTCCATTCACCACGCGCCAAGCGCATTTCTGCTTCACCAACAAGACCTAGGGAATTCGAAACCATGTTAATGACTAACGGTTTGACAAAAAATCTCTAACACGCACCCAACACTCAGCGCTCAAAGTAGGACTCAAACCATTATTATTATTATTATTATTATTATTATTATTATTATTATTATTATTATTATTATTATTATTATTATTATTATTATTATTATTATTATTATTATTATTATTATTATTATTGCTATTATTATTATTATTATTATTATTATTATTATTATTATAATTATTATTATTATTATTATTATTATTATTATTATTATCATTATCATTATCATTATCATTATCATTATCATTATCATTATCATTATTATTATTATTATTATTATTATTATTATTATTATTATTATTATTATTATTATCTCTGAACAGTGAACAGTAGTTTCCTGGTAGGTAGTTTTCGTGGTTTCTTCGATCATGTCGCTTAAATGACGCAGGCGTTCGCTAACAAACGTGCCGCGGACCGCGCGCGATCTTTCCTTCTCTTTCTTTGTCCTCTCCTCTCTCTCTCTTATATATATATATATATATATATATATATATATATATATATATATATATATATATGAGATATCTCACCATCTAGTATGGGAGAAACACTTCCTCCTTCCCCGGAATATAACTTGCACTTACGGGACCAACGATCAAATTAGTTGATGCAGTCGGAATCAGTACTCCTTCACTCATCCCAAAGAATTGTTCATTCAATAATTATCCACAACTGATATATCAGAGAATGATTCATTTGAACATAAAAGAAGATTCGAATTTCAACACGAAAAAAAGTTTCAGTAGAAAAGATGTGTTTTAAAAACGTCCTATTTCAACAAGCCCCCTTCGGAAGCACTGTAGACCTGAAGTAGTGGTGCTGTTGGCACCTCTATCGCAAAGTACAGAGCAGACCCAATTATAAGATTCTTCGAAACAAAATAAATACATTCGTGGAAATACGATTTTCATTTGTCAACATAAACGCAAATGAAAGACGTTTTCACTTGAAAAAGTTAACTGTAAAGTCGAGATACTACAAATCTCAGTATATTTATTATCTATCATTTTTTCTTTTAGTTTTCTTTCGAGATTCAGGTCGGCTGAGGTGGTTCAGGGCATTAATTGATGTGACTACAGTGTCTCTGACCCCGAGGTACTAGGAGTCGAGTCCAGACGGTGGCAGAATTATCGACACTAGCTAGATAGCAAGCTCGAATTCAGCCGCTGTCCGGAGGAGTATTCTATTGGCCCGCTTCTTTGATCTGTAGTTTTCCGTTGTTTCTCCGATCAACACCAGCGGAATACCGGAGCAGTACCGTAACAAACGGGCCACGGACAACGCGCGATATTTTCATTCTCTTCTTTGCCCTGTCCTCAACCCTTACACACACTCACACTTACATGCACTACACTACCACACGTCTCGGGAGACTAGACAGGAGCTTAGAGATTAGAGGCAGTGTCTCCTTGGTTGGAGGTACCTGGTTGGGATAAACCATGTGACCCGACTTGTAGGACGGCGCCGGATCTCGCCACCAGCTGAAGAAGATCGCCGTCATATTTCGCAATAAAAACACCCACTACACTTACCGAACCGATGATTTAGCCTTTGACGCGCCCGAAATCACGAATCAATCAATCAATTTACTTATTTTTGTCCGCCCCTCTCGGACCAGCGCATGCCGAGTGTGGTTCAGACCGGGGGCGGGGCGAGGGCGGGGGCGGGGGCGAAGGGAGGGGGAGCGGTGCGTGCCACACGCACACGCGCACGCATCGGGGTGGGGTGGGGGTGGGGCGGCGCGGCGCGGCGCGTGAATGGAGGGCAGCCGCGCAATCGATGGGGCGGAGGCGCTAACTTTAGAGCCGCCCACGCGTCCCAGCTGGCGCGCGTGGGCGCGGCGCGCCGCCCGCGAAGCCTCCGTTGTTGGCCTGCGCCCGCGCAACGAACGGCTATTGTTTCCACTTGGATGTTGCTTCTACGCAATAAACAGAACAGGCTTCCATGACCTAATAGTGAATAAAAATATTGTTCAACTTCCAAAAGGTATGCAGAGTTTCTCATTGAACATATCTGAATGTCAGGCAGTCGACTGCAAAACGTGCATATATTCATGGAAAAACAAGGCAATTTTTCTGTTCAAATGTGAATGAAAAATGCACAATCCCTGTTAAATATATAGAAACAGTTATTGCACAAAACCCACGAGCAAACTCTGACGTAAGTATTATAACATCGAGCATTCCACAAAATCTTTGCAGCATCTTAATATATGATCTGTGGATTAAATTGTTGTTCTTTACGTCTCGGCATGTCGGGGATCCAAGACAGCCAGCAATATTGTTTCCAGCGTCAAGTAGATTGCATATGTGGTCTGTATGAATAAAACCAGTAAAAAAATACTCAAGTTTCATTGCCCTGTAAGTCGACTAATTGTGAATGCGGCCTTATAACTCTTTCTTATTAATACTGTTAATTTAAATCAGGAATGTAAAAAACTGTTTGATTTAAATAAAAATACGATAAAAAAATCTCAACGTGGTATGAAAATGTTATACACAAGGAAACGACTGTAATCAATGTGTAAATTTATGGCATTTAAATTGTACTTCATATTTCAATTAAGAGATTCATTTAAATAACGGATAAGAATAACAACAAAATTCACAAATGTTGTGAATGAAAAAACGTTGAAATCACTTTTCATAAATGTAAGCTTTAGTGTGGCAATGTATTTCACAAACAATACTCGTGATATCAATGGGATCTATGCAAAAAAATGGTATTGGTAGGTGTCAAAGGTGATCGGTCATCCAATAAAAATGCATATAATATGTGAATAAAACAATTCATTGGAGGTAAATTGAATCAATTCATCTGCGTGGAGATACGTTTGTGATTGAGTCATAGGTTATTGCTACGAGTTCGAACATTCACCCCGTTTTCAACCAGTAAAGTCCAAGGTCACAAATTGTGCACAGTAAAGGCAAGAAAGGGACATGCAAGATTTCTCGATACGCAGAGTCCACATTGAGAAAAGATTCATTTGGCGAGGAGTGTTAGCAACGCAGGAAGGTCTACACGTAAGAATATGATAACTGTGAAATAACTGATTTTATTGCAGGAGACGTTGAATAGTAATTGCCGGTTTTTAAGAGATATACGGAGTGAGAATATAATTTAGGATGTGTTATTAGCAATTCACGACGCTTTGAAATATTATTTTCGGTTTACATTATCTGGAATATTATTCGAAAAGTCGATTGTAATGGATATTCAAATAATCAAATATAAAAGATTTGCAATTATTATTGTGCGAAGCAAAAATATCGATAGTTCAATATACCAGCAAATACAATTTACGTATATTTACCTTAAACTCTCTTATTCAATTTTCATTGCCAAATCGTCTATAAGATAAAACAACTAAATATATCCACAACTCGAATTTTCTTAATTTCTTTCTAACTAATCAGTAATCATTCTCTGATGTATGATAGTGTGTATGGCACTTCAGAACTCGAAATAATTGCTTCTGATCCAGTATTTTTAAAATACTTTAATTAAAATATTCATCGAATGTGAATATAATGTGATTAAGAAATCAGAAATCTAATTATAAAACATTACAAATATTCGCGATTACAACAGGCAAAACACGTAAAAAAGTACAGTACAAGGTATTTCTAATAATGAAGCCCAATTTTTACACCACATTCGCGATATTAATTAATAACGAAAAATCTAATTCTTTTTGTAAATTACACAAAACATGTAGAGACAAACCAGTAGGGAAGTCAAACTTGTCTAATTGAAGTGACCCAACATCCTGGCTTTCCTTTAAATTAAACGTGAAGGTATAATCCGCCACCTGAAATTAAATTCTTAGAGAAGTAAGAATCCAAACCGGAGAAGTGTACACGCCAGAGGGTAGGTAGCGCACACAAAAGAATAGCGATGTCCACAGGCGCGGAATGAGGGAGGAGAGATTCGAAAAAACAAGAATGAAATGCGCCTCTGGCTGCAGAAATTCCTTGGGAAACGACGCTCTGCAGCAAACATCTCCGCTGACAGCAAAAAGAGAACAAAAATGAAAATTTACCGGCCCCCATGTCGCACTGCGAAATGAGTTGTGAAGCACCTTTTACGTCATCAAAAATGCGTAATTAGATACTACGCTCGCAAGGAAGATGAGCTTCGCAAAAAATTGCCGCGGAGTGGAGAAATGTTGATTTCGTTCCCCGCAACACGCAGGGAAATGTTTTTTGTGAAAAAAATGGAAAAAGGTTTTGTAAGACTATATTTTTTCTTAACTACCTGATAACAGTATAAGGGAGGGTAGTATTTATTTATTTTATAAAGAATTAAAATCGACTTACTGATTTCTATAACACAATTCAAATATTTGTAAAAATACTTTATTTTACATGTATATTTGTGAGCTGTAATTATGTCTAATGGATTTGAAATTATAATACAAATATAACAATCATTAAACACAATGATTTTAAACAATTATAAAACAGAATATAGAGTAGATTATTCATAAGCCATATCAATAAATAATTAATTAATGAGACCCAGAAACCGCAAATTAAAGGGACCTAAAACTGTTTAAAAATATTGGCTACAAACATCTGTTATTTACTATTAAGGGAAATTAATTAGTAAGTATTCAAATTACTGCCTACAAAACAATTTTTGAAATAGTACACATTACTTCACTTTTTCGTTCATCAGAGGTTTATATTTCATTAAGAACAAATTATATTGCCTTAACCTTATTATCATAGGAACTTTTCAATCTCCATTTTTGAAAATTCACAAAAATATTATAAGACTTAAATCAAGTTAGTACTTTCAACTCAGATCCTACTTTTAATAAAAATAAAGCGAACAAATTCCTTCCAATCCGAGGTTGAAAAAAAGAACAAAAATATTAGTATCCTACAAAAGAATTACAATTGAATAGTGCTCTCAAATTAGGGCCGGTTTTTTGTGAAAAAGAAGTTACAAAAGTCAGCAAGGCAATGTATCACATCCGCGTTTCGGTTTCCTGTGACGCGTGACGACGAAAATGATCGCCCATAATTACAATGCAGAATTTTGGCAGGTGTATCCCAAAATGATCCTGCATGATAGATACACCTATGTTACCTTCATCGTTTGGCCTGAAAAAAGAATATTTGAATAACTTTTCCTAACAAGACTATTTTAACTTTAATTATCAAAATGCCACATCCTCTTGATTTGCATTTGTTCGACTGGAGACGCCCACCATCATCATATTGTTGTGACGTGGGAATAATGTTAGAATCTCAAACTACCGGTCCTGAGGCAAAAACTTCATTTATCAAATATACGCAATCACTATGGTGGAGTATGCCTTTCCGATATATCTCTGTCGTGACGACGGTGATCACGCAGAAACAGAGCCTCAAACATGTTTTCCTTGTCGGTTAAGGATAAGTTTACACGCTGTTCAAAAATTCTCTCAAATCTACAATCTATAACAGCATTACATACACTTCCTTGTAATATTGTCGAATTCAAATATAAGCTAAATCAATGTAGGTGTTTGCTACTTTTAATATTGAGACTTCTATTAGTATATATTGCTATTCACGAAATAATGCAATATTTTAAATAACAATCGTTTTTAACTCCTGGAATGATAGTATAAAAACAACACTGAAACACTTAAATGCAAAAATAATTCCATTTTTCTTTTAAATTATTTGTAAGAGGGCGCTTCATTTCTTAATGCTGAGCTTAGTCTAAGCAACTGACCATGACCAAGACATTCAAATGACTTTCGATTATAACATCACAAAAAGAAATGTCGAAATTACGCAGAAAAGTTAAACAATAGATGAGCTTAAAATTACCGTTCGCTCAATCTCTTCATACATGTCCTATTCTGCCTTCGATTTGTTAATCAAAATGATCCTTGGAGTGCACACGAAATATACCACGCCCGCTTCGGCTTTCAGACGTTCCGCTATATTCTCGGAGGTTCGAGCGCCGCCCCGCGTGATTGCAAGGGAGCGCTCCCACGCCACCGGGGCGACCAGAGGGCGTTCGCGCGAGCGAAGAAAGGGGCGGAGAGAGGGAAAGGGAGAGGCAGAGGCAGATAGCGAGGACGGGAGCGGGGACGGGGGCCAGAGCGAGGGAGCGGGCGAGAGTGAGAGATGGGCTGGAGAGGGCGGGGGTGAGATGGGGGTCGGGGGAGGGTGAAGGCCAGGTGGGTGCGGGGAAGAGGGCGCCGGCGACAGCGGCGGCGGTGAGGGCGGGGACGGGGGCGAGAGTGAGGGCGAGGGCGAGGACGAGACCGAGGGCGGGGCGGGGAAGAGGGCGAGGGCGAACGCGAGGGCGTGGGCTGGGGCAGAGGCGGCGGGGGTTGGGGGTGGGGATGAGGGCGGGAACCGGGGCGAAGGTGATGGGGGCCAAGGTGGGAGCGGGGAATAGGGTGTTGGCGACGGTGAGTGCGATTGCGGGGGCAGGGGCCAGTGCGAGGGCGAGGGCGAGTTCAAGGGCAAGCGTGAGTGCGGGGGCGTGGAAGAGAGCGAGGGTGAATTCGAGGGCGGGGCGGAAACGGGGTAGAGGGCAAAGGAGAGGGCAAGTGCGGGTCAGTGGAGAGGGCGGGGGTCGGGGCGAGGGCGAGGGCCGGGGCGAGGGCGAGTGCGAAGGCCAGGGCGGGGGCGGGGACGAGGACGAGGATGAGAGCAAGAGCGGGGGCGGGGGCGGGGGCGGGGGCGGGGGCGCGAAGGGGTTGGGGGCGATGGTTGAATTCCTGAGCGACCGCAACGAGGGGCGCCCGTCTGCGTTCCGCCGCCTCCGCAGAGACGTATTGTGTTGCCAGAGCCGTCGACAGCAGCGCCTCTCAGACGTCGCTTATTGCAATGCTCCAGGTGGGGCGCAGGTCGAGAATCTGACGGCGAATGTCTACAATCGTCAGTTGCGGTACCTGCGGCATGGGCAGAGGCGGCCACTGTCGTAAATAAGTAAGAATTGCTCAGAAATGTAAATAACTGGTTAAAAAGGTTTAATTTGAATTTTGAACGTGAACCATGGATTATCTAAGTGAGGTAGTTTAAAGCAGAGAAAGGCTGATATACATGCAGACTCATTGAAAATTGCCTTGGGATCTCTGGAAGGTGGCTGTGTCATGATGTGACAAGTCGTGCTTGATATTCCCTTCTTTCATATCTCACACGTATTTTCTTCAGCGAAGAATCCGTACCCAAAGAAGGCAAAAGTTTCGATACACGCTTCGCTACGAATAGGTCGCGACCCCGGCGGTGGCACTCACGGGGAGAGTGATCCGCTTTCCGTCCTGGTTAGAGCCACGCAGTATCATAATTACGCGCTCTGCGTCTGAAGGGTCACAAGTTGTACCTAAAGTAAACAAATGTTCATTATAATTCGTGCGACAATACAATGTCCGGATATTAATGGAGAGAAAGTATTTTTATCGCAATGCAAGGTTTCATCAGTCTCTGACTCTTCGTATTGTTAAATTATCCACTCCACAATATCGCCTCTTTTAGTAAAATGTCTTTAAAAATTTTCACATTAGGATATTTATACCTTTCTTTTCGCAAAAATGTCACAATCTTGGGTAATAAAAGTCTCACTTCGTGCGGGAAGCAATATTGAATCACCTGTATACGAGGGAATCCCCGTAGAATACCTGTTAAAATATTGCAGTAACTAGTAACTATTCTAATAATAAAGTAATTACACATTTTAAAGTTGTTAAAGCTGGAAATAACAAAAGTTATGAATCATTAAAATTAAATAGGTAAGATGGAAATGATATCAGCTTAACGCTTCATGCTACAGTTTAAAGTCGTCATATGAGGCTTTCTCCAAAAACGCTCTCTTCTCACTTCCCATAAAACTTGCATTCAAGTCTGTGCCCAAGACGTCAGATTTATCCCGATTAATTGATCTATTCCGAGTGCATGAGCCGCTAAGGTCATTCGTATCGTAATGTGTAATGCATGTTTGTGCAGGATGTGGCGGTGAATTTCTACCGATCAGAGCAGCTGGCTGGTAGAATTCTCCTCCCGACAGCGACTGAATTCGACCTAGCTGGAGTAGCTAGTGTCGAAAATCCTGCCACCGTCCGGGTCCGACCCCGAAACTGCAGCGACATCATTTGATGCTCTGAGCCATTTAAGCCAGTCAGAGTTATCCCCAGCGGATGTGCGATCTACGAAGGGACTCGTGATCCGTCTTTGTGACCTCTCTGCCCCTGGTTATTGCCTTCCGAGTGCTTTGGGGCGACTCTTCGGTCTACGGTTCAGATTGAATCCGAGGTCGAGGATTCCTTGTTCAGTGAAACTGTGGAATAGTTTAACGACCAGGATGTCCCACGGGAGAAACAGAGTAAGACGAGGTCGTGAACACGAGAAATGAATTGCTCTCCTAGGATTCGTCGTCGGTGCCCCAGTAATCAAATTAATGCTTGGCAAATTAATACAAGTTATCGAAAGTGTTATCATAGAACATGCTTCAGCGTGTGTCAGGTATTCCGAATCCCACACAATAGTTAGCAGCAATTACATCCACAGTTGCAGAACCACTCTCTGCATGCAGTCGACGGATATTTGTTCAACCGGATCGTATTAATCAATGAGTGATATGCTGATCTGTCTGGTATACAGAAGTTCACATGATGCGCGATTTTTAAATAAGTAATGTGTTCTCCCATTTTCTCTATTTAACTTTAGTTCTATAAACTTTTACGTGCTAAATATCCTTACTTCTCTTGCTAAACTAAAAAACTGGTGTAACATGTGAGTAAATGACGCGCGTTCAACATATTCTACCTTGAACATTTATGATGAAGTTTATGAACTAATATGATCTATTATTTTATAATTTAACAATTACTTTCCCTTATAATATTACGAATATCCATGATAATAGAATTAAGCAGAAGACAATACCACTGATCTATCACATTTGCAAATAGTAGAATTTCAAAACTTCTATACACCAATAATCCAAATTCTCTTCAAAGGTTATGACTTCAAACAAATGATGGTTATAATTTCTGCGTGCTTCTATTTCATCGTTTTTTCATTGAAGGTGCATCGCATCTAACTTTCAGGAGAAATATTATTTATAGTTGCTTTTCATGCCAAATATGGATACGTATCACGCTTCTACATCCAAATCAGGTAGCTTTGTCTGTTAGCGTCTCGATGAGACAGTTTGAACGAATATTATCTCAAAAACCAACGGTACTCAATTATGAACCATTTTTAAACAAAATGACCTTTCACAACGCCCCTTGTCATAATTACGCACATCTGTATGTGCCTAAGAGCAAAAATAAATAAATAAATAAATAAATAAATAAATAAATAAATAAATAAATAAATAAATAAATAAATAAATAAATAAATAAATAAATAAATAAATAAACGCGGTTTCAAAACTAACGGAGATTTATGCAACTAAGGAAGAAGCGAAGGGGTTGACCCGGCGACGGAGTGGTTTAAGAGCGATACCATCGAACGGCGAATTTTCGCCAGAAAAACTTATTACAGGACCCTGGAATCGAACAAGTGGATAAATCAAATTGATAAATTTTTAAAAAATCCTTCAACACGTGGTGTAGACAGAATCCATGTTTTGTAAATCCTTGATACCTAAAAATCGAATGACTGAAAAGCTGTATGTCTGTGAACAACGCTAGGGGCTAAACCTTCAGCCTAATTTCTCCAAAATTGATATTCCCCAGACGATCTAGCTGATATCGTGGACCCTTGAATTCCAAATCGAATTTTGGGGATTACTCTTCATGAAGCCCCTGGAACACTTACAAAATTTTCCAAAAGAAAGACTCCATTGGTTTTATTAAATTTTGTTGATGGATAGCGTGAAGGATGTTTAAGTGAATGGTGAAGATCTCATGTTCTTTGAAAATCCTAATTTTTCGAAAATTGAAGAAGTTCAAAATTTGTTCGGTGTGTTCCTACAAGTAAAATATTAAATTTAGAGATTTTGCCCTGATTTCAAAATATATCTTTCAGGAACAGATTTCATTGTCATGCAGAATTTTTCGAAAATTTGAGTAATCCGTGTAATTTTGCGACTAAATACGGGCGGGAAAGTACCTGCTGTTTAGCGCCAGTAATTTATTCTTTTCATGTCCCGGGGAGACACTTGTTCCGAGCGCGCGCCCCGGGCGACCCGAGCCTCAGCCCCGCCCCCCTCCGCGGGAGGGCGCTCCCTGCGCCGCGGCCGCAACGGCCTCTCGGCGCGCGTGACGTCATCATCGGGGCGATCACGCGAACGTTCCGGCAGGCGCGCCACCGGCGACCCAGTTCTTCGGGGGCCGTGACCTCCGGTGCGCCCTGACCCCGCCCTCGCGGCCCTGCCAGCCCCAGCGCCACGTGGCGGGACGCGCCCGGAGCTCATCACTGTTCATTGATTGGTTATTTCCTGGTTCCGAGCGCGGCGACTGTTAAGGTTATTAGTCCCTTAAGTGTAGTGTGTGTTTTTATCGTGAGTGGTGGCGGTGATCTTGTCCTGCTGAATGGCGAGATCTGACGCCGACCTACACGTCGGTATCTCTTACCAGCGGGGCACTGCCCCAGCCGGGACTAGCACAAGATCCCAACTGGTCTCCTAACGTGATTGGTAGAAGAGTGCTTGACAGTGTGTCTGTAGGTAAGGGGTGAGGATAGGAAGGAAAGATCACCCGCGGTTAATGTGCCGTTTGTTATAGAGTACTGCTCCGGTATTCTCCTGGTGTTCATCGGAGAAACGACGTAAAACTACCGATCAGAGCAACCGGCCGCTAGAAATCTCCTACAGACAGCGACTGAATTCGACCTACCTATCTGACTGATGTCGAAAATCCTCCCAGCATTGGGACACAACCTCCAGGACCTTCCGAGGGAAGCTGCAGTGACATCAGTTGATGCTCTGAGCCATCTAAGCCGGTGCACCACTTCAACAAGTAAGGTTTTCATGTTCCAAGGTTGGGAAGGGTGGCCTTTCCGGCCGTATTTGCCCGGCAGTTTAGGTGTCCATGGTCTCCTTGGCGCTTGGAGCAGAGAAACTCATGATTCCGAGTGGGCGTTTCCAGTCCTCTACTAGAGTGGGGCCGACGTCCAATATCCTCTGTTCCTATGAGTGGACCGTCTGCTGCATTTTTTTGTCCACTCCCATCTTTTTCTTCTTTCAATTCCATTTGTTGTTGTTGATGTCTTCGTCTAAACCCCGGCTTCTGGTAATTTTTCCACAACTCCACCTACGATAAAAATGAATTTGAATTTGACCACACGTCTCTACTCAGCTACACCAAATATTTTTGCCTCCCCTTCTCGCCGTCTGGGAGATCCACAACAACGGACCGACAAATCTATTTATTGGTCGCTTAAGAGTTTCTATAGAAGAGCGAATACGAGATCAGCCCAGATTAGCAATAGGTTACGAGATCAACGAGGGTTCTTTTACATTTCCACAAGCATGACGATTTTTCAGCCTTTGGAAGTCATCGTCACCAATCCCGTTTGAACCCGTAAATTCGAGTTTTGGAAGCCAGAGTGTCACCTCACATATCATATGGACAGATCCTTCGACAGCAAAACTTTCTGTTAGTGGGATCAAAACGTTTTAGATGTTTTGTCTGCGGGGTTTCCTTATTGCTTATGGTATGTGCGCTGTTGAGAGTATTTTTCCCACGTATTTTTTGGTCTTGTTTTTCACGTTCCAATAAAACCTACATTATTTTGTACTATCATTTCTTCTTTTCATTAACACTAATTAATATTCATAAGTTGCATTCATTTGCGAAAAGGAATGCTACTTACAGGAAGCAAACTCTATCCATGAGTTAGCTCATAAATCCGGCAGCAACAGGATGTAACCGCGAATTACGAGCGAGAAAAAGCCATTGATAAATCTCACTGGCAAAACAGAAATTATAGTGTAATAGTTATATTTAACTCAACTAATAACTCATAAATTGTTCAATAAAAATTAAACGGTCCTTTACACGCAAGCTTTTTGAAATTTTAACAAAGCGCGCAGCAGATGTAGCAATAAATGCCCACCCAAATCCTCCCTGACCTACTCAAGGGTCCTGACTTGGAAGTCGTCCTCCTCCAAAAGAGGCGATTTGGCGCCTCGCGGCAGCTCTTGTAATCCGTGCGTCGCCGCTTCGCCGCGATTTCTCAGGAGCAGCCTCAGAGTGAGGCGATGCGACGCCCACGCGCCGCGGCGCCGTCGCCTGTTTGGGCGCCGATGACTCGCCGGCCGCGCGGCGGAGCGCTTTTGCTCCACCTCTTCCGGGGAACAGAAAAATACGCGAAACACGATGAGCACAGATTTACAACTTGCAAAAAATTTTTTTTTCTGGGTATATCTCTCGTTTAATATTCTACATGTTTTTATTCAAGCACTTGACTGACCGGTAATATTGTTTTCTGGTTGTGTTGTTACTTGAGAATTCAATATGATGGCAGTAGTAATAATATTCTTCCAAAAACATAGACAAAGGAATTTTACTGCTCACGTAGTAGCATGATAAGTAAATGTGGACTGTGAAAGGAAAATACGTAGGCAAGGTTCTTGTAGTTTCTGAAGCAAAGTTCTTAAGTTTATAAAGATCTTTTCAAAGAAAGTAAGTAGATTCCTAAAATTTTAAACTATATAAAATGTAATTGCGTGTGTATGTTCTTAAATTATGTTTGGCTAATTTTTATCAGAAATTAAATAAACATCTTAAAATACAGCGCAAAAAATATTACGCTCAGTCCCAAAAGGATTCATACTTTGTTGACTTTGTGAACGAGTATTTAAAATTCGAAAAATATTTTTCCGAAAATCTAAATGTAGAAATCAAATAGAGGTTACTGATATTTTGTAATTTGAGCTATGTGTTCTTTAAGCAGTTCATTGACAGGATGTACACATGGTAAGTATTTTAGAATAATCATGAAACCTGAAAATAGTCACGAAATGAGAAAATAGCGGAAAGAGTTACAACCTTCTCCGATTTCCACACTACCACCTATGCAGTTCCCTCAAAATAGCTAAGCCCAAATGAATTACACTCTTAATATGTCCAAAGTCTCTAACAACTACGGTTCTTTACGTCCGTAAACCGTCTATATTTCAACGAGGTCAAGCAAGGGGCCGAGACCCTTTTATCCGAGCAATGCACTGCTTCGCTCTCCATTTAATGAGGACCGCTCGCAATTTAATACGCAATGGCGCGCTCCGCCATCAAAGGGAGACGTTATTTGGCCGCAACACCAGAGACACAGCCACGTCGCAGGCGTATACAGAGGGAGCGCAAGGAAATTTGGAGCGGGGAAATTGGGAAATGTCAGAAACCGAGAGAGTCGTAATACTTGAACGGGAGATGACTCGGGAGGCCAGTGACAAAAGAAAGGTTGTATCTCAATGTATTAAATGGGAACCGTATAATAAGTTGTCAAATTACACAAAGGTGCTGATAAAAATTGGATAGACTAGACTTGAGCTGCATTCAAAATGTGTTATAGAAGAAATGGAGTAAAGAGAAAATGTTCAGGAAAAAGTCTCCTAGGAAAATTATGTGAGACAAGAATAATTGAAATGGTTAGAGAAAAAGAAGAAAGGCACCTAAAACATGAAAATAATGCAATAAAGGAAGAAAAGGAAGTTGGGACTGATGAAAGAGAAATGAATTTGCAGGAATAAAGGTAAAAAGGTGTGTGTGTGTGTGTGTGTGTGTGTGTGTGTGTGTGTGTGTGTGTGTGTGTGTGTGTGTGTGTGAGAGAGAGAGAGAGAGAGAGAGAGAGAGAGAGAGAGAGAGAGAGATGAGCAATACCTATAAGGTTAAATGTGATTCAGACTTTTTGACGAATTATGTAACATTGTAATGTGATGCTATTACATTTGTTTATACCGAATTTCGCTTGTAAACATAAATAAAATGTAAAAATATGACAATACCTGCTTCCAAGGAACATGTAAGTCTCCACCCAAACTCTCTAAATCCCATCGGAAACCCTTCGGACGAAGAAGCAGGGATCAGAGGCAGCAGGGCCAGGGGATATCCCGCGCAACGCAAAGCTGCACGAGCGATTCGTGTGCGGGGTGGGGATGGAAGCGGGGCGGGGCGGGGCGGGGCGGAGCGAGCTGCTGACCTGACCCGGGAGCAGACACGTGCGGCGCACGCGGTCGCCGGTCGATAGACGACGCGTGGCGAAGCGCCGACGGCGGGCGCCCAAATGACACTGTGGGAGAAGCCACGTCAAAGGCGTCACAAAAACTTTTGCAAATCAACCAAAACCAGCTTTTTTTAATATTCACAAAAAGTTGAATTATTATATTGCGACCTTAATTAACTAGTTTTTTGAGGTTTCTGTTTATTTTCATGGTGACATATGCATACAATACGAGCACAACACAAAAAGGGTTCATTTCTGGCCGCGAGCATTTATATAGATTCCGGGAAACTGCAGTTTTAGCTCAAGGATTTATCACATTTGTTCATCATATGATATGAATTGCGAAAGACTGCAATTAAAAGTTGCCACTTCATCGATATCTACACGATTTCATAACTTACCTAACCCTGTTGAAATGTTTTTCTTTCGCAATATTTATTTTTTTCAGAATTTTCTTTTTGGTTCAAGAGCTTGCCTTCGACCCAGTGCCCGGCGCGGGCGGCTCTTTGTGTGGCGGGTTGTCGGTGGGGGCGGGGGAGGGGCGAAGGTAGGGCAAGGGCAACGCTGTCGGAAGCGGCTGGGCGCAACCAAGGGCACTGGGCAGCTGGTGGGGAAGCGCGCCGACAGAGAGGAGCAGATCGCCCTACTCGATTGATTAAAGGGCGAGGCTGAAGATGTATGAGGATGGAGAAAATAAAATATTGAGAAATAAAGGTCTCGTGGATGCATGTGACGTAAGCGAATTAAATTTTTTGATGGGTAAAATAAACATTGTTGAGGAGGAGAAAGGAGAAAATATTTGTTGCGATGGCGAGAGGAACAAATGGAATTCCATAAAAGATTATTAAAGGTAAAGCTTGCTGAGAACGCCAAAGCAAGCAGACAATATGAAGGTGACCAGAAATCGGAAAGCGAAAATATAGCAGTGATGGAGGGTTATGTCAGCGCCCCAGGAGAGGCAAAGTGCATGATTGGCGAGTCGGAGAGACCAGGCGGAGGGCGAGCACGCGAAGGGAAAGCGACAGGGCGCGAGGGGCGAGAGTGAGAGCGAGAGCCTGGGCGATCAAAGGGAGAATCACGTGAGGGGATGGCTGTGGGAGATAACGCGGGATCTGCGGGATTGGTGCTCGGAACGCGATTTCAGGTGCTACAGTGTCACGCTTTCACATCTGGTTTTAGGAAACGTTTTCGCCGTTTATATTTACTTTTGAAACAGAACCCTTTAATTTCGAATATTGTCTTTATCTTTAATATTGATTTTAATGTGAATATAAAAATTGATGGATGTGTGTTTCTTTCACCGTACATTTGCGATTGCTCTGAAATTTTGCATGAACAATTTTGAGAAGCTGAAAAATAACACGGAGGGACTCAAAATTTGGTTACACCACAAACATTTTCTAGAAACGTCACAAATCAAAATACAACTAAACAGCATTTTTACCGGCGACGCGGATCACTACTGGTCGGAAGCGGTTGGGAGATGCGAGGTGGGAGAATAGGTTGGATAGGTAGGATGAGTGGGATGGGAACGATGAGTCCAGGGCGGACAGGGTGAAGAGAGTCCGTGGGACTCCTTGTGTTGAGTGTGATAAATTGCCAGGTAACGCCGCACATCAGCTAGTGGATAAATAAATAGGGTGTCAAATTATAACTTTTTGCCAATAAACAAATATTGGGAAATTTCATGTAACGAAGTTAGACAACGGAGTTAACTTTCACCCCTGATTGTTATGCAACCCTGTATGCTTAGATGTTCGGCAGGTAAATGAAATATTTTTGATTGAGTTTGACTGAAGCCAGCCGAACATCTGTGCAAAAGGAGTAGTCTGACAATTAAAGGCATGCGTTTTATGCGTTTTATGGAATTTCGCTGTTAACGTTCATCAACGAAAAGTTACACTTTCGACCCGTCTACCTGCTCCACAATTTTATTCTTAGTCACAAACTTATTCTGTCACTCGTCTAATATTTTCTACGTTTAGTTCCCGTGTGATCGCGTACTTCCTACGTCGTCCATTTCCTAAGTGGTCCGCGCAGGTGCCTGTGGAAGCCAGGCGTGGGGAGCGCTCCTGGAGAGCGTGGGCGAGGGCGCGTGTCGCTGACCTGCGCTAAGCAAACAACAACACGGCACGTCCCGCCCACGCCACACGCCACACGCCACACGCCTCCTGCGCGTGCGCCACTCGACCACGCCCCCTCACGACGTGGATCGATTGATGAGAAATGCAACCCTTTTTGAGGATTTTCCGCATGATCATTAAAATATTTTCACTTCCTTACGAAGATTTCTTAACCATCCTTTAAATTTCCTCTTCGTTGCCTTCGTCTTCTTCGTCGAAGTACTCATCTCGCTTTTTGTCTTCTTTGCTTTATTAGTCTTCAACATCTCTTACTTCCCAATACTCATCGTTATCTTCTTCACTGATGAGTTCTTCGTTTTCTGATTTCGATTGTTTGTTGGTGTTTTATAGATCTTTATATTTTGCTGTTCCTTTCTCCATGTCGCAATATTGACGACCTGATTATATTTTCCCTCTTTAAGTGAGAACTCTAGAATACAGAGAAAATGTATATTGCTTTCGAAGCAGTACTTTCAAACCCTGAGTAATGAACTTTTTATTTAAAAATGCATCAACGTAATAACAATAAAAAAACACATATTTTTTAAAAATTTTTTCTGAAACCTAATGTTTCAAAATAAGTCGAAACTCATAATGTTACTTTCACGGCTTAATAAATATATTATTACAACGAATATTTCAAAGCGTTACATAAATGTAATGAATAAAATGGAATAACACGTTTTTTGAACTATTATATTAACTTTATTACCTATCAAATAAAACCTTCTTGAGATGAATATTTTATGATTGTTTGTGAAATACGGGTACTGACTGATACTGAAAAACATCATTACAGATGCAGAGAATGTTTTGACAGTGGATAACTCGATCATCCCGAAGAATGTGTCATGGTGAATTATGATAAATTTTCTTCAATGCCAAAAAAATTTGCTTGCGTT
The DNA here is from genome assembly GCA_011170035.1 of Teleogryllus occipitalis. Lineage (NCBI taxonomy): Eukaryota > Metazoa > Arthropoda > Insecta > Orthoptera > Gryllidae > Teleogryllus > Teleogryllus occipitalis. Next base: position 184,777 of record BLKR01001097.1, read on the forward strand.
AGTGCGCTCATTAATTCAAACACCCTTGACTTTCTAGAGCGCTTACCGGTGGTCATATGTTAGCATCAAGCGCAATGCTCGCAAAGTTAAACTGTGCGGCGAGCGGGGCCCGACTGCTGTCTGGACAGAAGCACCTGGAGTTCGATTGGAATCCTCCGAGCCTGGGCTGCCGCCGCCCCGCCAGTTGTTGCCCGGGCGACGCAGTGCCTCCGGCTGGTTATCAGGCAGCCCGCCCCGCGCCCCTCCGCGCCCCCCTCGCTCGCTGCGTGGCGTTCGCTGCTAGGCCTGGAGGTCGCGGGTTGGGGCGGCGGGGCGGAGAGCCACGCAAACTCAAAAGACGCTTCGTCAGCAGAAAACTTCCTCTGGTTAATCCGGGATTAGTAATCAAAGGGAAATGAAAGTAATATTTAATGCTTCATCATTTTGCTTGTGGGTTGCTTTGTACACGAATGCTACAAAATGAGCTCAAATAACACATTGTAGCCAACTCAGAGGTTTTGTAACTAATATTCATGTTTGTTTTACGCCTGAGGGTGCGATGCGTACTTAAATGTACATTAAATATTTCTCGTTGGTTTTGTTCACAAAAATAATTAAATTTCAATTTGATTGTTTTATTTAAAACCTTCCTTCCATTCCTTCTTTTTACCTGGGGGTATACTGCGGAAAATTCGGATGCTAGAGGTAAAACTGTATGACACATTTCATCATGCAAGATTTCCACTTTTCGATTATTTACGAGTTTTCAGGTCAGTCATTTTATGACCGCTTGCATATTGATTGCCACTTAAGTGAAACGAAGTGTTATGTATAGGTGATAATTTCTGAGCAATAAACAAACGAGCGTTGTGTACTTCCTTTACACACGCCACGCCCTCTTTGCGGGCAGCTATCAGTTCGTGCAAAATCTCTCTTTAAATCCGCAGCCTTGCGCGAAGCGGAGCCGCCGACCGCTCGCGCGGGCAGTGCTTGGGGCCCCCGGCCAGGCGCGACAAGCGCTGAGGGGGCGGGGCCGGTGGGTGCCGTGCCGTATCAACCGGTGTAATCAGTCTCGAGGGCTTATCATGGCGGCCGATAATTGAAGTCCCGCGGCGGACGTGGCTGCAGGGGAGGCGCCGCCACGGCCGCGCAGAGCGGGGTGGGGCTAGCCACAGGTGGCCCCCGATCCGCGCCACACCAGCCGCAGCCCCTCTCCGCCATTCCGCGCACCGCATCGCCCCACCCCAGCCTCCCCGCATCGCAACGCACGCTCCACCACGCACCGCACAGCACCGCATCGCATTGCCCCGCCCCGTGCCCGCCCCGCCCCGCCCCGCCCCGCCCCGCCCCGCCCCGCCCCGCCCCGCCCCGCCCCGCCCCGCCCCGCCCCGCACCTTCCTTCCCCTCCCCCTTCCACCGCCACGCACGGCCCCTCCCCGCACGACCCCGCCCAGCTCCGTCCCGCTCCACCCCTCTCAGCACCGTCTCACCCCGCACCGCACACACCGCACCGCACCGCAGCGCACCGCCCCGTCCCGCCCCGTCCCCGCCCTGCCCTGTCCCGCCACCACCGCCTGCGCCGCCGTCATTGCTGTTACGACCTTCCGCCAGCGTTGCATTCGTCCGGCGGCCCTTGCCACTCCCCCGCTGCGACCGCCGCCGAGGCTGCCGTCCCTCTCCCTTGACCTCTCCACTGCTTCCGACGCCCGCACTCTCCGCTTCCGTGGGCAACTGCCTCCGTCGCGGCGATGGCGGAGGCTGGGGTCCGGCGGGTAAGGGGGAGCCGGCGAGGTCACCCCCTGCCGCGGAGGCAGCTGTGCGCGTGGCCCTGGCCGTGGCGGCGCCGGAAGGGGCAGCTGTGGTGGCGGGGGGGGGGGGGGACTGCAGACAGCGCCACGGTTCTGGAAAATTCCACGGAGGTGCCGATCGGTAGCGGTGACGACGCGCACGGTGTATGAACTGACACCCTGCTTGGAAATTACGGGAAATTGTAGACGGGCATTTCCAACTTGGCTGGATTAGAAGTAAATCGTGATTCATGGTTCGAAAACAAGGTTGCGTGAATTGATATATTGAAAATACGAAACACGATTGCTAAAGAAACACAGAGAAATTATTCCTAGAAATGTGTGTTTTACTTCCTAATTTGTGTATTAAATGTCTTATAGACATTACATCACAGAATGTTGTTAGTTATATAAATTTAATTCTATAAACAAATAATTGTTAACAACAAATATTTCGGTTTTCGTAGCTTAACAATGCCCACAAATTTCATATTTTTCTCTACTGTATACGAGTATTTTGAATATATCGCTGCACACACATTTATAGCTAATTTGTTTATCTCTAATATAAATGTATAGCTTTAAAAATATGTTCAAGGTTTAAAATGTTTGTCTTTAATTTCTTAGAATTTAGTAACTTATGAATAATTTTCTACATTTAATATAAAAAAAAGATTTTGAAATTTCGCGAATGAAATTTTTGAGATAATTTGTTTCTGTAAATAATTCTCTCTAATAATAATTTATGTAGTTTCTGTAAATTCTCTCTGATGAATTTCACGGAAGACGTCTCTTCATAGAAATATATATTTAATTATATCAGATTTTCTACAATAAAAAACAAATGCAATTGCAAGAAAGAATAATTTATTTTTTATTTTATACCCTAAACAAAAAAGTTCACGCAAAATTCTCAGCGAACAGCAAATTAAGACATTTTATAGAAAAATGATCCGATGACAAACTACTTTATAAAAGGAATTGTCTTTCAGGAAATAAAACTATGGGCGACCAATCAATGAATAATTAATGAACAAACAGACGCAGGAACATGAATTAGATCAAATGGAAAAGCTGTTCACCGTTTCCTCGGAAGCGCAAACTACTCTCATTACATTCCACATATTTGCTTGATTTGGGCAATAGCCCTGTGTTAAGGTTCCGTATACAAAAGTTCTTCTTCTTGAAGCATTGGACCGTAGATCCGTTGCGCACTCATTGGTCCTTCCATCTTGTTTTCAGTCGTCCAACAGACTGATTTCCTTTATTGTGTGACTTCTTTCGGAGTTCTGCAAATACCCATTCTTTGTACCTGGTTTGTTTATGCTATCCTGTATTCTTATTTTTCATTTAAATTAAATATCCCTAACGTATTTCTTACATCCTCATTTCTTATTCTATGTTCTTTCGTAATGCCCACACTCTATTTATCTCCAAAATCACAATTCAGAAGCCTGAATTCTACTACGGGACTTATTTTCAGTACGCACGTTTCGCTTCTGTAGAGACAAGTTGACACAGCTAATGTTTTATTAAAGTTTAGGAGAGTGTCTGTCCTTGCCTTGCTTTTTAAGGTATCGCACCACATATATGACTAAAACGCTCTATTTTCCCTTCTGCATCAACTTCCCCAGTGTATGAAATGCCAAGCCTAGATACTTAAAAATGCGGACTTGTTCATTGATATACAAACGTTCTGGTGGGCTGAGGTTTCTGGTGGAACCCACATCGTCAGCATTAGTGTCTGCATTGAGGAGACGTGATGGGGCACATGACCCTTGGCTTCGTCGCGGCAGCGCCCGGTACATAGGCACTGATTAGGGACTTGACCTGTTGCTATGAATGCCTTTAACAACTTCTATTTTAACCTGGAAATCTGGTGAGCTTCGAGCGGGCGAGGGGGCCCACGTCACGGTTAGATGTTTTCATTTCAGCCCAACACATTCTTGTACACCCCAGGGGCTGAGGATAAGATCTATGCACAAGGGCCGACCATGCGCACGTGAAAACCACTGTTAAAGAACAGGCTGCGCAGATTAGTGCATCGTCAAAAGATTATACTGAGCCAGCTGGGTCACCCTGAAGGTGGGTGGGTGGGGGGAGAGCCAGCTGAGCGAACTTGCCCCACGCCCCAACTTAATTGAATTTTTTCATTAAAAAAAATGTATTTATCTGTAATCCAAATCAACCGCTATAAGTTATTTCAGTTGCAAGGAGAAAAGAATTCTGTTTATGTATTGAGGGCGGAACTTTTGTTAGAAATAACAGGCCCCGTCGATTTTCCGCCGAAACCTGTTTTCTCTGGGCGCATGTGAGCCGATTCAGCGGTGTCAAGAACTGATCAACTCACGTGGTTCTTGTACCTTCGGCACAATGGTGCTTTCATGACGACTAGGATTACAACCATATGAAATACTTTTAAACCTGTGGAAATTTGTTCTGATAAAGCATAAGCCAGGTGTATCGTGCCAGGTGTATTCGTCCAACTTCATGCCTCAATCAGAGCTATTAACTTAGTAAAAAGACGAATCAGAAGCAAGACTAAGGAAAAAATCCTTTTTACAACTCTTTGAGAAATTCAATTAACTTAGTTTCTTCTTAAAATAGAACATTTTTTTCTCACCAAACCTTAAAGGCCATACTATTAATTTAATTAGAACTATTTTTCCCTTGTATTACGCGACCCTGCAGAACAGCATTCTATTGTTTCTTCAACATGTTATTTAAAAGTTATGATCAGATGTGTTAGTAACTGCATAATAATACTACTCTGACATGTATTTTAAATACGAAACGTCATTACATTATCACAAAATAGTGGTAATTGTTCCTAGAAACCTGTATTACTTCTAGAAAGTAAATTATTTAACCTACCGGTACATAAATTGTTGTGGTAAGAATATTTAAGTTTAAGAGAAGTCAATATTCCATATCAATATCCCCACCAACCAATGTTTACTTTTGAATTTCACATTCACTTCATTTGTCAATTTTGCTGTTTTTTCTCGCAGCTTCCTCGTCTCTCTCTCTCTCTCTCTCTCTCTCTCTCTCTCTCTCTCTCTCTCTCTCTCTCTCTCTCTCTCTATCTATCTATCTATCTATCTATCTATCTATCTCCTCTCTCTCCCTCTATCTCTTCTCTCTCTCTCTCACACACACACGCGCATACACCCTCTCTCTCCACCTCTACCGCATTTCCTCCACAGTGAGCAACGGGGTTTGGTTTAAACGCAGTTCCAAGGGAAACCAATTAAATTAAATCCTAATTGGAAATTACTCCGTCTCTTTGCTCTAAACCGTAACCCACAAGCACTCATGAGAACGCGATCGTGTCCTCACCCCGGTGCCAAATACTCCGTGTCTCCCTCATGCAGCAGCCATCGCCCCAAAAATGGGTCACGTGTATAGTGCGTGGGTTTACAAATTCACTAGAAGGAAAGGTTAAGTACATTTATTTTGTAGGAGGTTAAAGAACGTTATGAACGAGAAACTGTCACAAGAGAGGAAAGCGTAAAAGTATATCACTATTTTAAGCGTAAAGAACAGGAACGTAACAACTCCACTACCTTCAATTTTAATAGTCGGCTCGAATGTGCCTTGTAAAAGCAGGCTGAAGCTCTTTACTCTCAAGTGACTAATGAAAGACACGAGATGATAAGATAGTGATCTCTTTTATCATCATATAGAACACTATGAACACAACAATTTTCATTAAACTGGGAAGTAGCTAACTGCTGTAATAGAAACAGGCAAGTTGTCCAACAACCATGTTTACTGTGTTCATAATTCTAATTATAAATTTGAAATTATATTTATAACAAAATTTCAATTATAAATTTGGAAAATTTATAATTCAAGAAGAAAAAATATGCAGGACTTGCAACGAGAATTATGAAAATAATTAGCTAAGCATTGAGCGTCTGAAGTAATCCTGCGTGAAATTGTTCTCTTGTTTTTCACGTCGTAGTCAGTACCTTTAATCTCTTCGGCCTGGAGCTCAGGGCCGATACATCCCCGGGGTTCCCAGATGGTCACCCATCCAGGAAGCCGCGGTGTCTCGAGTCGCTTAGTCTCCGTGTTTTCACGGAGTGTAATCAAACAATTCGGTTAGCGATGCCTGCATTCGCTGTCGTTGACGGAAAACGTAGCATTATGACTTTAGAATTTGATATTCACTCTTACGTGGATCATAGACAAACATGTACTAAGCAGAACATATTCCCGTGGATTTAATCTTCCAAAAATCAATAAGTTGACATACGAATACACAAATATCGTTCGGCAAATAGGATAGACATGATGTCTCGATTGGAGAGGAAAGATAGGCATGGTCCATTTCCTAGGGCCCTTTTAGAATTTGTCAGGAGAAACTGCGAATCTGAATGTGTTCGCGCGAGTAGTTCTGCAAAGTCATCGAGCGAGCGCCAGGGGCCCTTCCTCTCGAGGGCGCTGGGGAGCGACGCTGATTATCCGGCGGCGCCTGCACCGACATTAATGGCCGCTCCACTTGCGGCGTGATGGCTTCCGTAACTGTCCCGCGACAGTTACGGGGCGCTTATGCCTCAATGCCGCCCCTCGCGCATAGGGCTATTGAGAACCACTCCGCCAGTCCTACAGGGCATGTGAGCCTGCGATCGCGTGAATACAGCAGTATTCAGAGAGAGAGAGAGAGAGAGAAGCAGACAGAATATGTAACATATGAGAGATGGAAATGACGAAAGAAGGAAGAAGGGAGAGAATGAAAGAGATAAAGGGAGGAAAATGGTGAAGAATGCATGAAAAAGCGAGAGAGAAGGATAGAGAATGGAGGTAGAGAGGAACAAACAGACAGGAAGTAGAAAGAGAAAGATAGATAGACAGAGAGACAGAGAGAGAGAGAGAGAGAGAGAGAGAGAGAGAGAGAGAGAGAAGTAAATCAAGAGGGAAAGGAAGATTTCGAGACCGAGAGAAACAGTGATACACAAAAACCGAGTGGGCAGAGGTAGGGTAAGTGGCGACAGCTGGAAGTGCAAAATAGACAGGAAAGTGAAGAAGACAGAAAGAATTACAACGAAAGAGATAAAGAGAAGAAAGATAAGAGAAGGGGGATAAAAGCACTGCGTGTTCTTTGACATTCTCAGCAAATTAAGGTCTAATAACTCGTAGCAAATAATTATTTTTTCATCTGCTTAAAGTATGATGGTCACACCAATTCCTACCCTACCGTTCTATCATGCTTGAATATTTACAAACTAATGAATTCTTCTATTAAAATTAATTTAATAATTTAAAAATAGTTCCTTATATTCAAAAAGAGGAGACTCTTCGCAGCAATTGGTCATTTCTTGAGAATTTCAGAACATAACAAAATCAGTCCTGTTCAGCGTAAAGGAGAGATTTTTTTCTACTCCAGGATATTTGATTCAATATATATATATATATATATATATATATATATATATATATATATATATATATGCATTGCGTTTCTGATGCAATATCTGTTGGAATTGCGCGGTCACCATAGCCGTAGTGAACGGCGAATCGATCTGAACGGGTCACCTGGGATAGGGAACGAAACTTCAGTGGCGGGCGGTCAGTGAAGCGAGAGTTCAGAAGTGAGGAGATGGCAGAAAAAAAATCCGACTTCATCGATGGTAAAACGGTAATTGAAGAGTGAAAACAATAGCAGGACAGTAATGAGGCGATATTCTAGGTGTGAGGTAGAGAAATAACTACAGAATAAGTGAAGACGAGAGACAGAGGAGAGAGACAGATTTGGCGACGCGTGTCCGTGTGAGGCCGAAATTAATGAGGTGAGCATTGTGCGACGCAGGTGTGGAACAATATACAGACTACATCAACATACCAAAGACCTGTAGATTAACAAGGTGTGGTGTGGTGTGTTAGTTGGACGTGTGGTGAGTTAGGTGGACGGCAACCCGGTAACATGGTGAGCCATAAGCTAATGCACGAGGCATGAACAATTGGAGGAAGAATAAATGGCGCGCTTGTCACTGCCAAGCAATACAGCGGATTGAAGAGAGATTAATAGTGCATGCAGACAGGCGAGTGTCATCTTGAAGGAAAGTTCCGCCGCCACCATTTGAAGTTTTATGCGCTGCACGGCCAGGGGCGCGCCGGCGAGCAGGGACGTCACGCTTGAAGGTCATCTCGGCCGTTTCCCACCACCGGCGGCGGCAGCGTAGGCCGTCGGTGACAGAGCTTCGTCAAATAGTAAGATCGCTTCCGAGCGAACTTTATCTACCCAATACGATTAAGTTCATGCAATGGTATGGTGATATTTGAGAGCGGGGGAAATATTGATATTATATTCAACGCAAGAGGGGGAGCCCCAGAGTGTACAATTATTGGAAATGGAGGGACAGTTACATCTGTAAAAAGAAAAACAATGTAATTCATGTTTGTAAGTAATTTATTAAGTCTGACTACATTGTTCATACAGAATGCAACCCAAACATAAATGGGAGCTCCCACAAACTGTTAAGAAAACTTAGTTACAGGCCGTAATTATGAATGAGAATTCATACCTCTATCAGTAGTAATTTTAGTAGTTCAAGTTGTATCAGTGACTAATGAATGTTCTATTTAAAAAATTGCAATAAAGTGTTGCTGTTTTGCAATGTATTTTTCTATGTTTGTACAAACCTGTCCCCTTTTTATAATCAAATATTCGTTGCAGTGAGCCAATATCTGGTCCATCACTATATTATATATAAATATATATATATATATATATATATATATATATATATATATATATAGATACACACACATATTGCTCGCGAATAGGCCATCTTGGACCACGCAGGACATGCACTTGCACGGGCTCAGCACTATCACGTTGCAAGTTTTGCATGTAACTAATCAGGGGGATCAGCATTACGCTGAATACGATTTTTATACCCCAGGGTAGTTAGCCCTGGGGGGATGGAAGATGAAATGATGATGATGATGATGATGATAATGAAGGATGAATAGACGGCACACACAACGGACATACACAAACACATCCATGCCCGAGGCGGGACTCGAACCCGCGATCCTGGTGCTGACTTTGCAAAGAACACGTGTATATATTACAAACGTTGAAATGGAAACTTTTTTTTTCTGGTTGCAGATTCACGGGAAATAGAAATCTTTACCAAGCCTTCTGATCTCGAAATATAATTCTCACACATTTTCTCTTCAGTCCTACCAATTTAGTAGGCAACATCCTTTGCAAAAAAAAAATGCGTTGTGTGTTGCGTTAATCAGCTGCCCGTCAAATAGAAAGAAGAGTAATACACAGTTCCATCTATTCACTGTGGCGATCGTGAGTGAACGGGGCAGCGAGTTTGAATGTCCGTCCGAATCTCCTTTTGACAGCGCTGACAGCGCTGTGCGAGGCGTGTATTTCGCAAAGCAGACACTCAAACGAGACACCAAGAGAGACCCTGAGCCCATCGGATAAAATGACGTGAGAGAAGTTTAGCGACGCTATAGATTTGCGTGATTACGAAATGTGACCCAACGCAATGTATTAAAAAATTATCTAACTATAGGCAATTTTACACATAAAATTTAGTTAGCAAACTTCCACTTGCAATTAAATGTTGCATCTCCATCTGCTTTTATATTTATGCTTGTAAGGTTCCTTCAATTAACACCTCAAAACGTAAAAAACAATAGGAGTTTATTCAGTGGAAAATACACATTTGTTTATCGGGAGTTGATCGAATGCCTCGATGTCTGAAAAGCGTGATTTGTATTTGATTTATTTTCCCTTGCCTATATCTTTGAATGAAAATCTGTTTGTGATCTCTCTTTTACATTACGAATTTGTATTATAAAGAAAGGTACCAACGAGCATTTTAACATTTGATTAAAAAACGTTCGCTTCCGAGCAATAAAAACTATTTACTTCAGCAAATCCGACCGTGCTCGGATTTGATTTTAAAATTTTGTTTACGAAATAACTAATTCCCATTGCTTTCGTGTCAAACTCAAAAACTGATAGCTGAAGAAAAGTTGCGCAGTTTGTGGAGCTACTATGGGCAACAACAAAATGAATCGTGTGGACAATACTAAAAGAGCAGGAAAAGAGAGGAGACATTCACCAAAAACAAAAAAACAAAAAACATTTACTATACTTGAAGTACATGGTCCAGTATCCTATTGCTCGATCAACTTCTTTTTCGCCTCGCGAATCAGGAAGACGTCAAACTTGCGTTACGCATCACAGCAGTTGGCCGACAACGAGAAAGAGAACAGATGGAAGCAAACAGCGGAGATAAAGTTATCGAAAGCGGAAGGAGGGTTACAGTGCCATTCGAATCCAGTTCCTCATTACAGACAGAGACCTGAAGACTCGCCTGTACAAACAACTTCGCCTGTCAGGTTTGCAACTTCTACAACTTCCGCCGTATTTCATTCGCACAATAAAAGACGAAAGGGGTCTTGTGGAGAAACTCTGTGGCAGTCTTGTTGCTCGTAGCTCTCGCATTTTCTTCATCTTAACTCGATGAGAATGTTCTTAGTGATTCACCAGAAAAGGGACGAAGGCGTAATTGCCAATATTTCGGAAAAGAAGTAGTAAAAATAGAGAATTCTCATGATTTATTATCCTAATTCTGAGAAACACAATGCCTGGTATATGTTGTATCCTGGTCCAAATGAGTTTTTGCCAGAGTGCAGAATAGAATCCATAGCCTTCAATTATGGAGAGCATATCCCATGACATTATTTAATATTTCATAAGGAAAGTTAGCACTCATATCACTTGAATGTTATGAAAGAATAAAATGTAATATTTTTAGCAATGTCCACAAACTAAAGTTTGTTAAAAATTTTAAGACGAATCCAGTTTACATTCGAGAGAGTTCTGGAACTTTTCATTTATTATTTCTGTCTTAACATAAACTAGATTTGTGATAGAATAAATACGTATCTATTTGAAAAAAGATTCCGACTGCAATACCTCATGGCAACACCGCTGCCTCTTGCAGCGTTGCCATTTTCGACAGGAAGCTCCTGGTTTCGACTCCCGACGTTGGCGGATTGTCGACACTAGCAACTTAGCTGGGTCGAATTCAATCACTGCAAGAAGAATTGTAGCGGCTGGCTATTTTGATCGATAGTTTTCCATGGTTCCTCTGTTCAATACCAGTTGAATCCCGGTTGAACACCCTAACAAATTGACAATGGGCAGCGCGTTTCGTGCCTCATCTTCCTCCCCTTATACACACATACATGCCCTACACTTCCACATATGTCGGGGGACCAGTTGGAAGCTTGGAGCTTCTCCCAGCTAGGGTGTCCTGCTGGAGAAGATATCTGAAGGGTTACACCCGCAAGGCGATGTATAGGCGGCGGATGTTCTAACCATGTAGCCGCTACCTCGTGGGGTACAATAAGCATAACAATTTCCCACTAAAGACCTTAGTAGTAGACGCACCCGGAATCAATAATTACTCACTCACTTGAAATAAATTATCATTTTCCAACCAAGAGATATTTTGAACGATTTAATATTTTTATTTTGTTACTTATTATATAGTTATTTGTGAGCTTACTCTTAGTCTTTCCCATCTGCGACCCTCCGTCGCTCTCAGTTTGTGATGGTCGGAGCGTCCTAGGCGCTCGCGGGCCGGATGAGGGTAGACTCGGTTGTGCCTCGTGCTCAAGTTAACAAACCTTAACGCATACCGGTGACCGCATTAATAATTACACAATAAAAGAACAGTGACTTCACTAGGCAGAAAGAAATACAGGAAAGAAGGAAAATGGTTTGATGCGATAATCGCATTGGTCCAATTTATACGTTTCCTTTTGACCAACGATTCCGGAGTTGTAGAGAACGCGCGAATGCGCAACACAGTTTCTGAAATCCTAGAAGTGACATTGTGCTTGCGCCCTTCCGCTACAAGTCCAGAATCATCCGTCAAAAGAAAGCGTGGAAATCGAGTTTTTTTTAATAGCAGTAGGTAATCACATCTTTCGCCTTACATTCCGTTGCTGTTGGTACAAGTGATTGTCAGTTTTTTTCAATTTATTCTCCATATTCGATAGGTTGAATGATAGTGGTTGTGATGATGGTGAAGATGTGCTAATAGTGGTATGAGGAGCCAACCACGCCACAATCAAATGCCGAAAACACATAAGCAAAGGATTTGAATACGCAGACTTTCGGCGTCGCGTTCTTGGTTGCTCATGCCCTGATTCAGGCAAGCAAACCTTAATGAATAAAATATTTCACTTAAAGAAGTTTGAAAATTTAGCGATGCGTGTTCCAGAGGGTTACTTCCAAAAGACGCTTTTTGTGGAGTACCGGGGAGCATCCCCTCAAAGAACCAGCTCTGGCAGCTGACCTACATACTTTCGGGGCCGAAGGAGTGGACGCATTCCAGTGCCGAGTGATGATCATAAGCGCGTCGGCGTTGGCGCCCCTTGTGCCGCAGAAGGGGAATCCCGCAATGACAAATGAGCGTCGTCAGGTTGAGGAAGAGAAAGAGGTAGCGTGCGCCGTCGGGGGTGGCCGGGTCTTTTTCATCTGCCCACGCAGTCGCAGCCGACCCAGATACGTCTACCTTTCAGCTGGAACGCCCAGACGTCATCGCGAGATACGATACGGCCCAAGAGTTGGGTTCGTCAGATTTCTTGGAACTCGCCTGCGGAAACAAGCTATATTTTCATTTTTTATAGTACACTGAACAAAGCATTCTTATTTGTTCTTCGTAGGATGTGTCAAGAAATTCGGCGAAAGAATAATCGTCAAAGTGATACTCGCACTATGAAAAATAACTCTCAACAGAAGAAATGAAAGAAAGATGTGATTACTGATTTATTACAAAAATATTTCCATATTTTGACACTTCATTTTAATACATATTTGAAAATTATTTCAATAAAGCAAGATTTTATTCGACAAGTAAATCCTATTTCATCAATTGTTGCTTTAAAAAAATATTTTTTCAATGAGTGCGCCCCAACCAGTATGGATGAAGAAAACTTTCGATGTATATTTTTTTAAATTTTTTGTAAGTTAAAGCTGAATTTTAATAGGAACTTATCTTTTTCAGAGCATTTCGTGCTAACTTCTTCAAATAATCAAGATGATCCTACCTCAGGAACATTGGTCTCCATCCTCTCTGCAGCACGCATGTTTGGCTCGTGCGATGTAAGTAGCTTCGCGAATATATACTCGGGCAGCATCATTGTATTTAAAACGCCCATCCGATATTAATTACAATTTACGAACCAATCTTCAAATTTGTATTTGTCATCGAAAACTATTTACAAGTTGTTTTATTTAAGTATTATAACTCGTAATTATTTTCCATATAATTGGTTCCACCTCCACGCACATTAAAAAGATCACATTTAATGTTGAATCAAACGTTCTTTGAAATGAGGGTTTTTTAGAATATTTGGTTTCGCTGTATAATTCTTCCTAAATCTAACCCTATGATATAAATCAATGAATTGATCGAGGACAGCATCTATTTAATTCCAAATAACCCTTGCGTAAAGCCAACAGCACTCCCCACTAATTTAATAGACAAATGCTTTTACCAACGCGTATGAAATCCAGACCTTGTGGCACCCCTCCCCAGCGCTGCCGCATTCGACACGCACATGGAGAGCACGTGGCGGGCTCATCCGCGCTCCCAATGCCAGCGGAGGTAATCCTATCGGGCGGAACGCGACCGCCGCCGCCCAGGGGCGAAGCGCGGACGCCCACCTGGGACGCCGTCTGATGCGACCAGGAATGTGTTAGAAGCACCGCTTTCCTTTCAAGTTCAAAGCACAATATTTTAACATTGAAATCGTTATTATTTGGATCTGTAATAAACAACTCGGACACAGGTGCCACAGAATTGCCTCCAGAGAACTTATGGCAAAGAAAGCAACTAAACCTTTACATGGCATATTACGGAATAACAACATCCACCAAAATGTTGAAAGAAGGACATGCCACTGTCGTTGAAAATATGGTACTTTACGAACCGGTCCGGAATGTGGCCACAAACACGAAAAATAAGAGAGAAGATTAGGGCAATTGAAATGGACTACATGAGACGATGCCTACAACATACTCCCAGGGGCAGAGTGCGAAATAAAAAAATATGGGGAAAGATGAATATAATTTGTTTTATTACGAAGACGGCAAATTGAGCAGTACAATGGTACGAATATGCTTTCACCCCAAGTTGATTTGTCGCTTATCCTGAATCAATTTCTTGAGGTCAGTATTCTCTGGGGATGTACTGCCGTGTCGCACTTTAGAAACTTACGTAAATAGGTAAAGTAGTGCAATGCATACCGCAGCACATTAAGTGCACGACTAATCCCAGCAATTCAGGCCAAGATCGACTACGGGGACTCTTTCCGAGCCCCGAGAACTGGAATTTGAAAAACGGGCAGGCGCGCAACGCATTGTGAACGTGTATAATCACATTATTGATTGATTAGTGTTTCCTAGCGCGTTAACTACTAACACCATTAGTCCCGTAAGTGCAGTGCACGATTTTTTTCGGGAGGTGGCGGAGATCTTTCTCCTCTGGATGGTGAGATCTGGCGCCGACCTTCACATTGGCTTGCGGGGTTTTCTCCAATCATGTATCTCCCACCAACGGGGCACCGCCCTAGCCGGGACAAGCTATATGCTCCCGGCTAGTCTTCCGCGATCTGCGGTAGTGTAGTGTCTCACAGTGTAAGAGTGTGTAAGTAAGTGATGTTCGGACAAGGAAGAGGAAGGAAATCTTGCACGCTGTCCGTGGCCCATTGATCACGGGAAACTACCGATCAGAACCTCTGGCCACTCCTCCAGACAGCGGCTGAACTTGATCCTGTTTTCTTGCATTTCCTTATTGTTTGTATTTGTCACCATCTAAGTGGCTCATTTTGTTAAGCATAGTGTACTTTGTAAAGGTATTATGTTGAGTGTATTGTGAAAAATTCGCGAAATGATGATTTGCCTCTGAACACTAGCGTGGAGAGGAAACAAAGAAATAATGCGTATGTGAGTTGGAAACTCACATCAAATCTGGATGAGAAGACTTTGGCGATCGTGGACCCATGCGGATGTAGACATTTGAAATTGGTATTTTAGAGGCATTGAATTCCGAATGACATTCATTAGTGACAATAATAGTGAGAGTAAAATCTGTGGATCTGTGTATTGCGTCTAGTCAGTTTTTGCTATGCTATGAGACAAATCGAGTTGAATCGAGTTTAAGTCACATAATGTCTGCACGGAGATATTGTCAAGTGTACTATCTCTACATCGTATAGTTCTCTTCCAGCAGCGACAGTACGTTACACGAACCATTGACCCTGCTCACGAAACCTCGCAACAAATTAAATTCGGCCTTATCTGTGTAAAATATAGCAGTTGATAGAGAGTATTCGAAGACGTAAACTCCAAGCAGGCACTTATTTAAAACAAAGACCTTAAAAGTCGTGGGTATAAAAATAGAATTCGAAGAAATATTTTATTGATAATGATTATTATTATTAATTAACAATTAATAATAATTAATAATAATAACAACTTTCATGAAATAACTTTAATCAAAATAAACTTTGACACTTTCAGACTTGAATGTATTTCACGAATATATTTCCGTCGCAATGATAAAAACATTTAATTTTCTACCTTATAGAAAGATGATTAATATCTCCATACGAAAAGAAAAACTTCATATCGATGATCTACGCTGCAAGGCTCCAGGAAATTTGAATAACCGAATCTTAATAAAATGGAACTCGATTAGTCACTTCAAAATTGGTCCGCGAAAGGTAAGTATGTATTTCTAAGATAGAGCCGTTACTCATGACCAAAGAAAAATGTATTAGTTTGAATTGTGTTACCCAGGGAACGGATTTCCATGTAATTACATATTTTTACAGAAACTAGATACCTGCATCGAATAATAGTTTTGAAAGTTTACATGATTTTCTGAATGAATTAGAGCAATTTTGATTTTACATACTTTTACACATTTTGATATAATGACATTTTTGCATATATTACCTCTTACTATGTATTTCGTTACATTTTGATATATTTATACGTCGAAACGGAACATTTCAGATGGGCGTTTGCAATTTATGTTACGGAATCATCGTTCGTACAAATCAAATGTAATGCTTCTGCGCTTTTATGACCATGAATCGTCAAACTTACTCCCCCCCCCATTTTCTACGTACTTGGAGTAAAGGATTGGCGGATTTTTATCAACAAATGTAATTTCAACCACGTTCTGGCTAATGTTTCAAACAGCACTGGAAGTTACTCGTTACTCGATCGAAAACTAACAAATATTTTTTACACAAAATTGTCTTGCCGCATTATAAGATTGGGAGGGTATATTTTGCCTTTAACCCTCTCCCCAGGGACCCATCACTGGCTGCACGGTACTACTATTCACTTGAACACCAGCTCCTCGTAAACATTGTAATATACTATGAGCGTATTTTATATCTAGAATAAAATTCGTAGAGGTGAAACTTCTATTCTTTGTGAAGAAGTCTAGTGTACAATTTCTTTTGTAGAGGTAGAACCTACTTTCAGCAACCTCGAATTCTTGTTAAGAACTAATCGGCGACGTCTATGCTCGGAAAAGGTTTGTAGAGAACAATTTTGAACACAATGAATTTTTTTATTTTTCATATTTTCTATTTTTCTTACATGTTTTGGAAAAAATAAGCACATATGTATGTACACATATTTTGCATTTTTTATTGCAATAAATTCCGTTCCCTACCTATCACACATCTTAATCTCTTGATATTCTTGAGGTAAGTACCGCTTAGTAGACAATTATGTTCAACGTTTTCTCGAAGCAGGGTGGAGCATCATAGGACCAACCACATCCTCTTATTCTATCATCCGAATATGTTCGCGTGTCGATTCTTGGAATGTACTTTGCGATACCGCGAAAGCTCAACCCTTGGGGGCTGTGTTCAATGTTCGGTTATATAGAGTGTTATGGGAGCACCTAGGTAGCTTCAGCAGTTCCCCGAAATGTTGAGCTCAAAGTGGCGACATCGGCCCCTTGCTGTTTCCGGCGATGAGACGGTAGGGAATGGATCTGTCCAAGTGCAACGTATACAAGTCTCAAATACGATGCTCTCACGCCATCTGAAGCTAGGAATGATTTGATAAAGGAGGAAAGGTGATGCACGTTGTATGAGAAATCTCAACCAAGCCCCAATGAAAGGGAAACACCCAAGAGCAAGCGGGATACGAGTCCGGAACCCTCCTGTCCGAGTACGCCACCACGGTACCGCTCCAGTCATCTTAGTTGTTCGGGTGGGCCTATGTTATTTCAAATGTTCAGTGAAATAACGATCCAAAGATAGAGAGTTTTCTAATTGTCACATTTTTTGTAGAACCTCAGAGAAGCCATACGGCGCCAGCTCTAACAGGAGAACATTAAATATGTGTTGCATATTAATTATATTATGTGTAAAGATGTTCTACAATATATATATATATATATATATATATATATATATATATATATATATATATATATATAAGGCATGATTATTTTCCTTCTCATAAATCATAATAGTGTACCGTACTACTAACTGGTGCATCAAATTGTTCTTCGAATCTTTGTTCGTCTCAATCCTCGACATTAGTTACTTGAATGCAAGAGTCATGTAAATGATAATTCATCTGGTTCTTTAAAAATTATTAAAAAAATAAAATGTGCTAGTTTGAACGCTCTTGCATTTTGCAAACTAGTTGTAAGGGGAAATTTGTTAGTATTTATAATTCTTGGAATTTACGTGTGAATTTGAAACCTCGAGTTCCACTTCATTAAGATAATGTTTGTGCGCGATCAACCACGAACTTCCAACTGCAGTTAAAAAAGGTTTTAATATCATTTGCAATTATACCTAACTACTTATTTATATAAACAATCGAATAAAAAATGTGAAATAAATATTCATTCGAATTTGAATTTCAAAGCATGGTATTTAATATTCATTATCAATTGATTTACAATGAATTCTCGCGTATGTAGCACATTTCCACTGACCACTAAATCGCATCAATGTAGAAAATTAGCAATAACGCCACAAATAATGCGACCAGCACATCCACATATAATACATTGATCTCACATTGAGAATTCCCACAAAGGCGAACAGCATAGTTTATTGGTATGAATTGCAACTTCAGAATTCTCCACTAATTCTGAAAAGTGATTGAATTTAGAATTATTGCATTAACCTTTCATTATTTATTCATGTTGATTTACTTCATTTCCCGAGTATTATAATTTCAGAAGTAGAAACAATATTAACTTAGTCCGCAAACTGGGGGGGGGGGGGGGGCTCGAACAAGCTTTCCTTTCTCATATTAGTATCGGTTACGTATTATTATAAGACCGCATTTTCTGTCCGTATTAGCACATCACAACCATCACTAATAAAACACATTACTAATCGTAGAACATTAGTTCGAAAACAAGTTCTTTTAAAGTTAATACACCAAAACAAATCCAACAACCAAAAGTTGCGTACCTTAGAGCCAGACTCGTCGCTCAACAATGAAAACTAATTCTGAAAATATCAATCTGACGTGTTCAGTCGTTCCCACGGTCATATTGCGACCTGATATCTCCTGGAAGGCTCTTCGGCAATAGAAGCGCGGGAAGTTGGAATTTGAAATTTCGAAGATGCAAAAATTACAAAAACTAATCATATTTATAAAAAAGTCTACTTAACTTTTTTAAAGATCTATTTCTGAAGAACAGATTTTTTTTTTAAATCTCTTTTAGAGCTCAGCGAAAATAAATCTTGTGTAATTTTAACAATCGTACATCTCGTTGCTCTGTTCAAGGAAAACAGAGCAACAGATCGTTGCTCTGTTCAAGGAAAAAAAGTAAAAAAAAATTTGGAACCGTTTTTCGAAACACCTGTTTTTCAATTCCCTTCATTCTACGCAAAATTACGTGAAAACTACACATCTTGTTGAAAATTTGTTTAAGAACTTATTTAAAATGCTCTTTGAAAAACAGATTTAAATTAAACAAAATCTTTTTCTTCAATAATATAGTTTTTGAATGTTAATTTTTTGTTATTTTCTAAAATACATAGAGTTTGCCGAAAATTGGTCTTTTGGATCAAAGTATGACATTTTTATAATTGTACTTTGATCATGTAAAGTACCACACAAAACATATATTCTGGCTGCACCACATGATAGAGGATATTTTTTCTAAATTTAGCAATTGGATTTATCCACTTCTTAGGTACCAGGGCCCTGTAATAAGAGTTTTTCTCCCGAAAATTCCCCGTTTTTCGCGCTGCATTACATAACTTTGTCTCTACTCCAAAGAGAAAAAGTAAAAAGACTAAAATGGATGCGACATAATAATAAATATTTTACTAAAAGCTATTCATTTGCCACCACCACTCAGACGAGACGACCATGTGCCGACCACCAGTCCAACTGACCAGTAGTCAGCCATTGCCTTCATGTGCACACGCGCATCATATGCAGAGCGCCAACGACGAAACATGCGCATCAGCAAATGCCTTCTCTAGTAGCTTTTACAATAGTTAAAGACGTTTCCTACCTCGTATGAATAGAGTCTGTTGATGATATCTGGAATTATTGGTATAATTTTATTGGTATCTCCCAGCTAGCGTAGCCTGTGCAACATTTCCTCAGGATAGTTCCTCAGACCACGCTTTAGATATCCATTTACCTGCATGTAAACATACGCACTAGGCAGGTTGACCTTTCGAATCGAACGCTTGGTCTAGTTTCGTTCATGTTATGCGAGCTGACTGGTAATAATAATGAATACCAATAGTAATGAAGATATCGTTCCTAACATTATTTATCCCAAATCGGCCGCTTCCTCTGAGCCTCTTCGTGCAGGGCGTGGCCGCGGGGGTGTGGGGTGGTTGTGGTGGGCTGGGGGAGGGGTGGGTTTGCGTCGGCTGCGGTCTGACCGCTGACAGGTAATTTAGCGTCACCTGGCAACGGCCGCGCGGCCCCCGGGCGATAGCGCGAAAGGGAGAAGGCGAGGAGGCGGGAGTGGGGGCTCAAGAGAAAGCAGAAAGCGGAAGAAGCATGTGGAGGTGAGGGTCGTGGGTGGGCATCAAAATAATAACTTCTTTTAATAATTTATTATTAAATTATAATATTAATTCATTAGAATATGTTATGTTCACACTTTTATTACTATCACTATTAGTACTATCACCATCATCATCGTCAGTATTAACATATGTTAATACGAGAATATTCAAAGAGTTAGTTGCGATTGGGCAGTTATCCCGAATGTTCTGTATAGAGTGTTTTCTACACTTAAAACAGCAACCCGCAACACTCAGAGAGTTTAAACTAGAATTATTACCGGACAGAATATTAAGATATGTAGAGAAGATTCGTAACGGTATTGTGTAAAGTATGTGATGCTAATTTTGCATTTATTTTTATTTCCAATATTGTCATATTAGTCATAGGCCTATTAGCATTGTATTTTTTGCCAAATAGCCTTAAATTGAATTATGAGGTTCATTTTCCTTTATTTGTTTTCATCCGGAGAGTTTTACAAGCAAACCGCTTCAACTTCTTATTCCATTCTAATAGCTGAAAACACAAAATAATCATATTTCATTAATTTTCACCACTTCATTTTCCAAACTGCACCTACTACAAAACGACATGTTCCCCCCCCCCAAAATCATAAGCACTGTCAACGGCACTTTGATATTAGTTTAGTATCCGAGTTCCTAGGAACCCACTACGGTGAGCGAGCGGGTCAAGGGTTCGTGGAAGCGCCCTTGACCTCGAGGGACGGAGCGGGGAAGACGCGACCTGTAATAACTGCGCTTGCAATAACGTTTACCGGCCGCATTAGAGCTCGCGCCGCGCCCGACCTGCCCACTGACCCGGGCAGGGCGGGGAGACACCGAGGTGAGTGGCAGTATCGAGGAAAGCTCGAATCCTCGCGTTTGAGCGCGGGACTGGCTGGGGGGGGCGGGGTGGGCAGGGTGGTGGGGCATCACGGTTCGGTGGGGGAGAGGCGGGGATGGAAAGGGGCAGCACTGGTAGATCGCTGGGGAAAGGGGCAGGAGAGAAGGAATGGAGCAGGGTGGTAGGGAAGTGGCGGTGTAGGGTAGAGAGCAAGCGGCAGGGTACGGAACAGAGGTTCGCGGCGAGGGAGGAAACTTTGCGAATCGGGGCGGGGCGGAGCGGGGTGGGGCGGAGCAGAGAGGGTAGTTTAGAACCACGGGAGGCAAGAGTGAGCAGCGCAGCCTGTTGTGTGCAGGGCCGATTGAGAAAGGTGCGGGACGGGGTGCGGGTGGGCGGGGCGTGATGGGGTGTGGCTGGGCGGTGCATGGCGGGGTGGGCGTCATGTGGTGCGGCGCGTCAGGGAGGAACAAAACTGAGAGGGTGGTTCAGAGCCAGGGGGTGGTGGAATGGCACGAGGCGGGCAGCGCAGCCTGTAGTGGCGCGGGGCGGGGCGGGGCGGGGCGGCATGGACTCTCGAGTGCAAGCGCTCTCCAGCGGATGCGGACCCGCCCTCGCGAATGCACCATGGAACGCGTCCGGCCGCCGATGCGAAGGGATTCTAGTTGCCAGAGGACGCGCAAACAAGTGCTTGAGTTCACTACAGTGCTCGCTCTACAATGTTTCTTGCGTCTGAGTGTGATTACTGCCATATCTAAAATTCAAAATTCAGGCTCACGATGTTTTGTTTGGTTACTTTTTTGGAGAGGAGGTAGACAATAAAAGTTAATACTGTTAGTTATATCATTCCTGAAAAATTAAACTCGTTAAGAATGGACGTCGCTTGCTCGCGGATTCGACGGTTTACTGCTCTCAAACAGCGCGCGAAAAAGCTTCGATGTTTCTAGTTGCTAATAGTGCCCAGACAACATCAGGCCAATGGTGAATGAGAAATAAATACGATTTATTCGTGAGAATTCTACGTTCTTGCACTTACTTTATTCATTCTGAATATTCAGAATTGAGTTAAAATACTTATTTCTTCAATAAGATAAAAAACAATAAGAACTGATTTAGTTCTTCATTAGTGATACATGACTGGAAGGAACAAGTATTGAACAGGGCACACATTGGAATGTGAAGGGAATTACAGCTCCAGGGAGAGAACGAGGCATGTGTGCTCTCGTGTTCGACAGCGCTGTTCGCTGCGCAACGATTCATTTTCTTCTAGTTTTCTCTAATTATAGAGAAAACTACTAATCAACATTTATATCTTTCTTATTTTTAGGGTATTTATTTTATAATACAATTTTTGTTCCCGTAATTTCTATTCATACGTCAGTTCTATTCTAATGTTATTCGTATTTCTCTTTTATAATGAAAATAAAATACTGTATAGTATTTCTATATACTTTCACACTTATTTTGAGACATTCCCGCTACCAATGTGGTATTTATTCGTACATTAGTGCATTGCCTAAATTGGAAAGTGATCCTAAGAGTTAACACTTGGAAGCGTATATTGAACTAAGAAACATCAGAAAGTTCGAGGGAATTTGAGTAAATTTCTTCTGAAGTAATTATACTGCACAATTGCCTCCTAAAATTCCGCAACATCGTAGCCACAAAAGCGAAAAGTTTGCAGGCGAGTTAGTCTTCGCAAACCAGCCAGTTTAGCCTTTGGGGAGAACGAAAACAATGTTATTGCGAGAGACCTTATTCAATACTGGTGGTTATTACGTTTCACCGAAGAACCGGTAATTTGGGACGAAAAAGATACAAGCAATTCAGTGACGTTATCGCTTCCATAAGAGTATCCATCAGAAAATTGGTGTTGAATGTAGCATTATATTTAAGGGTATAATTACATGAATTACACTAATAATGTATCCCGGCTAGAAATCACTGTGCTAAAACGCTACATGTTTCAATTCAATTCAGTGATGTCTTAGTTTATTCTACGAAGACTCAGGTGAGCAGGCCTGCTCTTTCGTCTGACCACACAAATTTCGTTACTCTCCTTTCACCCCCTAGCGGAGAAAAGGTAACACTCGGGTGACATATCAGGATATTTTAATTTAGCTCAGATGTATCATTTAGGCATGAGGATCTTTTGCAAGCAGTAAATCTACAACATGGGACTGCCGGCTTTACTTCCCCTCCGAAGGATAGTGTACGAAAGACCTTGAAGATCCACAGCTTCTATCGGGTATGAACCAGCAAATTTGGGTGTAGCAGTCCGATACGCGTTATACTACCGAACCGCTGAACATGTACCCTCTGAACTCTTAAAAATGAAATACAATAAAATGGTACTGAGAATTAAATTCTGATTAATTCTTGTTAGCACATTTTAGCCTACTCCAAGCAGCAATAGTTCCATTTCCAGTTTATCAACATAAATCGAAAAATTTAAAGAAAGTGGAATATATTAAATCGCATGACTTGCAGATCAGGTAATAAGGATGGTTTCTGTATGGAAATGCCCTGCATCACCCTGTAAGACTATCGTATTTGCAGGGCGGGGCAAGCCTTACAAACAGCCTGGGTCGCAGCCCTTTGAATGGCAGAGGCCGCAGGCGCCGCGCTGGCCGAGATCGTTCTGCGCCTAATGACATCCCCCGGCCAAAAGCGCCCCCCTCCCCCCCCCCCGCTCCGCCTGCCACCGGGCCACGGCGTCCAGGCACCGCCGCCGCCGGCACGAACGACCGTCGGCTTCGTTAATACTCCGCTCGGAGCATTAGAGGTTCTTCGTACAGGGAGCAAATGGGCGCAGCACCCGCGTATTCTCTCCCTTCAAGCGATCTATTTTTTCCTTTCTTTCCAGTCGAAAGCGAAACGAAAAATGTCACCACTTCCTAGTGATTGGGAGCCAGAGAGCTACAGGAGAAATAAGAGAGAGATAAGAAAAGGCTGATATAATTTTGCCTGTTCGAAAACGTCGCGTAGTGACCAATGTTGCTGAAATTTCTGCCAGCAGATTGGAGTCAATTTTCAAGGCGTGATCTACGATACTATTTTCAATAATATGAAACTATTTTCAATAAATCAGACCACTCTCTGTGGGTACCGTCGAGATTGCTTGTTTACAAACCAGCAGTTTCTGTGGAAATAAATATCTCTCATGAAGAATTACGCCCCGGATTCGTGTGTGAAAGAGGGCGATTGGAGGATCCGTGAGAAGGTGCACCTGCAGCAACGAACTCTTTGCAGAGGGAGGCGTTTGCGTTGTTGCCCCGCACGTTGGTCTAAGCGTTTGCGCTGCGCGATGGAAAGTAAATACGTTCACTTGGGAGCCTCGCAACTCTCCAGAAACCCATCTCCCCTCGGCGAAGGTCGCGCGACTACTCCCGTGGGCATTTCTTTTCCTCGAGAGGGCGTTCACTTCGCTAGATGTTTGCGCAGAGGGAGAAACGTTGCCGCCAGAAAAATAGAGCAGAGGGAACTAGACTCATTAATATGCTTTAAAATGTTATATCATACCGTTGTTTTGAAAAAAGTACATTTGAACTTTTTCTGACCAGTTGATTGAATATTGTCATGCTATTTCAACTATAAAGAAACTTGGACTTGGATGAAGTATAAGGGGTTTCTCATCGACTACATACCCGTGCGTGATCCACCATTACACACAACTTTCTTGTTTTACTAGAAGGATTGCTCCTCGGGGTGGGCACCTTTGCTTACACCTTTCTAAGCACCCGCGGCCGGCGCACAAGTATGCCGACAGGATGGTATCCGGATGCAGCCAGACAGCCAGAACGCAGGTACCCCTCTCGGGAACCTCCCCAATTAAGGCTGGGTCGGTCCACTCTGCCAGCTCAGACCTACTTGCTTTCCAGGCTAGCACTGCAGTCAAATTAAGCGTCACTCACATGCGCCGCGACAAGCCCTTCGTCTTTGCCCAGAGTTTCGGGCCACTGCCACGTCGAAGCCTAGTATGCCCAAATAGGGGCCGCACGGACTAAGACCCGGGAGGCTCGGGACCCCAAACCCGTCTCCTCCCTGCCTCCATTTTAAAGCTATCGATGTGAGTGTCGCTGAAACCTAGGCAACCTGAGGGGGAGGTTCATGCTCCCCATCGGACTTTATATATGTATGTACGTATGTATGTAACCACTGGTAATTCGGTAGAAGGATCAACCCTCCTTCCTCTCACATTTTAAGTTCTTTTAGCGAACGGCACAAGCAGGGTTGAGACAAAATTGCTCACGATTGGCTAATTCGAGCTTTAAGTAGAAAAATGAAACAGCATTACAGTAATGAAATAAGAGAGTTATCGAATTAAATATTGGAGTATGATGTTGATAAAGAAAATGCAGTAGAAATAATTAGTTTTCGTGGAATACGAGTGTGGTAAACATAAGTGGAAACTGGTGATACCCGGATTGGTCCCGAGGACATCATGGAATAAACATTGTCGGCCTAAAAAAACGTTCAACGTTATGCGACGAACTTTGAGACATTATTGATTTATGCGCAAGTTAGTTCACTTTATCGAAATTTGAAAACAGGTTTTTATGAAAAATTCCCTATTTTCACTAGCATACTTAAAAAACATTTTGTCTCTCTTCTTGTCTTGAATCAATGATTCATAAGGAGGACAACATTTTGCAGACCATTCCATATAAGATCGGGTTACACTCTCGTCGGTTTCAAATAATGGTTTCCATTCGTAGTAGCCATCTTTCGAGAAAATCTCGCTCAGCTACTGTCTCGACGAAGTAAATCATTACCTAATTGTAATGCAAGTAACTGCAGCAAGTAGAACAAACAAAATAATAAAAATAAAATAAAACGAGTTTGAATTGAGCACTTAGCGAATAGTATATTAGCCCAATAATGCCATGTCGCTCCTACGTACTACGTATTTCACCAACACCTTTAATACACGACAAATGAAAATTGAAGCCTTTAACACATTCCTTGGTTACATCGTCAAGACCTTTCATGTCAACAACAAAGCGGGGGCCTTGCTCAATCATTTGCTGCCTGATCGGCCCTTCACAGGGCCAAACGGCGTGCTTCCCGGAAGGCCGCGTGTGGGCGTTGCCGCTCATCCATGTAGCAGTCTTTTCTGGCGTGGCGGGCGTCATAAAGATCGCCCCTGCATCAGCCCCGCCACCCGCGAGTTGGCGAAGTCCTTTCGCGACGCGCTCAAGCCTGGCTCTCTTTTAACACCAAACTCTAATCCGAAGGGGCTCAGGATTTCGTCTCTGTGAAATGACTGGAACGCTTATCTGTTCTCACCGCATGGCATTACCTCCGCTCAAAATTTCGTTGCCTAGAGAAGAATTCTAACGACCAGCTGCTCTGATCGGGAGTTTTTCGAGGTTTCTCCGATCAACACCACGTGAATACCGGAGCAGTACCTTCGCAAACGGGCCACGGCCCACGCACAATCTTTCCTTCCTCTTCCTTGTCCTATCCTCACCCCTTACATACACACACACACACACGTACTTTTACATGTACTACACTAATACCTATACCGGGAGACCAGTCGGGAGTTTAGAGCTTGTCCCGGTTGGGGCGGTTTCCCGCTGTTGAGAGATACGTGGAGGAGAAATACTCCGCAAGTCAACGTGAAAGTCGGCACCGGATCTCACCATCCAGCGGGGGAAATTAATCGCCACTTTCTTCGGCAAAACATGCACTTTACTTACAGGAATTTAGCTATTGATGCGCACGGAATCAATCCGTTCAAAATTTGCAATGGGGTTTACCTACCGCTTGTAGCATTCTATCAATTACTGGTTGATTTGCCGTTGTTTATAATTATTCTCTAAGCGCAACAGCTTAGAAAGTAAAATATTTTTTAATCCAAATAAAAATGTTGTGAAACACGCCATCATCTTAATAAACATTTCTATCCCAAAACTTAATTCCTCTAGAGGAACAGAGGTGCAATTTATTTAAACCGTATTTGGGGTTTAAATGAATTACATGGAAAGTTCGTACCTATATTCAAGCCCAGACAGAAGAGATTTGTTGCTTGAAAGCAAACTATTATTTTCTTCGAACTGTCGTACCAAACTTTCTAACCTATATTCCTCAACTACGAACTCCTTTCAATTCAGAGCCATCTTTGTGCAGCAGTGAAAGTTTCCGGGACGAAACGCTATTCATAAGGGGAAACATCTTCTCGGGCAGCTCCAGGCACTGAAACGTTCCCTCAATTGACTGTTCCACTGGGGCATGTTAAGGAACTTCAAGAAAGGAGGTCACGCCAGCGAAGGGGATGCTGTAATGAGGCCACACAGGAATTGCCCGAATTTGTTGACTGTACGAACTTTCAATCGTTCTCAAAGAGCCGGTGTAGCTGCGTTTGATTCTTTGCGAAAGAGTACCCAATAAATTTGCATTCTTGTATAAATCAGAGGATTTGAGAGAAATTCAGAATTTATACACATTTCCGAAATTTTGGTAAAATATTAAAGGTTCTTTTTTCTTTAGCATGCAAAATTCTTCTTAAAATTTTGTTAAGTTAATCACAAAAGGTCTCCAATTGTTCTGACAACTGAGAAGGATTCTAACATATTCCTTTCGCTTCGTCATTGCTATCATTAAAAATATTGGTAATATTTCCTATTACACGTCCATTAATCAATTTGTTGCCAGTTTTAAAAATCCTGCATGAAGACATATTTTAACTTCAGATACAAATGGGGATAAATATCAGCGAACTAATTAATATGGAACGATAGAAGAATAGATTCGGAAAATAGGTTATCCATTATTTTACTGGCATTAGAAATACTTTACTGCACCTCAAAATAATATTTTTAAGGAAAATATTCATGTACAGAACCTAAAACACCATAAGGATAACAAATTTTGAAACATTACCTTAGAAGATTTATCAATTCCAAGTATTTCTTGATTTTCATGCTCGTCTCATATTCAATGAATACGTACACTGAATGCGTTAGCATGAAGCCTTTTCAGACCCGTGCCGAACTGAACAGCAAGAAGACCCAGACATCCTCGCACACGGAAATTCGCGAAGACCTCAACGGAAGACAAACCACCCGTCTGCAGCCAATATCGCGAGGCGAGGGGCGCTTTCGACTGGTAGCTGCGTGTTTGATCTGCCTCTCGCAATCGATAATTACACAAAGAGTTCGTTAGGCGAGAAGCGAGGCTCCACAAAAGCCGCGTTTTCTCATTACTCCGGCCCGTCAAGCGAGAGCCAAGGGCCCGGATGCGGTGCATGTGGACGGCGGAGAGGAAGACGATGGCAGCTCGGCCAGGAATGCTTCAGGGAACACATGAAACGAAATTCTGAATTTTTGACATTTTTTGGATTTTAACATTTTTCAAAAAATTAGTTTTTTCAATAAAAATATACGTACATTATTGTAAATTCCACTGTATCAACATATTTTTTGTTACATTCTTCCTATATCTACATATGTCGGGAATGACAGTCAAATTAGTTTCGAGTCTCTCATTTACGTTTCATCTGTTGAATGAATTGATCTAGAAGGCTGTTATTTTCACTAAGAGCAGAAGAGTTATTTATGATAGAGTGGTAAAAATGACATTTTATTTTGCGAGTAGGAAAGGATGCGACATGAGACCGATCGGTGTAATCCTACTAGCAAAATAAAATCACTTTTATCGCGTGTGTCATATACTATTTTTTAGACAACCTTATTGACTTTCATTTTATTTTTATTCAAGTATACAAATCACTACATTAGCATTAGTAGTAGCTGATGCGGTCAGACGGAATTATTTTGTTTTCTTTGTGGCATTCAGATATTCCTGAACATTTGAGCATTCCCTTACTTTTAGCACTAGTGCTAATAATTGTACTTTTAGAACGCTAAGCATGCTCTGAAAGAAACGATTTATTAGTGGCAGTGTACAAATTATGTTATTGTAAAACATACTCATATTTTACAATATGAATGAATTACACTCAACATTTTTTGCAATTTTCTTCTTTCATCTGCATATGCCAAAAGGGCAGTCACGTTGGTTTAAAGTCGCTTACTTACGATATATCTTTTGAATGAATTCATCTAGAAGCCTGTGGTTTTCACTAAAAGCTAGAGAAAAGTTCATTCTTTAATTTTTCTTTATGTTCTATGACTTTTTACACGGCAAACGTATTTTGTTTACTTGTTACTATGACGAAGTGGCAGGTTCTGTAGAAAGATTAATTTCGTCGCTTATTTCTGAAAATTATATTTTTGGATGTATTTGTCCCATTATCTTTGAAACTATTCAAGTAATTATTTCCAATTTTTGTTCTGGGAGGCCTATTAAGAAATAATGAATATATGGGACCAAAATGATTTCAGTAAGTTACATGATTTAGGATTTCTTGATAAAGTTACAGAAAAAATTATGTAAAAATTGTAACTTTTACTTCAAAAATTCATTATAAAAACTATTCAAAAATTTAAATCTACTTGTATTTACTTAAAACATTTTCACACATCTACTTCTACAATTGTACACCTCTCGGCTGAATAGTTTCTGAGATAATGGGCCGAATTTTCATGGGGGAGATAAGCCTTTATGTCTCCTCTTCAGCGACAGGAAGTATTTTGCAATTCTTTTTTTAAACTGAATCCCACAAGGCTCTCAAATCCTTTGAATCTTTAATGTTCCAAATTGTTCATCCACTGGTAGTCAATAATAGCGTCCACTCCAAATATTCTCTTAACGGTTGAAGACACTGAGATGAAATATTCAGCAAACGATTCAGGACGCAGCTCATAAGTTAATATGAATAGCTTTTTCACAGAATTTTTATTTTAAATATAATTTACGGATACTAACGTAGTTCTTTATTATACGAATGGATTGCATACAGTAGACCGTCTTGAATGGTCCCATCCTATTTCTTTACAGAAAGAATCCTACATTCGTATTTCTGGCCGCACATCTTTCATGCTTGCAACCCTCAAGAGCGTAGTTTTCAACTTTATCATATTCTAATATTATACGAGTAAAACTACGCAGTTCAAATTTAAACGCGTCTCATTTTTTAAAATAGGTTTTTTCAGTCACTTCCATATGTGACAAGAAGGGGTGGATGAAAGAAATACTTTTTTAAAAACATTTCTTTAATACGTAACGACAGCTGCGTATTTCAAAGATAGAAAATACCAAGCACAAAATCAGTTTATCTCTGTGAAAAAAATTGATTTAATTTCTGATATTTTATTCCTCTGACTTTTAACTACGCATACTTTAAAACATTGAAAATATGCAAATATATGCCACTTACTTCCACACACTTCTCAGTATTTATTACACCTTTTTCAGACTTATAAATCTCTTCATTTCCTGTACCTCTGACAAGTCATTCCACCTTCCAGAGCCCCTCTTCCGTTGCCTATTCTCTGCTCGCCCCAATCGGGTTTGACTCACCACTTGGAGGGAGATCTTCTGCTGCCTTCTCCCTGCTCAACTTCATCGGATTTAACTCACCACTGCTGAATTAAATGGGCTTTACGAGAAAGAAGCCAGGAATCGGTGTTCGGTCGACAGGGCAGGCGAACGCCTCCGGCAGGCGTCGATCGTGGAGGCCCTCGCAGCGGATGCACGGCAACGTGATGCGCCACTCGCTGCTGCGAGCGCGTTGGCGTCGCTCGATTTAATTTCCTTTCTAGGAACAGGCGACGCCTCTTCTCATGCCAGAGGATCGGAGCGTTCTGAGGTGAAATGCACACGTGTCTTCTAGGGTGAGCAGCGAACGAGCTCGTTTTCGCAGCTAGAGATTTAGCTGGAACAACGAACTCTCTCGTACTAGGCCTCACACATGGGCAGACACATCTCGTGGGCGGCGAGATATAAAATGTTTTTTGTCTTAACTTACGGCTACTTTAACGACATTTTATTCTCAGGGAAAGATGGGATTTTATTCTTTGCATGACAAATAATCTCGTATAACTTGTTTCTTCTTAAAATTTAATTATGTTTCCTTATCGATTAAACTAATATATGGTATGCATTCAGTTAATTATAACATTATTAACATAATTACGAGCTTCTGAAATAAAACTTACCCGAAGCACGCTTTTGCATTTTCACAAAGCTTCTTGAAATTAATTTACTTATTGGATGAACCTGACGTTGCCCAAATATTTATCATAATCATCTATTAGACAGGAAACAGAATGAACTCTATCGACAGTGTAAAAAAATGAAAGGGATTTTATTAACATTCCCGCGCCGCTCTTGTGTCGCCCCGCGACGCCCATGAGACTTTCGCATGAGAAACTTCGTTCTCTCCTTTCCCCCACATATCCGCATGAAAGGAACATGTTAACGATTTTTTTTACTTTCTCGCCTTACGAAGTTCTTCCTAAGAAGGGAATGTTATGTAATCGTGCGCCGAAAAACGGGGAATATTTTTTAATTTGGATATATTGTACGCCTCAGTCCATGAAGTGGGGGTTTCCTAAGGAAAAGAACCAAAGAGATAACCACTGTCTGGTCACTTGTGGCAACATTACTGGAAGTTCTTTTCTTGAGCTTGTCAATGATGTCAATTGGCACTCTTTCACTATTTCGCATTCGTTTTCTTCATTTGCAGCTGACTCACTAGTGCATGGCTTCAACACTTCCTCATGCGATTTCATCCATCATTGAAAATAAAGTGCGCCACGACAAATAATGCCACGAAAACTGTCACTTTGGCCTATCCAAGCATACCTCAAGGGAAAGTTTCAAATTATGCCATTTTCTACATTGGAGCTTTTGACCTTTTAAATTAAGAGGTAACTCCCTAGAACGGAATATTATTGTGACGTCGCCCGGGGGAATCTACTACAATCACAAACACGAGCTCAACTATATACAGGTTTATTTACAACTGGATACAAGTAATAACTTTAATATGTTTAGTTACAGCTCTGATAGACGTTTCCCCGATCGCAGGAGCGATCCCTAACAAGTTGCAATAACTGCCTAACTTGTGGCCCTCGTCATTATAGTTGGGGTTTTCTAACGTGGCATCTGTGGGTAGTATCTCGAGGATGGAATTCGGCACGACTCTTTGCGTCATTCTCAGATCTGCCGCTAGAGTCGCTTGATCTGCAGCACTGCTTGATATGGTCGCTATCAAGCGACATCTTGCGGCAGGATCAAGAAAGACGCAAAAAGTCGTGCCGAATTCCATCTTGGAGAGACTACCCACAGATGTCACATTAAAAAAAAAATATATATATACTCACCTGCTTACACACACACACACCTTACTACCCCGTATCTACTGTCACACTCATTTGTTATAGAAGTTTATAGGAAGTCTTAATGTATTAAATAATTATTAACTTTAAATAAACTTTAAATGTTGTAATTGCATTTAAATATTAAATGAAGGTAAAATAACAAATTGATGTAATGGATAAATCTTCTCTTTCGCTATTCAACTTTTCTCCAATCAAAATGACACATCTAATAAACAGCTGGATAAGAGACCGAACACAAAGTGTGAAGAGTTCTTTGAGAAGGGTAATAAGGTGCAACTTCTCCTGGGGAAAATCTTTGTTTCATAATTACCAAATTAATTGAAAATAGAAAGTTGAAAGAACGCATCAATGAGAGCTGCGAAGTTTAACGAGAACGTTTATCGGGTTCCAAACCTCTCTCCTCGCCCAAATTAAACAACAGCTTTTCGTTATTCAAGAGAGGCGATTCGATTCTAAATTAAAGTTAAAAATACACGTCGGATAAGGTGAGTTTGTTCTCGAAACACCGTTCGCGACGGAATGCTTTTTTATCATAAGAAGCATCATATGGAATTTAGCAGACTAAATACGTCAAGAAATTATTAATAAATACGCATTGGGCATTTTAGGGACTAATAATCCAACTTCTGCCTGCTAACGGAGTTTCTAGGCATGGGCCCTGTTTTTATTTGCCACGCCTGGGGAGTGAGGGAGACATGTGGCAAGCATGAGGTGTCATCGAATCTAGCGTACTTGAGTCTAGCATACACCGAATATAGTATACTGGAATCTAGGGTATCACCGAACCTAGCCTGAACTTTTCTTCACACATCTGTGGTAACTAAGATGATTGTATAAGAAAGCTACAGTTTAATTTTTGCGCCGACTGGGGATCAAACTCAGGATCGCAGTACGCAAAGCAAACACGCTGTCCTTGCGCCCCCGGGCGGCGTATGTCGACTATTATATGCATTTTAATCTGTTGATTTATAACGTTAATAATTGATATATTAAATTACTTTTGTTAGAATACCAAAATAGTAAAAGCCATATCTTTCAATATGTATCATTGGCTTTTGGGACTAAATCCCTATGAGCACCACCCCCTTGGGTGTACCACTGATAATTACCTGCATCCATCACCGTTGGGAGATACTGGGATATACATTCATTTTGAGTGTAGAAGTGAAATATTAACATTTATTTTGTATTTTGGAAGTAATTTTCTTTGATTTACGGAAAGCTAGAGAATAAATTTAGTAAATTATATCGCCATCAAATACTTTCAAGCGCATTTGATGGAGGTTTTTAAAAAAATGACATACCCATTCTACTAAATTCGTGACATAAGATAACTGGCACATTTTTTCCAATCATCTTCCAATTATAAATTCAGCAACAGAACATTGGGCGTGCAAGACTATTTAATAACTTCTTTATGAATCAGCTGTTTTCATACATCTTCAAATATTAAGGTCACATTACAATGTAGAATGATTTATGATGACTTTGTATCAGCTGTATCATTTGTATCATTTCTAAGAATATATTATGTGTCTGTGTCGACTTTCCCTTTTGTAATAATACAAGGTAAGTTAGAAAATTGATTTTTCTGGAAGCATCATCAATGCGATAAATTGTCAGCTCATATTTATAAAAACGAAATTGCGTAATCACCACTTGACGCAGTTCATTACAAGGAAAATAGAAAAGAAATTGGATTCTTTTAAAACCCTATTTCCTGGGATACACAAATTTGTTTTATAGACCACTAGATTTTAAAATC
Organism: Teleogryllus occipitalis; assembly: GCA_011170035.1. NCBI lineage: Eukaryota > Metazoa > Arthropoda > Insecta > Orthoptera > Gryllidae > Teleogryllus > Teleogryllus occipitalis. The sequence goes on from BLKR01001097.1 coordinate 218,494, forward strand.
ATAAATATAATAAATGTTTACTTATTGAAATTCAAACTTTTGACTTTTGCTTATGTCACAAAAAACGATCAATAGACTCACTTCATATTAGTGTAAAAACATAATTGTTCCTTAGGAACTCGAAAAGTTAATCTCATATCTTTACTGAACTTTTATGATTAACATATTCAATAAGTATGGACGATTTTGCCATTTATTGATCTTATCAAAGAATGTGATCGAAAGTTGTAAGCTGCCGTGGCCTTTTCATGAATGATTGGCAATGCTCAAATAGACTTAAAACATACATGCCGTCATTGATCGTACTGACTAAATTTCACTTAAATATATGCTATTCCTAGCTATAATTAAAATTTTAAGTCACTACGCTTTACTACTGTTTACTGCAAAAACCTTGTTGACTAATATGGTGATCATCGCTAGTTTATTTGTTGTTTTTCTTTTCATTATTGCCGCGCCTTCGATTAGGCAGATTGCGCTGTGTTTGCTTCAGCAGCAGACTCGTCTTGCAACGCAGGTCGCGGGGCCTGAGAGCGAGTCTTGCGCTCGTGTGGTGCGTCGAGAGACCTGTTGCCCGGCAACGCCCCTCCCCTCCCTTCCCCTCCCCTCTCCACCCCCTCCCTCGCGCTCGCCACTCCACCCACCTCGCCGGCGCATCGCGAAGCGTCTGGAACCCTGGAATAAGTCTATATTTACAACCCGCCACTCCACTGATCCCTGGTTCTAAATCGGAAACAAGAACTCGTACACAAAGTTTGCAAACACGATTAAATCAAATTGAAGTATCCACGCCTGCCACAGATCGGTGCACACAAAATATTTCTTGGTGCAGATATAGCTTCAACGAACAGATTTAGCTCGGGTAATATTATCGGAAGGAAATTACAGGGAGAAGAGTTTATTATAGAAGAAGATTTTAATTTTCAAAATATAAAGAAATAGCTTCCTTAAAATTGACAAGTTTTTTCTCTGGAAGATAGCTTTTATAATTAAAGCTGTATTTTTTTATTTACACGTGTGCTGTAAACGCAAGTTCATACGAAACTAGTACGAGTTGTCCCGAAATGTTGAATTCTGTTTTGTTTTTGTGTGTGTTTTATTTTTGGTTCCCCCCTTCATTTCCAGTTAAAATGGAAAAATACTCCAGCACGCCCGCCAATTCGTTTAAATTCGCTAATGAAAGTAGATAAATATTTCAGTCCACGAGAACATGAATGAATTCATTCACTGAAGTTAAATTAAACGCAGTTTTATATTCTCCAAATGAAAGATGATTTTAAGAGAAATAATTGAAAAAAGTGTAGAAAGTGGACGCACAAAATACGGAATACAAAAAGAAAAACTTATTACAATAATTATAATTACAATGAAATGAAATAATTTACGAATGTAAAACAACAAAACTCGAGCAAGAATGTCTCAAGCCAAATATTCCAATATTGTTCATTCCATAATGAGAATACGAACGGCATTATTGAACACGAAGTGAAGTGACATGTTGCTGAGTTACAAATGTATGAATAAATTTATGTAATAAGAAAGCATAATTTATTTATTACATTAAACAATATGTATATTGACATGTCCTTTTCTTAACATTCCTATAATTCGTGATCCATAGGAAATCTCTATTAACATAACGCCTTAAAACTCCATCAACCATCAGTATGATATTTTTTGGAACTCCAATTTCCTCATGGTGTAAATTCTTCACCTCGACGTATGTACCCTGCAGGCTCAAATGACGCTTATTAGCGCTCACCGCCTCCCGCTCGAAAAGCGGTCCACGGTGTGAGACTGCGCCAATATTTCCCGGGATGCCTCCGCCCGGCGGCGGGCGCAAAAATCGGCGCACGCCAACCCGGAAGGCTTCCGCCACGGCTTCCGCGAGTGGCTGCTCCATTAGTTATCAAAGCACTTGACCCGCTGCGCCGACGGGCGAAAGGCGCGCCGGGGGGGGGGAGCAATGGGGTCGCGCGACACCCGCCCCGTTCCAACCCGACCGCTCCGTTCTGCTCCGTTCCGCTCCGCCACACCCCGCCCATCATGCCTGTCCCGTCCCTCCCCTCCCCTCCCCTCCCCGCCCCGCCCCGCCCCGCCCCGCCCCGCCTCGCTCCGCCCAGTCCCGTCCCTTTCCTCTCCGCCCCGCCCCCTCCCACCTGGATCCGCCCCGGCCCTCCCCAATCCTTCCCGTCCCACCCTGACCCGCCCCGTCTCGCCCTGGCTCGCCCTGGCTCGCCCTGGCCCAGCCCGTCCCCCCCCCCCCACCACCACAAAGCGTCCCGTTGCGCCCGCTCCCGTCCCAGCGCGGGCGGCGGCGGCTTCGGGTAAAGTGGCAGCGACGAATGACGGGTGTGGGAGTTGAGGGGTGATTAGCAGCGTTGTACTCGTTACGCTTCTAAAAAGTCCAAGGGTCGTTGAGGCATAAAAACGGGGCGTCGGGGCATCGATTGACGAAAAGTACTTGGTAATGAAAGCAATGAAACGATTGATTGGAAGGAAAAATAATACATTTTTATTCTCTAACAGCAGACAATTTGAAATTAAATTTAAAAATCAATTTTACAAACCCCAAAATCTCTTTAAATTAAACAGCGGGCCAAGTTAAACAAAGCGGATTGTGCAAGTCAGTTTTGTGTGTTTGGAGTGGTGATGAAATTTATTGACGTAAACCTTTCGATTTATAACAAAAGTGATCATGTCAAATGAATATTTTTGACAACCAAATAAATAGTTGTGAGTAATATTTGTCATTTCTGTATTTCGAATGATACAAGAAGATTGTTGTGGATGCGACAGCAACGCGAATGTGATCACACTTCTCGCCTTACTTCGAAAGAAGAGAAAGTAGTGTAATCGTGCGCCGTAAAACAGCGATTTATATAAATTCCTTTTTTTTTCACCATCCCTTCTTTAAATTCTTTATTTTAAGCCGTATCAACGACTAAGGTTATTAGCGACTACACTATTAATAACAAGTGTTATTACATTTATAATTTCATCTATCATTACATTAACATAAATGTCATAACATATATATATATATATATATATATATATATATATAATTATACAATACCATCATATGCCATTAAGAATATTACAATTTTCATAGAACATGATCAATTGGTCCTGATATTCGGTCGAATACAATAAGGTATCTAAAGTTTTATTTAGATTAGTAGTCTTTGATGACTGAATTTAGGGCAGTTTTCTATAATATGGTACATCGTTAAATTGGCGTTACAAATATAACAAACTGGAGGGAATGTTTTTGTAATTAGATAGAGATGACTTAATTTTGTGTAGCCTGATCTTATTTTGGACATGCGATTTGTCCGCTTCGGTTGAGCATCTTAGAAGTTTTAATATGGTAAAAGTTATTAATTTAGTTGTGGAGTTGACTTGCTTTGCATTCTTTCCACATATTTACTTTTTATATCACTTTTTCTAACACATTGAGTAGTCAAAACTAGTGTTTCGTGGGTCCTTGATACCGAAAAATAGACTGACGGCAAATCGTCTGTGTCAATGCTATCGTCTACACTTTTCAGACTATTTTCTCCAAATTTTATATTTCCTGATCGATTTAAAGGAACTCCCCTGTGAGTTTAAAATGGCTATTTCGATAAACCCTTACACCCTTAAAGGGTATACTTCACAAGAAGCCTTAAGAACATTTTCAAAATTTTCTCAAAAATGCTCCAAATTTTTTTGGTTGAACTTAGTCCTCAGATAGCGCTTGAAATGGTGTGGCCGAAATCCCGTTAAAATTTCTGATTTTGGAAAATTGTTAAAATTCCTTTTTTGGTGTTTCCCTATAATTAAAATATTGAAGATAGAGATTTATTTCATTAATGAAATCTGTTTTTCAGGCAGAGCCTGAAATAAGACAATGCACAATTTTTCGTCAAAGTGAGACAATGATAATGTATTCGCGTCATTTTTTTTTGAAATATAGTTTTTTAAGTCAAATATTTTCTCAAAATTGGATCCACTTTTAAAAAAAATTGCTTCGCGTATGTAGCAAAGGACGGTAAAAAATTGGGACTAGTCCCATTTTCGGTGAACTCTGAAAATTAAAATTGCCAAAAATTAACATTACGAAAGAACAATATTGAAGATCTAACCGTCTTAAATGTCTTTTCTAAAATCTCAGAACTTTAAAAAAGGCCAATATTTTTTTATAAGAATAATTTTTGCGTAATTTCTAATGTAAGTTAATGCAATTTATAAAAAAAATATTTTCTCAAAAGCGGTTCTAAATTTCTCCTTTAAATGTTTGCCACCGATAAAACAAAGGACACTTAAAAATGTCGCAGGTCTAATTTTCGCTCAAATCTGCATTTTCGAAATTGCAAAAGTTAGAAATAATGTGAGAAAGTATCTGCTGTTAGGCACCACCAGTTTTGAAATCTTTGGGGTTGCCGACTCCAACGAATCATTTACGACGTACATTTACATACTGTGAAGACATAATCATCAATCCACATGAGATATCTAAAACTAATTTTAAAATATTTAATAAATAAGTAGTACTTGTAACTCATGTAGTTTACCATACGTCTTCCTCTCCTGACGGGTCGTAAACCAGAAAGTATCTATGAACTCATTGGTGGCTTTCTTTACAACATTTAACGGCCTATACAACTTCGCCTTAGACACTGTCCAATCAAAAGGAGAAAACAGCAGAAATTAATACTGGATTCGAACTCACGACCTGATGTTCTGAGGAAGGGAGTTGCCGTAGCAGACAACTGCCTAATATGTTTCAGTCTTCCACTAGCAATATTTAACAATAAAAACAGCAATATACATTTGAAATAGAATAAAGACTTGGTCAAACAAATGTATTTATTTCAGCAGAAAGCTTTTTGAATCGCAACACAATCATCCTCAGTGCATGCGTCTGACGGCAGGAGATCGAGTAGAAAAAAACTTTTCATTCCAATTACAACTTTTCCATTTTCAATTGATGAAAACATTTACAAACCATTTCCTACTAACAGTATTCGTAATGCGTAAGAACGTCATCATTCCGCGTGTTCTTCCTTTGCGAAGTCTTCGATGAATGAAATGTGCTAATTATTCTTTGAACCGTTTCCCCTCTTCATTGTCTTCCTTGCCTACCGCCCTCCATTCTCGCCCCGACCCCGTTCAAGGCGCGAAATACTGCTCCCGGCCACCCGGTCGCGACGGCCGCCCCCTCCACTCCGGCCGCCCCTCTCCGAGGCGGCGATAAATGCCAGCGCCAGCTCCGCCCGCGGCCGCCCACGACCTTCCGCAGCAGGTCAACGGCCTCCGCGCCGCCCCCGGCGCCACGCTGCCTGCCGTGCGCGAGGCCTCGCCCCTCCGGTGCCACGCCCCCACGCCTTCGCCCACGCCTCGTCTCGCCCTACCTTGCCCTTCGATCGCTGGCCCCGCCCACCCACGCCTCCATGTCCTCAACTCGCCATGCCTTGCTCCTTCGGTCACATCTTCCCTAACTAACCATGCCCTCTGCGCCCAGCCACCCCCACCTTGACCCGCGATCGCTCATCTCCCCCTCCCAGCCATGCCGCCTCCTATCTATGCCTTTCTTCAACTCGCCACGCCCTTCTCATTCAGCCACATAATTCCCACCTAACCACGCCTTCCAGGTCCAGCCACGCCCCTCCCCCTCGACTCCTCCCTTCTTCCATCCATGCCTTGCCTCAACTCGCCACGCCTTACTCCTTCAGCCATATATTCTGTAGTTTATCTACATCACGAGAGGGGATGCTTCCGCTATTCCCCGTCAGAGGCGGAATGGTTGTCAAGGGTCGGCAGGCGTCTACGCTGACATTACTGTGGGGTAGTGGCGCGCGCGGAGGCAGGCGCTGTAGGGACGCGGCACTCCCTTCCCCCGTCCCGTTGCAACTAGGGGAAAGGTCTCTTGGCCGCCACACCGGAGCTGTGACGGGCTCGGCTGGCAGTGCGCTCGGGGATGGTGAACGCTCTCGCCAAGGAGTCGGGCGTAGCCAGCAGTACCTGGCCCTTGCTAAGGAGACGGGCGCAACCGGCAGTTACTGACACTAGTCAAGACAGGTGATAAGGAAACGGCTTTCCTTAAGATTAACACGGCACTGGTTGTAACTACAAAGTTGCAGCGGTCCGCTGGTACGCTAAGATTGTATTTTGAACGATGACTCGGCTGTGGAAATGTACTTCTTTGGAATTGTACTGCATTGTAGCACACAGTTTCACTGCACTGATGCAGAGTACACAACATATTCCTCTCCCAACCTCGCCTTCTCTTCTTAGCCACGCTCCTCCTGGGCTCTAGAATCACTTTTACCCCACTTGCTGACAGCTCTTGGAATCTATTGCCCTTCGATTTATGGTCTCCTGGATCACGATTTCATGTATTTTTTTACAAGCGCTTCCAGCCTAGCATTATTCTTCCATTTATTTTATAAGGCACCATCTACTCGGTATTCATATATATATATATATATATATATATATATATATATATATATATATATATATATATACACACACACGTTCAATTCTCTTCACACATTTTTCCTGTATTCTGATGCTGGGTTTTCTTTTTAGTTAGCTCCTTCGCGGTTGGTGAACTTTTTGGAACCATTAGTTTTTCCATTATTATTCCGAGAAGGAAGTAGTGCATGTTTCAATAAACAAATCGTTACAACATGTATCCAAATCCACCTCTGCCGAAACGCCTGAACGTCCATGTCATCACACCTTCAAATATTCTCGGAAGGGCCTATTATGTTTCGTGACGTTATCACTGATAATCGTGGTTCTGATATGCGTGTAGTGCTGTGGAGATTCTCCACACACGATCATTAAATTTTATATACTGGTATTCTTTCTTTTTCCATTAGGCAATATTTCATTTTTTATTTGATTAAAAGTTATATCTTTTACTACATTAGATCCTTTACTATAAAATTTAGAAAAATAAAATTTGGGTAAAACACTTATATTGCGTTGTTTTGAAAAGAAATGAATTTTACAATTGCTTAAAATGAACCACAAGATGATATTTATCGAAAGACGTTTCCTTACAGTACAGCGCTTAAATATTGTTGCGTTGCTTTCGTACGTTTTATCAATGCTCATCCTTTTTTCTCGTTTCCTTTGAATCTTTGTAATTTTCACCATTTATCATTAAGGAAAAATTACAAAAATATCGTAACCGAAATGAAAGCCAGTTATAAAAAACAGTAAGATATGAACTGTGACAATTGTCTAAGTTAGAAGAATGTTATTGTAATTAAATAAATATTTTTGTATTTGAAGTAATGTAAAGGTTCAAGTAATGTAGGAAGTAATGTAAAGGTTCAAGTAATGTAGGTTTTGTATATCAAACCTGTAAATCAATAGGAACTCATTAACGATATAGAGGTATATTTTGAACATATGCTGTTTATCATATCATCTACGTAGAAAGATCTATATTAGAAACAAAAAAATTGAAATAAAAAGCTCTCGTTACCGATTCATGAAGTAAGTGAATGACGTTATCTAAATGTAAGTTAATGATTTACTATCATAAATCATTAACTTAGTTGCTAACTTTTCTCGCAGAGGAATGTATTTTTAAATATCCAAAACTACGATGGACATTATAATACATAACCTCAAAAAATCCACACCCACAACCATTTCAAATCGCGACTCTTAAGATCAATCCCATTCTCCTTTCCGCGTCGGAACCGGCCTTTAAGCAGTTTTATTTCCTTTCGGCGGCCGCTCATTCAGCGGGCGGCTCTCCATTCTGCCCTGACTCCGCTCGCCCCCTCGCCGCCCCCTCGCCGCCCCCTCGCCGCCCCCTCGCCGCCCCTCGCCGCCGCCCCCTCGCCGCCCCTCTCGCCGCCCCTCGCCGCCCCCTCGCCGCCCCCTCGCCGCCCCCTCGCCGCCCCCTCGCCGCCCCCTCGCCGCCCCCTCGCCGCCCCCTCGCCGCCCCCTCGCCGCCCCCTCGCCGCCCCCTCGCCGCCCCCTCGCCGCCCCCTCGCCGCCCCCTCGCCGCCCCCTCGCCGCCCCCTCGCCGCCCGCCGGCGCGACGGCGCGCACATTCACACTCGGGCTGGCGGCGACGCGCCGGCCTTAAAGCGAAGCGACGCGAGGGCGTGGGCGAAATGGCGATTCCACTCGCGCGGGGGACAGGCACGGAGCGGAGATTCTGCTGGCGACGGCCGTGGAAGGAGCAACAGCCAATGGCGAGGCGAGAGCTAGATTCATCAACAAGCAGGAATGACAATTTTGAAAGACAAAGTTTTGTCGAACAAAGATCAATAAATATTTTTATGAAAACGTGTATTTCGTGTAAAAAACGTGTAAATAGTTCTCCTGAAGCTTGTCATCTATTCACAGAGTCTCTGGACTGTACTTCCGAGACTATGGGGACTGAGGTTCGCACGGGACAGCCCCACGAGGGAGAGAGGGAGAGAGTGAAAGAGAGGAGAGAGAGAGAAAGGGAGGGCATTACGTGGCGAGAGGGCAAAGGTGCCGGAGGGGGAAGTAGGGGAGTTGCTTCAATCACGCGTCCTCTCGTGGCCATTAAACTCCGCGATGGGAATCAGCCCACGCGTCGGTTTCCGCCACCTCCACCTCCACCTCCACCTCCACCTCCGCCCCCTCTCCCCCTTTCCCGACGCCAACTTCCTCAGCCGCCGCCGCCAGCGCACTCACCTCTCGGCGCTCCCTGTTTGAAGCGGTGCACACTTTCCGCAAGTTTTTGATCGCTCGGAAAATGGGTTCGAAGCTCGAGCGTAGGCGTTCAAAATTATTTCGCGAAATTATCTTAATCAAACTCGAAGAGAGAGTGGGGAGCATTACAAAGGCCAACAAAGTCAGTCGATCAGTAAACGTTTTCTGCGGTATTTATTGAATGATATATTTTTTATAAAAAGTTTAGATGAGAATTAGTACTCATTCCATAAATAATACATCAATAAACATTAATGCATAAATAAAATATTGCCTTAATTTATGAGGACGCATCTCCTCTCCTTACCATTACATCTTGAGGCTTCAGATTTATATTTAATATGCTAGTCAACGTTTTCTCTTAAAATGTTTAAAAAATCATTTTTTCTTTCAATGCTCAAACTATGTTTCAGTAATAAGACATTTCAAAGCAGCAGTATGCTTTATATATATCAAGCAATCAAACATGTTAAAATCATTGTTTATACTGCTAGTTATGTTCCTTGTTATTTGATATCAACAAATAAAATAAAATAACGAATGCTGATTAAATGTGATGAAATAAATTCCCACGATGATTCCTTCACACTTTCTAGTGGTGTAAAATGTAAACTCCGGCACCCAAACATGAGAGGTAGTCATGTTCTCGGCTAGGCAGTCATTTTCATCGTCTTATGCACGTGAATATTCTTTTCTGTACAGAGCACAGCACTTCTCTGGGCACCTCCAATGCATCGTAAACCTAAGGAAGGCCCAATCTCATGGGCGATGGGGTCATTCGGGAATAAACCCTCGACTTCCTACACACCCTCTGCATAATTCATCGCCAGCGGAGGCGGTCGGAGGAAGAAAGGTTATGGTGCCCCAACAAAGATCGTTGGTCCAAGGTGCCCCGTCCAAGTTCACCACAAGAAATAAACTAGATCGAACGCCTTTCCGTGCTCGGTTGACGTTTTACAGCACGAATAATCGTTCCGAAAGGAATATATTCAAGAGAAGAGCGAGGAAAATCCCGACAAAGGATGAGCTGGTGGCTTGCAAGCTTTATATTATATTTTTGAGGTGGAATTTCCTGACAAAGTCACCTCAAACACACTTCCGTTGTTTTCTAGGTCTCACAAAGCAAATATCATACTCTATTGCGACCTTCCTTTCTACTCGTGGTTTTTGTTTGGAATTTTCTTTACAGAAGCACAACTCGATGAATAAAAAATGACACAGTAAATCTCTACTGATATCTTCCTATTAAGATTAAAATCTCTAAACAATAAACAGAATCATTTGAGTTAGATAAACCAATAATCAAATATGTGAACAACACTTAGAAGAAAGAGAATATGTAAGCATGCTGCAAGTATTGAAAACGAGAATACCCTAATTTTAGTCCATAAGAGGGTTTTCTTAGAACATTTTAACTTGATAACTTTTAATGACGTTGAGTTAGAGGGTCAAACATTCACAAATTAGATGATATTTTAAAGTGTCCTAATAAACGTAGTTTCCATTGATACATTTAGACTTGCGACAACTAAATCCGAGTTTTGTAAAAATTTTGAAGACAACCAACTGGTGCCAACTTCTATTCGAAGGATTATTATAATTTGACAGGAACCTTATTCTAAGTCCGCACCATCCACCACATTTCTGAAGATAAAGTTCTGCTTCCCCGTAATGATTGAATCTCACTTAATGATTGAATCCCACATAATAATTGATGTATTAATATGACCTACTTCAGCCAAAATCTAGCGTGAATATTTTCTATCGTTAGTAAATTAACTCTTTTTTTCAAACAACAAACATAATTTATTTACATTCAATTCTTTTAAGTTGAGTGTGTAAAGCATGCAACTGGAGTTTTGTATCCAACTAAATACTTTTTATCTGCACTTTTCAATTTCAGGCTTAAACTACTTATTCTCATTCGTGGCATCCAAAACTCATAATTGATAAGTTCTCAAAACATCTCACAAATTGTAAATACAATACTACGCTACCTTCCATAACCATTTTAAGAATTTTAAAGATTAATAATGTATACACATCTTTAAATTGCATATCTATATGGTATAACGTACAATATTATTTAAAAATTGCGATATGTTTTCACGGGTATAACTACTAATAATGAACATTGCACAACATAAATGAATGCAGAATATTCAACTATTCCGGTAAATAAAGATTGCAATGGTTTATTCTGATGTGAAATAAATATAAACATACATCTCTTAAGTAATCAACTGCCAAATTATGAAAAAAAATGAGTTCCAGTGGGAAAGTAAAATTTAAAATTCATTTTATCCTGCTATCTCATCATGACTCCGGTATTTCACAACTCCTCATTCAATCTCGTCACAAGTGACAATCTGGGCATAAACATTCAAGTACACATTTGTTGCTAATGAATGAAAGTTTCCATTGAACGGCGAATGTGTCGTCGGCAGAGAATTACCTGCGTCATGACCAATAGTAATGACCTCAAAATACCGTTCGCAAAGCATTGCAGTTGCGTGCAGTGCACGTGAAAGGGCATTATTGGCAAGCAAGCAATTAGTGCATGCTCGCTTTTGATAACTACACTCACCAAACAAGTCATGTCCCTCAGAGGCAAATGTGGACGAAAGCAACAATACACAACAGGAGGATATCCACAACATGAAATGGCCAATTATGAGCATGGAATCGATAATGCATGTGTAAGAATAGGTCTGGATATATTGTCTCAGAGAAAATATTTATGCTATGTAGCATACATATTTAGAACATTTAGAACTGCTGGTGCTACAACTGCACGAACTTTCTCGCGTTATTTGTAACGGCTACGATACAATATTGCACGAACCTGCAAAAGCGTTTTCCGGCAACCAGCAATTTTTTTTCTCCGAGCCGAGATTTGAACTCAGCTCCTAGTCTTAACTCAACTAAGCACGATACCACTTCAGCACTAGCATCACCCCTAAACTCAACTTCTCGACGCTTAAAAAATATTAGTTGCATCTGAAAAATAAAAAAAAACTCAGAAGTGTTGATTTACATTACTTCAAGATCTTGTTTTAAAAACAGATTTCATTAAGGAAAAATCTCTATCGTCAATATTGAAGTTTTGGAACGTTAACTTTTTACAATTCTTGAAAATACAGAGTTCGCCTAAAACGGAGCCTGCGATATTTTTAAGCGTATTATGCTTTATTCAAAGAAAATATTTAAAGAAAAAAATTGGAGCCCTTTTTGTGAAAATGATTTTCTAAAATTTGCCTACATTTCAAACAATATTACGCAAAAATTAGTCATATTTACGAGAAATTATTTCAAACACAATTTTGTGCACGAACATATTTCAAGATGTCTTTGATGCACAAATTTTGTTAACAAAAAATCTCAATCTTCAATATTAGTATAGCTGAAAGAAAATAAAAAAAATTGAACTTTGCAATTTTCAAAAATGCAGATATTGCAACAAAAATTATAATATCACCATTTTTAAGCAATGTTTACGCTGACCGAGAAACATATATTTAATCAAAAATATTTGGAAGAAAAATTTGGAAATATTGTTAAAGCTTCATATAATGTATTCCCCCCCCCAAAAAAATATATTCGTTTGAAACTCGCAGAGCCTCAAACTCGTTCAGCTCAATCGGGGAATATCAATTTTTTGAGAAAAACGTCAGAACGGTGTAGGCGCTAGCGTTGACCACAGACGGACGGACGGACAGCTTTCTCGCTTTCGTTGAGCTCTAAATTTTCGAAATCTGCAAAAAGTTAGAAATAATGCGAGAAAGTTTGTGCTTCTTCAGCGTCAGTTCCAAACTCCCATGCCTATTTCAAACAGAATGTATATTAATTATTGCTACCAAAAAAGATTGGAAGTCATTCTAAATTTTAAATTAATGTCTAAATAAATAATGAAAATATCAAAGACTGTGAATGAATATTTGGGAATATATTTTTAACTTGCTGTAAATACTGAACTGTGCAAACTCGTACACAATTCAAAGAAATACTTTGCGCAACTTGTTTGATGAAACAAGTGAAACAATGAAATTAACATTGATATCATTTTCCACCATCATAGTACGGAGTATCATACGAATGCATTCTGATAATTAATACTAATGTAGTCAAAATATGCCGATTCAAAACCTTCATGAATACGTTTCATTTATGTGATCAATTTATTAATCTTTAACTCTGTGACACATCAACAGTATAAGGAATGGCATTAACCCTGAAATACCGTATTTTCTTGAATATAGGCTCCCCTCGTGTATAAGGACACCTCAGTTTTGAGGATAAATGAAAGCTTTGGCATGAAATTCGGATGTTATTCGTTGCATTAGTATTATTTAAAACTGCTATTGCCCTGTGATTTTTATTATCAGCATGTGCCAAGAAAATTGCTGGCAGTGTCTCATCTAAATGTCTATCCATTTGTAACATTGAAAAATTAAAGACAATTTTTGAAAAATAGCTTCGCTTCAGTTCGAGATAATCGCATATTATTACGCCCTCTATTTTTGTAGCAATTGTTTCTTAAATTGGGGGGTTTTATTCGAGAAAATACCGTAACGTACAAATCGGGGAAAATGTTAATTTAAAAAGTATTTTCTCATAACGGTTTCATTATCTTTATTTATTTCTGAGCAAATTTTTGAACGTCACAACTGAAGTTGTAGCATTCAAAAATTACATTCTATTCATTGGTTAAAAAATCCAGTCATTGTGAACCGATTAATACCAGTTATTCTCGTATTCATTGCAAAACACCACAATAAGGTTTCAGTTTCATATGCTGGCATCACGAGCTGTCAATTTCATTTCAATGAAATGACGTACAGGAACACTTTGCTTGCGTAATTAGAAGCATACAAAAGCGGCTTTCGTAGATGGAATGGAAGACCCATTCACAACTCATTTCTTGCACATACAATACGAGGCTACAAATTAATGCGTGACATTCGTCTCATAAACTACAATAAAAATTTTGTACAGATATAATCTATTATATTTGTGAATTACAACACAAACTATCTTAAAACTGTTTAGAATTTTATGGAAATAGACTAATTATGTTTCTTTTGACGATGATACGTTTTATATTATTGATTTCTTCAGTATACATAACTTCATAAAAATATTTATTGTAGTTCGGATGTGTTAATGTGATGGATGAATAAAGGCAGACAAACTCCTGGTAGACAAAGGAGTAACCAAATGGTAACAATATAAACTTGACGGGCTTTAACATTATCTATATTACGAATTTCCAATTCGCACAGAAATGGGGAAAAAGCTATGTAGTCTTCGACAATTTGAGAGGTGTATATGTTTTCGTTGAATACCCAGGAACTCGGAAAAAATCTAAAAATATGCATATTATAAATTTTCAAAGAGTACAAAAACGGAAAAATAGCATTGCAGCTTGACAATTTGGGAGGTGGCTGTGGTTTTTTAGATACCCACGAATTCACCTTTACGATAAACAGTTGACCTCGCTAAAATTACAAAAACTATTCATGGGATAATTATTTAATGTAGGTATAAAATAATTTAGCAAATTTCATGAAAATGTAGCAATCACACCAGGACTTTTTTTCTGAAAAGAATTGCCATTCGATACTGATCATAAAACCAAATTGGAAAGAATATACCTAAGAGAATTAATACGCAAGTTCTAATCTCGTGTTATTAAATGGCACAGAGGATATAAAGAGAATATAATGAGAATATAAAGAGGGTAAAATAAAGATGAAATAGGTTGAGCTTATCTTATCATACAAACGGTATAATTATTTTCTACTAATTCTAAATATCCTTAATAAACCAGCAATTGAATCCAAATTTTTTCCAAGGTAATTTTTTTTTGTAGGCTAGAGGCACGATTCAAACTACCTCGCACTGCATGGCATGTCAGTAGATACTCGTATTTAAAAATATACATGCCAGTAAAAGTAAATGAGTGTAATTTGGCAACGAGACGCTCAATATTTCCACTCATCGGACTAAATTTCATCGTGGCATTAGCACATTAGAATGGCACTAATATGTATTAATTTGTAAGTAGAGTACATCAAGATATAATTATTCAAAACTTTAAAACGTTCTGTTACTTCTCTTTTTTGCAATATTTTATTTCTATTTGGAATTATTTTCTGGTGTGTTTACATAATGTTGATATTTCTGAGAAACTTCCTTAGACTCCACATCGGCGTTGCTTGAGAAAACGCTTTCTCAGAAATATTAACGGCATGGTAATCAAAGTGATTTTTGTATCAATTCTTTCACACGGAAGAGTCTTCATAATACCTACCGAACAATTCTGGCCACCCGCAGAACCCACCAATTACATCCAATACAATAACTTCCCCCACGACGTCATGTTGCTACTCACGTACACCAAATATAGATCCGTCCAATATTCCTAGATCCTATCCAACGCTTCTCCTATTTGGGCCACGGCCATCAAATCTAATATCTAAAAAATTAAGATTTTTCAAACTAAATTCCTTTGAACCAATACAAAAGAAACCTCGTTGGAGCCTAACTCACAGTTATATCACGAAATCCGCAACAAATCAACGTCCGTCCATTTACCCTCCTATCCTTTCGCTTCTATCTCAAAGTACCCTGGATTCCCTCAACCGTCCATTTCAAAATCGAGAAAGAAAATTCTCACCACAGTAAACTAAAGCTCAAATTACCGCGATTTCTTCGACCCTTCTGACCATCATGTACCTGATGCGGCTTCAGTTAACTGATAAACAATTATTCATTGAATTTATTTAATGTTACGATGTATTTAATTTACTCATTTATCAAAGTGTTTCGAAAACTGTCAGTGCATTCAATGAACTATATATGTCGTACTCGGCTGCTGAGAGCCTTCCGGCCAAGCAGAAATAGATTTAAAAAGAACAGTCTTCAGTTACATTGGAAGTCGCTAATGTACCTCTGAAGCACGTTTTTCTTATGGACTGAATACATCAGGCCTGTCACATGTCACATAACATTTTCCCATTTACCACCTGCTCTACGCCCTTCCGCGCCAAAGGAAGAGGAGCGTGCCACGGGGGAAGGGGTGGAGCCGCTCCCGCGGGAGAGGGATTGCGCATGCGCAGGCTGCGAGGGGCGGCGCGAGGTCAGCCGAGGAATTTCCTCAGAAATGGAGGGGAGGACACTGCAAGGGTCACGCGCGTCGGAAGTGTTGAGAAGGTCGCGGTGTGAGAGGGGGGCGGTGGGGACGACGAGGACAGTATGAGTGTTGCCGACGTGTGAGGAGATAGAGAAGTGAAGGTGTTGTAAGACGGGAGGGTGCATGAGGTGTGCGTCATGCCTAGAGGGAGTGGAGGGTACAGGAGGAGAGGCAAAAGAAGGTCATGTTCGTGGAGGCGGAAGTTGAAAAGACTGTAGAACTGTCGGAGGCTGCGGAGGATGGGGAGGAAGAAGCAGGGACGGCGGGACATGGCAGAGATGGATGCTGTAAAAGCGTGGAGTTGGCACATTGGTTGACTGACTGATTGATTAGTGATTTTGGGCGCATCAACTGCATAAGTCATTATGCGCATCAACTGCATCAATTGCTTAAATCCCGTAAGTTTAGTGCGTGTTTCTATTCTGGGAGGTAGCTGCAATCTTCCCCGCTGGATGATGAGATCCGACGGCGTCGGCTAGCGGGTTTTTCCCTAACCTGGTATCTCCCACCAGCGGGGCATCGCCCCAGCCGGAACAAGCTCTAAGCTCCCGACTGTTCTCCTGGCATGTGTGGTAGTGTCGTGCATGTTGGTGTAAATGTGTGTAAGTAAGGGGAGAGGATACCAGAAGGGGAAGGAAAGATGGCGTGCGGTCTATGGCTCGTTTATTAGGGTACTGCTGTGACATTCGCCTGGTCCAGACAGCCACTGAGACGACCTATTTGCCTAGCTAGTGTCGGAATTCCTGCCATCATCTTAACTCGACTCCCACCCCGAAGATTTCTCGGCCAGAGGCACTGCAGTGCCGGAGGCTGCGCAGGCAGTGAAGGAGGAGGGAGTGGAGGGAGCAGAGTCGGTGGCGGCAACGGCAATGGAAGGGATGGATGCAGTGAAAGCAACAAGGCGGAGGCAGCGGAGGTGGATGCGGTGGTGGCAAGGGCGAGGGGCAGCAGAGCTTTCATCACGTTAGCGCGGTCGGCTGCGCAGCGCGCCGGGCCGCTGCCGGAGCGGGTTCGTGTGCCGCCGCCCCCGCCACCGCCGCCGCCACCACCGCCGCCAACGCCGCCGACACCGTAAGCGCTCCCCCCGCCGCCGCCGCCGCCGCCGACACCGCCACCGCCACCTGCGCTCCTGCCGCTGCCTTCGTCGCCATCCCTGTCGCCACCCCCGCCACCCCCGCCGCCCCGCCGCCCCGCCGCCCCGCCGCCACCGCCGACGCCACTGTCACCACCGCCGCCACCGCTGCCACCGCCACCACCGCCGCTACCGCCGCCACCGCCACCATCGCCGCCGCTCCGTTGCCCCGGGTTCGGCGCCCGGCACTCTAAGCGAAGCCGATTGCTGCGGTTCGCCGCGCCGAGCGCCGCCGCCGCCGCCAACGGCTCCTGCCACTGAGGGAAGAGGGCGGCCACTGCGATGGCGATGAAGCGCTCGTATAATGTACTGCGCCAGCGAGGTTTAGAGTGTGCGCAGCACAGCAAAACTGCGTAAATGTTCACGCCAGACCGCTTGATCTTCAGGGGTTTACGTTTCACTCCGAAATAAAATCCGGCGGTGAAATACAAAGCCTCGTTCTCTCACAAACGAGTACTTGTCTCGTTCACCTGTTTCATCTATCCGTCCCTAAATAGCTTCTCATCTGTAGATATTGAAAAAATCTTCACATTCTATAAAATCAAATTCTCATATGTAAAGCATGATGATCTCTTGTCCTTTTAGGTCCGGGCACTAACGTATATTAACAAGCAGATTGAACAAAAAGAAGGTAATTCGTTATAGTTACGAAGACGATCACTGCAATTGTGTGTACAAGACTTTTTTTGACCTCCACCCAAAAATCATTCAAAAGGAAGAATCGGAGGTTGAGAGGCTTAGTGAATTTGCTACTGGTACTTTATAGTTGCATATTACAGAAGATAATGGTGAGCTCGGGAATCACTTATTTTTGGATCACTTCGATATTGGACGATGACAGATTTTGGCCATTTTAGCTTTGTGGTATTCGAAGATGATTCTTGCTAGTGAAGAAAAATTAAAACATCATGATGTTCTCAGTCTAATTAAGTACCTCAAAAGTTGCTAAACATGCCTTTTAAATGAACATTTAAGTGATGGCTTACCAGTAGCGAGGATTATTACTGAAACACTTCACTATGCGACAGATTTTAAAAGGAAGCAAGAATGAAATGCCACCGCGAAGCAAGGAACTCCGTCATTACGTAATTCTGTTTTCACGGTTAATTAAGAACGTGTCAGAGCAGGAATAACATCCACAAAATTCCGAAACATAAAAATGGCATAATTAAGCATGGTATTTGGTTCGATTAGGAACCTTATATTTATTGCTTCTCCACGCAGAGGAAACAAAATTCCCTAAAAAAATAGCGGAATCAGCAAGTAACTGATAATTAAATATTATGAGTTTAAAAACACGCCAAAATCGATAGTAAATTGTCTTCAACAAAAAGAGTATAAATAAATTAAGATTAAATAAAGGAAATGAATTGATGCAGTCGCTGAGCACACTACGAGACTCGTACATGAGACATCTTGGATGATTTTTGTTTTAGTTTCATTTTTGTAAATGATTCAAAGACTTACCAACTTAATATTACGAGAAATGCATATTATTTATAAATTATATCATTCACAAATAATGCAGTACTCGTACTCTTATGTTACATTATGTACAATAACAATTACTTAAAATTGCATTTCTTTAGAGGAGTGAATGTAATAATGACAACTCTAAAAGAGCACAAAAACGTTCCTTATAAATGTTGTTGACTCTTCCAATAGGAACATGCAAAAACCATCTTTCTAAATACTACAAATGTAGCCAAAAAATTTACAATGTATTAAGCAATATGAAAATCGTCTACAGAAATCGAAAATAAAATGTTTCCAAGAAAATATCTTAGATACATCGTACGCTAGTAATCAATAAAACATTTAGATATATTTATTGTTCTTTAGAGATGAGTCATTAAACTTGAGTGTGCGTATGCCCCATTGCATAAGCGTTCTTTCTTCTGTAGCACTTCGTCACAAACTCGCACTAAGAAAATATTTGTGTATCTGACTTCGAATTGAACTGCCAAAAATTGAACAAATCTCATCCCCGATTTTCTCCACAACGGCTGACCACGACATACGAGAAAGACAATGGGAGGAGCACCAGACACCGGATCAAAACCGAATAATTGTAAGTGGAACACGAGTTCAACGTCCGATCGCGGAAGTCCCCATCACATCCCTTGCATTCGCTGCATCACCGAACAACAAAAAGTCTTGGAGCTCATACATATCATAGGATTAAATTTCAAAAGCTAGAGGGGATTTGGAGGCACATGTCGAAAACCGGTCCACGATTTGCATGGCTCCCCACTGCCAGGGAGGTAATGAGCGCCCAATATGCAGTGACTACCACCTCCCTCCTGAATATTCGATCAACGGCCGCACTCGAGAGGTCGTGAATGCGAACGCGGAAGTGGGGTAGCGGTCGACGCACGTAGAACACCCGTCTAATGAATTCGCATCGGCGGGAGGCATTCAAAATGTAGAGTGCGTAGGCCATGAATGTAAACTATTTTGTTGTGTACTGAATAATAGAATTCAAAAGGTGTTTTTCGACATAAAAATGCAAAACTTTGTAACTGACGGAAAGCTCTTTGGCTATTGGTCTTCTGAGATCATACTTTCTATATACAATGTGAATGTAAACTATTTTATTGTTTATTCAATAATAGAATTCAAGAGGTGTTTTTCGACATAAAATATGCAAAACTTTGTAACTGACAGAAAACTGCATATTTGATGTTGATTTTGCAATATTTCTTAATATTTATCTACCCCTCTTTATCACATCTAGGACTTTGATATTGGAACACTTACAATATTTAAATAGAATATAAACCGAGCTTTTGCCATCATGGCGACCTTCACCCCTGAGGAAGACCTCGCTAAGATGATCGTCCCGTCGGCGCCCCTTCGACATCGCAGCAACCAAACGACCAAAAGCATTCGGCTCTGGCCGCTTTCGACATCATTTCGCTATACATTAGCTTGCAAAAAATACAAGGAAGAAAATTAGCCTTAAATCCCCTAAATCTATATTTTCACTTAATTGAAACGCATTACCTGGTTTTAAGAATATTTTGTCGTTCCTGTTTTCTTTGTGGAAGTAATTCGGAATGTCCTCTTAAAATAAATCACTTGGGACGCTAAGACGTTTTCTTTGGCCGTTCATTTAACTGTTGACGCATTGAGAGCAGATTTGGAAATACACGGAATACTTATCTAATAAGATAAATTATATCTCTTGTTTGTCTATGTTTATTTTGTGTTAATATTAATTACTTTTTATGGTATAGTTCATTTTTTTACAACGAATTAAACTCCCTAAGCGACAGAGAATTGCAAAGAACAATAATTGATCCATGAGTACAAGTTGACAGTACAAAACTAAATTTTACGTTTACATTAATTTATAAAAGGATTTAATTCATCTCACTTGCTTAAGCATTCCTCCTTTTCTTTGAACCGTCACAGTGTGTTACAGATTCTCTTTCATTAGTACAGATATTACGAATATATCATAAGAAACCGCTTGTAACATATTGAAGGTTTAACAAAAATGTACTTTGCATGTTATTGGTCGGTATATGTCGTCAACACTCCAGCACGAATATACCCCAAAATAAATAGAGGTTCGATAGATACGTGTATACCTATAAACTCGCAATCCAAAGGCTTTGAAGAATTATGAATTCATTTGCTTGTTATTCGACCAGCGCAGTCCATAAAGGAGTCCTGGATTATTGAGTAAGTTTAACTATCATGTAGTACAGAGAATTGAAAATTCTGTTTGATTGGAGAAGATCAACGGTTTGATCCAATGGTTGTCATTCTTCATTAGAAATTATTCCAACAGCACAAAACATTTATCAACAACACGACAGCTTTTTGGGGGGAAGGGATCATGTTATTCGAAGCTAATCTCTCAATTTTAGAATAACTGAATTGCTGAAAATATAGTTTACCTAGCAAACATTGTTTTTCAATTGAATAATTATTAAACTATAAAATGAATATTATAATCTTCATTTAATCAGTCAAAGAACTAAACACTGTCAACAACTTGTTAGTTGTTAGTCTCGTTTTTGCAATAAGGCAAGCAGCATCAAAAGAAAACTTTCATATAAAAATGTATCTAAATCGAACATCTAAAACTAAAAAAATATCTCTAAAATCTCAACAATTAGATAAGGAATTTCCAGATAGTCTACTCTCTACTAGAACCTTCCTCTCCTTTCGGGGGTACCTTCCGTCATTTACACGACATAATTAGATGTCTGTGCATGCGAAACAGGGATTATTCTGCCAATTCCCTTTCAAACAGACGTCCATAAAAATAAAGGAGACTTTTGCCTGTTGTACGAGATGCATTTAACAATACTTTTAAATCTATTTACAATTCCGGACGGAAACGGTCAGGGAACTGGGAAAATGACACCGTGAGTGTCGCGTTATAAGCTAACAAATTCCGTGCATTCTGCTGTCTCCTTATAGCATGCTATTCATAACGTAACATACAATAAAAAGGACGCCTGTTATACCTTTTTGCCTCGTGGTAGCGACGAAGGTTTCTTCCCTGGCCTCCGTTGCGCTTGCCGCCACAGTGCAGGGTCTTCTTCCGACGCTTTGACTTGCCGTTCAGATTTCAGCGTTTGTCAAGCCTCCAAACTCGTTGCGCTGGACGATAATTCTGAACCAAATTTCATTATATTCCAGATGGAATGTTTAAAGATGCGTACATGTAAGTTTATTATATCAATAAAAAGATTTATGGAAGAAAAGTTATCCTTATTAATATTTTGCGTATCAATGTGTTGCCACAATACATGAATTTTACATGTGGACGACAACACTCTCTTCCCAGATATAGTCTAAATTATTGAGTGACATGTTGCGATTACCTCTTTCTATGCTTTTCCATTCAGTTGACTGTGGATTCGCCAGGCCATCCAGCCAGCTGTGATTCCTCTTCCGTGAACATGGTGTTGCTCGGTTGTCGGCGGCGTTGAACGAATGACTGGTTCCGACTCCCTGGCAAGCAGCCAAATCGCAACGTCTTCTCATTGGTTCGTTCTCGCCTGACATCATTTATCCGTCTTGCTCTTTAAACTGATTAGTCTGCTCTCTGATATTTCGTCAATGCCAGGCTTTTCAATTCTGAGATTTCGGGTCATACGTGAGGACGAACGTTCACGTATAAATGAGAGGCCATATTACCATTTGTCGTACATCGCCAATAGTATTTGTAATTGTCAGACTCAATATTGTATTTTACTTCATTACTTTTGATATGACAGCGTGAACATTTAACCGACTTGGACAGGAGAAATTCTTAAGGAAAAAATGTAATTTCATTTTACATTATTTCATTCACTGATACATTCATATCAATCATTATTTCCTGTGAACTACAACATTATTCCCGCGTAAAATAGAAACTTCAATTCACTGGTTATTTTTAGTCTGATAATACAATTTTCATTCGATATATCTAAAGCGAAGTTCTTTTACTTTCTGACTGTTACAACGTGGTACTATTTGAGTTTTAACCGTAATGTTAAGTTACTTCATTTAAACTTTTTTGCGTTGCTTTACACAAAGATAATGAAAACACTTGCGTTGCTTTACAAAAAAATCCATGGCACACCAGAGAACGTTATATTCACTCATGAAAGTCAGTGCCGTCGACTCCCATCTTCGCTTTCGAGGCCCTCTTTTTCATTATTGAATAAAACCGTGGTTTACCTTCTTGTGAAAAAATTACACCCATTTATTCCTAATTTTCTCGTTGATAGTTTTCCGCCGAGCGAGCGCCCGCCGCGCCGCGCCGGGGTGGGGTTGGTGGGGCTGACGGCCTGGCCTTCACCAGCGCCGGGGGCCGCGCCGCGCCGCGTGCCGGGAGGCCTCGCAAGTGCGTTGCTGTGTCAACGAAGCTCCGCGCGGGTGCAATTCAAGACCTCCGCCGACGACGACGGGTGGAGGGGACGGGGCGCGGCGGGAGAACGAGCAGGAGACGGAACATAACGGTGCTGGCAACTGAGTGATAGGTTTCCTTCCGATTCTTTCCCGCCTTTTCAATCGGAGCCTCCGAGTGACCTCCGGTTGGTACTTGACCGCGGATTCAAATAACTCACATTTTACTATCTCGTCTATATCCAGGAAACCAGACGGTGATATGTTCACAACGCGACAGGCGCATAAATGGGGAGAAATTTCGGCTCAACACATCCGATGTATGAGGAAAATAACCTTCTGAGGCAATGTGGGTCTGGTGACCTATCGAACGTCGTCGCCCCGAATATTGACTCCTACGCATGTCCATAGCCTTTAACTAACTTCCCCAGGATATGATTTCTAGCACGGTGGGTGTATATTATTATATATCATAAAATAATAATTAATAATGTGAAGTAAGTGTATGTAATTTAACTTGTTATTCATGACATGTGGTGTACTACTACTGTACAGTACAAATTATTATTATTATTATTATTATTATTATTATTATTATTATTATTATTATTATTATTATTATTATTATTGCATTCTAATAAAATATGTAAAATGGAGAAGGGAAGCACACAAATTCTACGTCAAAATTGCTTGTCGTTTTATTCCCTACGCGTCATACATCGAGCTCAAACCTGTAGTCAACAGTATGTAAGCACATTCTAATTGGAATTCTGATCTGAACGGGTCCCACTGCGTGAACGAGTGAAACCGGGTCTCCTATTCCTCCGATTCCGCCCCCCCCCCCGTCGGATGAACCGGAGAAAACCGGAGGAGCGCTGTAATCGCGAGTTCCAATACAATCACTCGGAGGCCAGTCCCCGCATGCCAGCACTAGTACAGAACGTGTCGTGACGTGACGGGATGGGACGTGGTAGGGTAGCTGTCCTCTAGGTGAGTTTGGCTGAATCCTGCATGCCAACTGCCACGAAACGATTCAATGTAAAAAGGTTTAGCTTCATAAACGTCCCATCCACGTCCCATCCCGTCACGACACGTTCACGCACATTCCGCGCTGAGCCAGCGACCAGTTCACATCGTGCTCCGCACAGCTCAGAACGTCTCAATTTGACTCAGTGCAGTTGACCAAGTATCAGTAACTTTAACATTGTGTATCGTATAGATAATTAAACTTACAAGTGCAGCGAACCGAGCTAAAGTCGTGCTATTAATTTTTCAATATTAATAGCAGTTTTCAACCACCAAGCCCTGACCTAGGTCAGAGCATAGCGGGAGCCATGGAGCTCCTGTACAACACAGCCGATATGGACATCACCTACGAGCAACTCGGGGATCAACACATCCTCGCAGATTCACCAGGCAGCTCCTTCAATCATATCAATGGAACCACCCAGAACCTGCAGGCAACAAACCTCGAACATGGAAACGGTACTCCAGCCGCCGACCCACCACAAGGCTCCAGTAAGGTCAGTCAAACCAACGCGGCCAGCGGCCTGCCCCGCGGCCAAGGAAGCCACGACCCCGCCAACATCCACGGCAGTGATAAGACCAGTAACAGTGTAAAAAGAGGTCACGGTGACAGTACCCCCCTAGGCGGCCCATCAAAAAAACAACCCAGCAGCAGTGAATATAATGTGCCTATTAGTAATAGATATGCTCCTCTTGAAGAAAATAGTGACCGTGACAAAAGATTCAACTACCTGGACGACGACGAAACACACGAAGTCGAGAACATAAAAATTCCCCCCATATTTGTGAAAGACATTCCGAACATTAATCACTTCAACAAAGAGATTAAAAAGCAAATTACCACTCAATTCACCTCTGACATGGCAAACAACAAAATTAAGCTATCTTTCAAGTACATAGCGGACTTTAGAAAGGCCATCAAATATCTCTTAAGCACAGCCAGACAATTCCATACCTATAAGGATCCCTTAAACAAGAAATTCTCAGTAGTTTTTAAAAACATTCACCAATCAGTAACTCAGAAAGAGGTATACGAAGATTTGTACCCAAAATATCCTTCACTGATTAGTGTCACAAGACTATACAAAGACAATATCCCCATTCCGGTTATTGCAGCAGAGTTCGACGGGCATCAAAGTATTGAGGAAGTGTTAAAAATTAATGCAATATGTAATCTGTGTGTCAAAACTGAAAGAAGACGTAAAACAAATGTGCCAATACAATGTTTAAGATGTCTGGACTTCGGCCACACAAGAAACAACTGTAATAATGAAATTGTATGTGCATTCTGTGCTAAAGACCATTACACGGCAAAATGCCCACAAAAAAACTTAACACCAACATGTCACAACTGCAAGGGCCCGCACCGTGCGGACATTCGGTCCGCAGAATGTAATTATTTTAAAAAAATTTCAGAGACCAACAAAAGTAATTCTAAAACTACTGCCCCCCAAGAAAATTCAAACAACAATACTTCTGCCCCTATACTTACAAATCGCAATTTTCCTAATCTTCGTTATAATCGAACCATACCTGGCTTTACTTATCAAGAAAACCCAAACACAAACCAGCATAGCACTAAAAACACACACCAAAATGTAAATAATAATAACAACAATAATAACACAAACTCAATAATACACACTATAGTCAACAACATTACAAATTACTTAATGGGCATAATCAATAGTATCATTCCAACCATAATAAGCAGTATTCAAAATTCAATCACATCTTACTTTAATAACAATAATGCCAGAACAGTGTAATAAAGATTTAATCATACTAAACTGGAATGCTAATAACATCTCAAACAAAAAAAATGAACTAAAATATTTCTTAGAAGATAAAGGAATACAAATCGCATGCATCACCGAAACGCACCTCAGCCCAGACAAGACATTTAACCTATCAGGATACAATGTAATAAGAAAAGACAGAGTAGATCAAAAAGGGGGTGGAGTTCTCATACTTATCGAAAAATCAATCCCGTATATACAATTTGACACACCTCACACTCCAGGGTTAGAAACCGTTGCTATTAAAATCCCTATAAATAATAGAATCACAACCATAATATCAGCATATAAACCACCCCATATTAAAATGAAAAACACCAACATAATTTCCCTTCTTCAACAGAATACCCCGATGATTCTACTAGGTGACTTAAATGCAAAACATACTAACTGGGGTTGCAGAGTTTCCAACAATGCAGGCTCTCAACTACTTAAAATAATAACAGACTTAAACCTAACTACACTCACGCCATACGAACCAACCCATTTCCCACACGACAGCAGCAAACACCCAGACATATTAGATATAGCAATTACTAACACAAATACAGCTTATCATTCAACCCCAGTATTTGAGATGGATTCAGACCATCTTCCAGTGTTAATAACCACTAAAATAATACCTCCCCCACATGCTCCAACTCAGAAACTAAACACCCAAAACATAAATTGGGAATCATTCAGGAAAATAGTGAAGGCCAAGACACCACAATTCAAAATATTAAACTCTCCCCTAGAAATAGACAAATCAGTCATGCAGATAAACGAAATAATAACAAACACAATAAAGCACTTGCAAGACAACAGACCCACATATTCTCTCATTAAGACAAAACCGAAACTACCCAAAGAAATAATAGAAATAATCAACACACGCAATAAAACTAGAAGGCTATGGAGCAACAATAGAATTCCACAACTGAAAAAAGAGCTAAATCTCCTAAATCATATAACAAAAAAAGCAATTAATCTACACACCCAACAATCCTTCAACACCAAAATAGAATCACTAAGTACCTCAAATAAATCACTTTGGCACTTCTCAAAATGTCTTCTAAACAAAAAAATAACCATGCCACCCCTCAACACGGCACAAGGTATAAAATATGCTCCACAAGACAAGGCAGAAGCACTAGCAGAACACTTCGCTCAAACATTGAAACCTAACAATACATCCGTACACTCAAACCACCAGGCAATAATTGATTCAAATAGAGCACCAAACTATGACGTCCCTCAGAGAATAAAATTCATTTCACCCTCCGAAGTTAAAAACCTCATAAAAAATTTGCCCAAAAGAAAAGCTCCTGGACACGACCTAATTAGCAACCAAATAGTAAAAAACTTGCCCACATCCACAATTGCACATATAAATAACATCTATAATTCATCACTCAGATTAGGCTATTTCCCACGTTCTTGGAAAATATCAAATATCATCCCGATCCCTAAACCAAACACTAATCATAGTCTTGCAGCGAATTATAGACCAATAAGTCTCCTGCCAACTATTTCAAAAATATTTGAAAAACTAATTTTAAAAAGACTCAATAATCACCTAACAAAGTCAGAAGCTATCCCAAATCATCAATTTGGTTTCAGAAACCATATCTCAACTGCACACCAATTACTCAGGATAACTGAATATATTCACACTAGCTTTCAAGAAAAGAAACACACAATAGCAATACTCTTAGACGTATCTCAAGCTTTTGACAGAGTCTGGCACCCCGGATTAATCTACAAACTCAAAACTATAGGAACACCTAAATACCTACTAAACATTATCACACAATTTATATCAGACAGATCTTTCACAGTAACCATAAACAATCATAGCTCCAACCCACGCACAATAGAAGCAGGACTTCCACAAGGCTCACCACTATCCCCAACGCTATTTAATCTTTACACAGCAGATATCCCCATCACACGTTACACGCAACTTGCACAGTTCGCCGACGATACGGCAATATTCATATCAAGTCGCACGTTGTCATATAGCAGTACAAAAATTCAACAACATTTAAACAAAATAGATGAATGGGCAACAAAATGGAAAATCAAACTAAACCCGAACAAATCAAAATCAAAAATTTTTTCATTAAGACCATTCTCTACTCCCCAACCATTACTATTAAACAATAGCATAATAAACTGGACACCAATGAATCAACCTATCAAATACTTAGGACTAAACCTCGATACAAAACTCAACTGGAAAAACCACATCAACATTAAAATACAACAGGCCAAAGTGAGATTAATCCAACTCAAACCATTACTAAATAAAAACTCCAAACTTTCATTAACAAATGCAATAACACTATACAAAACCATCGTAAGACCCATAATTCTATACGCATGTCCCATATGGACAAATGCCGCACCATCCAACGTTAAAAAAATACAAATAATACAGAACAGATTCCTCAGAACAATCACCAACGCCCCATGGTTCATTTCAAATCAACAACTTCACAGAGAATTAAACATGAACTCAATCACCTATCAAATAGCACGCATATCCAATAATTTCTACTCCAACATAAACGCAATAGACCAACTAAAACAATACAATCTAGCCTCAACGAACAACACACAGACCAGAATAAACAATAGATACCCATTCGATTCATTCCTCAAAATATTCTCAAACAATTGTGAACAGTAGATACTCTCATGAGTAATCTACCCCAATGTAGTAGCAGTAGTAGAATTAGGTTAAGTATAGTATTAAGTTAGTAATAAGTCATCATTACATATGAAAGAGTGTAATACTGAACTATGTACAACCCAACAAGCAATAAATAAATTTAAAAAAAAAAAAAAAACACGTTCACGCAATGCGACCCGTTCAGATTACTGGGCCAATCATAATTAGCATAAGAAGTAGAAAAAGCACCGTATGAAACTCTATGTAATGGGTTTTAACACACTCGTGTGAAGTTTACGATACTCGCTTGTTCCTCGCTCGTATCGTAATGTCACACCCGTGAATTAATATCCATCATTACATCATCTTTTCATAATGTACTATTATATGATTTTTTAGTGCATCGAGGCTCCACTGGTGTTTGGTAGGTTCACCAACACTCAGATGGCAATCAGCACACTCATAATGACTATTGTGTTTTCTGGATTTGTTGTTCATCGATGAGAAAAGAAATTTCTAAATTTGATAGCCATGAAGTTGACGTTTGGTACTAGCAATGAACGTTGAGACAGAGTAAATGAGCATAAAATAATGGAAAAGTATTACAAATATTCATGCATGAAAACTTCAAAATCAGTCCAGCTGTCCAACAGCTGAATGAGAAGAATCATATTTTTACTGCAACATGTGAACGTTTACCACAACTCTACACATCCATTTCTAATAATTTCAATTTTTGCTGCCAATTTATTAGAAACTTTTATGTGTAATTCTCTTTATCCAGTATGACTGGTGTCAACAGCCTCACCTATGAAACGTCATCCTCCCAAACAATAATCAGAGAAAGGATATGAAAAGTTAATTCCGCACGTCGTTCAATAAAACAGACCTCGATCATTTAACATATGTTTGTGAACAGAGCTCTTAAATTTGCATTTAATTCTCTTCGCTTTCATTTATATGGAGAGAATTCAATGACGTTTTAATTAACGCCCTTTCACCAATTCTCACTAGCCTACCGTATACGGACTGTGACACATTGATAGAAGAGAAGCAATTTCACCGGCAAAAATTGAACAGATCGGAAATGTTATAGGATTGAAGTCACTAAGTTTTAGTCAAAATTACTTCGTAAAGATATTGTTAGTCGCAAAGCGCGTAGGGGCATGTGCATGCTTTCCAGCTGGATGGCAAGTTTTCATCAATGACCAGAGATGTATAAATGGGTGAAACATCTGGGACATAGTTGTAATGTCACTCTCATTCAAAATGAAGGAAACAGGAATAAATGTAGCTTCTGAGATAAGCAGAATTATTTAAAGAAATTATTTTATTAATCAGAAGTGTGATAGTAATCCATCAGAAAAACAGGCGGAGTGGTGATAATGGAATAAACATTGGTAGCAAAGGTGGTGGCGGAGGAGATGATAAAAGAGCCCCTGTGGGGGAGGTAACTATTATACCGCAGTTTGCGTGATCCTCGGTATGCCTACCCCCACTCCTTAACTAACATTAGTTGAATCAATTATACCAATCAACATTGTGGCCAAAATATGAAAACTAGAAATGTTCGCTTCCATGCAATAAAAACTATTTTCCCTATAAAAACGAGCTCCAGATATAACAGTCCTGTCATCAAAATAACCAACTCCCCCTTATTCTCCCATCTAGCAAAATTAGGGCTTAAGAGAACGTGCGCTGATAATAATACATCATGATCCGAGGCTTTCCTTGATCGATGATCATTTAACTACAGAAACTCGGTGAGTCATGTAGACCAAGAGCTTCTTCTTAAATTACATAATGTATAATGAGGTAAGAGGTGTTTTGACAAGGGACACACTGGGAGCGGTAGCTCAGTGCATCAACTGATGTCACAGCAGCGTCTTTGACCAGGAGGTCCTAGGTTCGAGTCCTGACGGCGGCAGGATTTTCGATACTAGCTTTTCAGCTAGGTCGAATTCAGTCGCTGTCTGGAGGAGAATCTAGCGACTGGCTGCTCTGATCGGTAGTTTTCCGTGGTTTCTCCGATCAACACCAGGCGAATGCCGGAGCAGTACCCTATCAAACGGGCCACGGACCGCGCGCGATCTTTCCTTCCTCTTCCTTGCCCTATCCTCTCCCCTTACACACATACACACACTTACACTAACATGCAATACACTTCCACATATTCCGGGAGACCGGTCGGGAGTTTGGAGCTTGTCCCGGCTGGGGCGGTGCCCCGTTGATGGGAGAGTCCTGGTTAGGGGGAAACCCCACTAGACGACGATAGGTCGGCGCCGGATCTCGCCATCCAACGGGGGAAGATCACCGCTATCTCCCGAGAAAAAAACATGCGCTTCACTAACGGGACTAATGACCAAAGCAGATGACGCGCTCAGAAACACGAAAAAATCAATCAAAGACAAGAGACATTTTCGTTAAAACCAATTATACGAAGATTAGTCTATTTCCTACTATCGCTGTTTTCTTGGCAGAACATTGACGAACAAATACAAAACTCTTGTATTATATTTTACCTGGTAAATAAAACATGAATTATTATTCAAAAGTTTGGCATGCAACAAGTGATGATTTGCCTTCGATCCCCCTTGCCACAATAACAATATACCTGTCCCACCTTCTGTGGGATTCAAAGCCACAACTATTGAGGACAGCAGTTTGCGCCGACATAAAAATATGGATACTAAAAATCTCAAACGATTTCTACTCAACCTTATACTCTAGTCAAGCTCAAACTAGGAAAAACACCAATAAATTCAAGGATTAAATTAAAATTTTCAAAAGATATACTATAACCTCCATAATTTGATTACTATATAAAAATATCACATACTATAATATATCACATATATCACATACTGTTTAAGAAATTTAAAAAATTGTATTTAATCCTTTAAAACAAGGTTTTAAGGTCCCTGTTAGGGTATCCCTCAGTATTTATGTACTACATTAGTTAATTCATTTATATAGTACATATTACTTGAATTAGTTATATTTATGTATTCAATACCGTGAAAGATGCTGTCCATTAATATAAATGTAAAAAAGGTTAGCAGCGAAAGTATCGTCCCGGACGTTGGCGACAGAAAGGCAATCGCTGCGCCACCGCCAGTCGAAGTACGAAGGCAGAGAAGCGCGCGGAACGACGAGGTCGCGCTCGGCCGCTTTCAGCGGCGCCTTTTAAAAGCCTCTTGCCGCCCTCTCCTCCAGTCACTAGTCGCGCCTTCCCTCGGCCGCATTCTGACCTCGGTACAACACTGCTAGGGCAGGGGACGGCCTCTCTTGGACACAAGATTAAATTGGCACAGTCTTATCTCATCCATATTAAATGAAGCCAACAGACGACGAACTATTTTAAGTCTAATTCTCTTCTTTAAAAATGCATTTCTCTTTAAATAGTATATATACAATTTTATTCTTCGCCCGATAATAACTTGTGCATGTCCTATATGGACTTCAGCTGTCCCAGTCACATTAA
The DNA here is from genome assembly GCA_011170035.1 of Teleogryllus occipitalis. Classification (NCBI taxonomy): domain Eukaryota; kingdom Metazoa; phylum Arthropoda; class Insecta; order Orthoptera; family Gryllidae; genus Teleogryllus; species Teleogryllus occipitalis. Next base: position 250,345 of record BLKR01001097.1, read on the forward strand.
TTAAATTACAAATCTTTCAAAAAAAATCTTAAGAATAACAGTAAATGACCCCGGATTTGTCAGTAAAAATACTCACCACAACGACCTTGCTATAGAACCAAATACTTTCTTTATTACGAAACTGGAATATAATTTCTGAAATAACTGGAAAAAATTACTACACTGGGAACAGTCACTTACACAATTGAAACTGTTTTACCCCGACTCTACCTTTAAGAAAATCTCCCGTTTTATATTTTTTCCAATTTTTCTAACATCATATCAGGATGAAATACTTCTTACATTGATCTGTATCAGCCACTGTATTCTTTTCTACATCCTTGTCATCCCCCTCTAACGATTGTTTTCTCAATAACTTTGGTTGTAGGTTTCATCTTAGAAAAATACTATCAAAGGGTAACAACAAGATTGGTTTAGATCAGGCGTATCAAACTGCGCCCCAAACGAGCTGCTTGCCCGATTGGGAAGCCCGCTGCTCCTAAAATCACGGGCAACTTCCTCTGACGCCTGTCATTTCCCCTCCAAATCCAGAAAGGGGTGTATACGTAAGTACAGATCATTTTCGAAGCGTAATGAAGACTGGTAGCTTCATAGGAAAATATTTTTGCCATATGTTTTCCATCAAATAACTGAGATTTGAATGTTGTTTACATACTCCACTTACTTATTACTTCATTTCACGTGTATTTTCTTTTTAAATTCTGCATTGTGTAAAAATTGTTTGCCAAGGTCATGAATGCGTTTGAATGGCCAATTTTTTCTTGCTTTCGTTTTGTGTTATATTTAATTAAATTATTATGTTATTTCTTTTATATATATCAACACTGGGGAAAATAATCATTCTCTCTTACGGGTGGGCAGCTCTTTTATTACACAAATCTCTTAATTTAAACGCAGAAAAATGTTGTAATTATTGCATTATTAAGTAAACTTAGTAACGAAACTAAGATCTTTTCAATTCGAAATGTTTAGTTTTATTCTCAATTAACAATTTCAAATACGACTGACGTATTTCATTTCAGTATATTATGCATTGGTTTTTGTAAAGTAAATGGTAATTAATATCGCTGTTGAAGCAGTAAGTGCTAACGACAAGGTTACAGGTTAGGAAACGAGCAATGAAGTATTAAGAGAGAATGGAGAAATGAGGTGGGACTATGTGAGCTAGGCGTGTGTGTGGGAGATTAAGAGAGGATGTTTACAGGTGTCCCACCAACTGTGGATCATCCCTATAACTTCTAAACGGTTTGCGATATCGAAATGTAGATATCACTCAACAATGTAGAATCATGGAGCAAGTAATATTCTGTATAGATTTTGTTCCTAATCTTTTTTAGTTTTTGAGAGATTTTATTATCTTCGGTTTTTTAAGTGTAATGATATATGTTTCTCACCAGCAATGGATAGATCATGAAAAGAGGAATCAAATGGTGTACCATATGTTAGTATTTTGTTAGAAATTTTAGTACAAATATAGACTTTCTGAAAAGTGATTTTAAATTAAACGGACAATATTTCCTTTTGCAACTGTCGTTTTGGGGGAAGGTAATCTTCGCGGCGCGGAGCCTGTTACCCACGGCGGCGCCGCGAAGCGACGGCCTTCTACCCGAAGGCGAGAGTTGCAAGGGTTACTAAAGGAAAGAATGTCCGTTTAATTTAAATTTACATGACATAAAGCCTACTTTTATACTAAAATTTCTATCAAAATACTAACATATGATAAATCATTGGATTCCTCTTTTCATGATCTATCCACTGCGTATGAGAAAAATATGTAGTTCCATTTAAAAATTCAAAGATGATTAAATTTCTCGAAAACTAAAAATATTTCGAACAATACATCTGCGGTAAATTACTTGCTCCATGATTCCGCATTGTTGAGAAAAAAACTGCATGTCGATACTGTGCACGGTTTAGAAGTTATGAGGGTGGCTCCCGGTATACTCGAATGCTAGTTTCTGAACAAATTACAGAAACATTCATAATGAGGTATGGTTAAGTGGGTAAGAGCCTGAGAAAGTTGAGAGTGGAGGTAACTGAAATTAGTAGGTTGATAGCTGATAGAGATATTCAAGAACAGGACGTCTTGAGTAAGATTAAAAGGCCAGATGTAATGATTATATTAAATGATTCCACAAGTTGGATTACCTGACTATTTAGTAAATAAAGTAGGTAGGAAGACCATAATTAGGTACAGGCTAAATTTAATGGTTTAAAAACAAATATACGTAGGTTGTGTGAAGTTTTTGGGGAGAAAATTGGCAATTCGCTGGAGAGGTGTTTGGAGGGAGTAGGAGAAAATCGCGGAGGAGAGTGCGGGTGCAAGAGGAAATTAAAAGGATGTTAGTGGGACCCGGGAAGGTAGTTGAAAACATTGAGAATTATAAAACAAGAGGAATGAATTAGTGAATGAAATGTTAAAAAGCGAATGCAACTGGAATGTTCGTGTAGAAAGTAAATAAAATGTATTATGCGAACTAATTGATTCATTTTACGAGCATGGAAAGAATAAATTTGTCTCAATGTAGTACATGCAATTTGAGTTGAATTTTTAAATAATCAATTCAACTAATTATTATTACTAACAATAAATAAGTAATTAATTACATTCAGATTGTATACTTTCTGTACAATTTATTATTTCCTAACACACAAAATACCAATTATATTTCTAAACATCTTCCTTCTTTGATAATCTTCATCCAACGAGTCTCATTTCACTTTATCCTTATTGTTTCTTAATATTTGCTTTCTTATCAACTTTCTTGCTATTTTCCACCTAGTTATTTCGCCACAACAGAACACTGATTTGAATGTTTTCATCACAAAGAAACTTGCTAGTTTACAGTGACTACCGTTCAGAATGTCTCAGAATGATTGTCTCACACTTTCAGGGCGGCGACACAGGTCAAAGATGATCACGCTGTGGCAATAGACATTTAGTGGGAAATTTCATATTCCGAAGTTACACGTTATGTTTTCCCCTGATTGGTAGAGTAGACAACTTACAAGAATTACGCACTGGTGTTCGACAGGGACACAAAACCTCTTTGTCTGAAGACGTGATCTGCCCAACATCAATGTATAATGAGTTGCCTAGGGGCAACTGTTAAAAGTGTAACTCCTTCATATGAAATTTCTCACTGTTGTCTAACGCAAGACAAGTAATTTGTCACTGAAAACCATGTCACATATTGTTCTTCTGTCATTTTCAAAGCAATTGAAATCCTGAAAGTAAGAGAAGTTAGTGGCATTGATGTAATTACGTGAACTAATCGTGTTTTGCTTCAAGAGCTCGGTAGTCTCTTCTTACTTTAATCCGAAGCATCTCAGGTTCTGTTCCTTGTAGTTCCACGCAATTAAATATTCACTGGAGGAAAACGTAGTAAAATAAAAAATTCGGGGATTAGACTCAAATAAGTTGCAAACCCTTGGAGCTTCGTGGCACAAAAGAGTAGAATTCTCAGCGCGACACGAAAGCAAGTGGCCTGAGGATATTCGTTTTCTGCTATTAATAAATCTGTGTGTGTGTGTGTGTGTGTGTGTGTGTGTGTGTCAGTCTTTCTCTCTCTCCGTCTCTCTCTCTCTCTCGGCTTGCAGTTTTCAGAGCCCAAACCTCTCGGTTGAGAGTAAGAGAACTACAATTATACACACTATAGTCATTACAGGTTCGTTTAGCTTTTTTGAAGTAAGCAGCGATATGAGAAATGTAACATGTCTTTAAGTGAATATAAATTATCGCTTACATCCAATTCATAGTACGTATGTGGTACATAATAAATAAGAATTTATCTATTGGCCAAGACATTGGCGTTATTCTGCTGCTTTCGTCAATTTTCAAAGAATAGTAGGATAACAAATGAATGAATCGAACATCGATTTAAGATATTTTCATTAAAGAGTTTCTTGTCATTAATCTTCGAGCTTTTAGTTCGTAAAAACGAAATAAGAAAGGAAATAATTATTTATTTCAAATTTTCTCGACATTCAACAACACAGCACTAAAACCAAACTTTCGAAACAACTCGTGAGACTTTGACATGACAAGAACTTAACACGTCTTTACAATTAAGTGGTCCAAAATACATCTGACATTTATTCTGTTTGAAAAACGTTACTAGTAGTTGAGAACTAAAAACGGCTTGTGGAATCACGCGAGTGTCTGGAACAGATTCGCTCGTGCAGCACGCGACGCCCATCGACCAACCGCTGCCTCCGCGGCGCCCAACGCCGCCGACCTGCCCTCGGCGGCGCGGCGGAGGGCGAGCCGCTTCAGGCGGAAGGGCTTAGCGCGTGGATTTGTGCGGTATCCCACGGGGCAGCAATGCTGCGAAGCGGCGAGCCAGCAAACAAGTTATTCTAACCATTACCAAAGTGAGATTACACTGCTTATTTCCAAAGGACTTTTAGATGTTTTTCGATCAATGGTAGATTAAAGTTTCTTTAACGGTGAAGAAAGTGGTGACAAGAGTCTTAATGAATTATGGCGTACCGATAATGAATCATTCCACTAAGAACAAAGAGATTATACATTCACAAAACCACAATTTGTTTCAGTTTTTTCTTACATTCGTTTAGAATATTCGTCTGAATCCCCATCTGTTTACAGTAACAATTATTAAATTAATCGTAAAAATGGCTTACAAGTAAACGCCTAAATGCATTGAGCAAATGGATTTATTTGAGATCTTTACAAGAAATAACTTTGATAATATAAATACGTCAAAAGTGAATACTCAATAAAATGTGATTCTTCCAACAGTTTTACTGCCTTAAATACGAGAATCGTTCCAGGCTATTTCTATAGAAATCCTTTAACAATTTTCAAAAGCTTTTTAGTTCAATAAGTCAAATATTAAAGTGTGATTATCGGGGTTGAAGCAAGGCAAAAATGTTGTTTGTGTTGTTTTCGTCGCAAACAAAAAGCAACTTCATCATAATGAGAAAAAATCTCAAAAACGTGCATGAACAATGTTATGAGCATGACAACAATCAATTACGAAATAACTTCCAATAAGGTTAATGTTCCAAATAATAAAAAGATGAAATAAATGGGACCACTTGTACAATTCAAAACTGTAGTATATCTTTGCAAATGTTTACATTTCCTTACGATGAAAAGCCGATGAAATATTATAATAGCGGCTAACGCATGCTCATTGCGCAATAAGCAAACTTCTCTTTATTTTTCAGTAAAAGTCGCAGTCAACTGCTGTTTTCAATTCGCTGACACAATATTTCGGTATCCCACTGTACTCAGAAACAGAATACGACGAACCGACAATAAAATACTCCGCCATTTATGTCGCACGAGGTCGTCCTGTCGGTGACCAACCTGTCGGGTCGGGCACGATCAAATCAGCGCGCGCTCCAGGCTAGGGAATAATTAACTGGCGGGGCATATAGTTAACAAATTACGCGCGGCGCCCGCCCGCCGAGAGGTGCGCAAACTGCATCGGTTAACGCCCGGCGCCGCGCGGCTGACGAGCACATGTTAGCGTCGCTTTCCACCCCCACCCCATCTCCGCCGGCGTCGACTCGCCCCGCCTCACCCCACCGCGCCCCGCATCAGAGTGCGCCAGCGCGCAGTCGTGGCGCCCCAGCCTGACATCGCCCTGCCCCGCCCCCTCTCCGGGACTCCCACCCCACCCCCAACACCAACTCCGGTGCATTGCCCAGGCATCAGACCGCCCGAATCCCCTCCCCACTCCTTTTCGCCGGCTGTATGTCCTTCACCTCTCTGATTGCCACCCCCTTCTAATTCTGCCCTTACTCTGGCTTGTTCCAATCCTAGCCAATCTCCACCGCGTTCAGGGACCAGGCTATCATTGATGTCACTGAAGTACCTCTGTCCTAGACCCGACTCTGGCTGCACAGGGAGGTCGAATTCATCCGCTGCCTGGGGAAGAATTCTAGCGACTGTCTACTCTGATCGGATCTTCCCCGTGTCGTTTCTCTGATCAACGCCAGGCGAATGCCGGAGCACTACCTTAACAAGCGAGCCAAACACCACGCGCGATGTTTCCTTCCTCTTCCTTTTCTCTTACTTACACACTACACTTACACTAGCATGCTCTACACTACCACACTTGCCGAAAGACCAGTCAGGAGCTTAGAACTTGTCACGGCCGGAGAGGTGCCCAGATGCAGGGAGATAACTCGTTCGGGGAAAACCCGCAAGCGGACGTATAGGTCGGCGGTGGATCTCGCCATCCAGCGGAACCTTCCACGGTAAAAACATGCACGACACTTACGGTACTAATTACCTTATTCGATTACGCGCCCGGAAACACTATTCATACAATCCACCTCGTTCAGGTATCCTCCTAGCTTATACATCCCATTTCGTCATTCCACCGCTAATATCCCTGCCGCATCGTCACTCACGAAATTGCAGTGACTAGTAAAAAATTTCATAAATAGAAGTTGTCCACGTGACCTTTGCTCCTCGTTTCAGACAACCCAACATGCACAAGTGTTCGGTGGATAGGCGAAATCGTAATGCGTAAGAACGTGACTCGCTAATCACCTGCGAATAATGAGCTCCCTATCAATCAGAGGCAAACGCCACAGGTGAAATTCGAAATTTCCAACACGTTCATTTGACAAAAAGTTTAGATTTCATCGTTTTTTTTTCACAAATCATCACATTTCACATCAAACCGGTTGTTTTCACAAATTCATGGAACGCGAGATGTCGCAATTATCTCAATTCTAACCGAAATACCGAGAAATTATTTTTTCTACAACATTATGAATTACTTACTTACAATGAAATTAAATTGTAATTATTTTTCTCTCTTTCAAAGGGATGAGAGTCGTATACATAGACTCGTATACAAAGACAAATAGTATTCGGAGAACGGTGCAGATTTCATATACATCCTCTATTTGTTTCCATCATTAATATGATTGTTTTTACTTCACACCCGCAGGTCAAAGAGTAATGCAATACCCGAGGATACACAAACGCGTGTCTGTGAGGACGCCCTTTGAGGACAGGGTGCGGACGCCACGAAAGCGCTCTACCCGCATAACCAGATAATCCCTCCGCCCACCCGCGCGGCGCCGTTGTTCCACCGCGCTTTAATGCATTAGAGAGACCCAAGGACGGCGACGGAGAGGAAGCAAGAGTCGTGCTTAGATCGAGGCTTGGTTGCAAGTGCGTATTAGAGAACAGGACGCTGGTACAATGCAATCAAGTGCATGTATGGCGGGTGCAAAGTGGACGGTTCTCGATAAAAAATGAAATCGTTCATAACTGTATTAATATGCCTAGAAAAAAAATATTACATAAGATCGTTAATCTTCCTCTTCCTCTCAGAAAAGAGAGCATTGTAATAAATTCGAATGGTTCATGATACGGAATTAATAGGTTTGTTGGATTGAAATCGCTAGTTTAATATGACGGGAACCCCAAGGTGATAAGTCATAATTATTCTTTTGCAACATCACTACTTTCACGTTTCGTAAAATGAAGAAATGTATGAAAATATTTTTGTATGAATGATATCGGTAAGGAATACTAACAATACATTTGAAAATATTATCTCTAAGAACAAATGTTGAAAAGGTGCTGGAACTCTTTTAATTTTAGAATTTTTGTTCTTTATGTCAACAGGCACGTGTTTGTATAATGAGCTAGCGTTTTCACTGCGTATAATGTTTCTTCTTGCCACCAGTACGTATGTTTCTGTCGTCCTTAATTTAATTTGTGCACAGAATACATATAACAATTTTTATTAGGTTTCATTACAATATCAAATTAATTTACTTCTACAAAAACACTATATTTAATTCATGTGTTATGACTGTTATTCCGGCGTTATGTTCATGATATTTTATCATACTATCATCCTCTCATAATACAGGAGCACAAATAAAATAATTTAGATAGAAACATAAAACATATAAACGGTTGCAATTTCTGAAAAAAAGTAGGAAAAGAAAACTGTCTTTTCCATATTTAACACGAAATAATACCAATAAATTTAAAAATGCATGCTTTAAAAACAATGAATTCTTTAGTTTATTTTTATCTTCAAAAATATTGACATACGAATTCAATCGGTTGCATTTATATCATTCTCTTCTTTCTTCAATAACCTTTTTAAATAGTAAACCTTCGCAGCCGCGATACTGTTACGAAACTTCATTCTCTCGAGAATTTAGAGTCATTTAGCGTATATTTTATCACACCTCTATTCAAAGGAAAGGCGAACACTTCACAAATTCTTAGAAGGTAATCATTGCACACTCACAAAGAGCTTTGATGAATAAGCAATAACGCCCATCACTTAAAACTGTGCTGCTCAAATGCAAGAAATGGGGAAAGACTATCCGCGTGCCACTCGCCTTTACTAAACTACAGCCAATCACGCCCGAGCGCTCCCCTATCTCTTCCTTTTCTCTCCTCTCCTGTCGGGTTGTCTAACCAAGACAGCGCGCCAATCCGCTGGCCCACGCGTAAGCCTTGGGTCAGGGCACGTCAAGATGGGTCATACATCCCTGTCTTAGAACGTCAAAATACACATACAGATTTCGACTACATTTCGTCACAGGAATATAAATATACCTTAAAATTACGTTAATATTATAGCTTAACATTATGTTGCTATTGACTATTAACAAATTCCTTGAATAGAATACTAGTAATCTGTATTGCCAATTTTGAATATACTCATAAATTGACGGAAAAGTGTGCAGCCTTCGGCCATGAGAGAAGTGTCTACGGTTTCTTGAGATTTCCAACCACTCAGGAAAAATCTAAAAACAGTTTCAGTTTTGACCGAAAAAGTCAAATTTTTGACTGTATGTTATTCAACCAATTCTCATGTATTGCGTACAAAATTACACAGTGAGAGACAGTTTCCGACCCAGCTGACGTCAAATGACACGTGAGGTTTCAAAGAAGAAGCCGCCCGCCATTAAATACGAATATTTGCAAATCACATTGCTGTATGAAACGGAAAAGTTTTTGATATTATTGCTATGTAAAGAACTGTTGTGTTGTGTATCCGTTTAGTATAGTACACCAAGCTATTGCAGAATTCGTAAAGTCTGTGTTTGTAAACATATTTAATTTATTTCTGTGTTATACGGAAGTACGATTCGTTGTTCTTGAGTAGTGTGGGCGCTATTTTTAGGAAAACAATTTTGGATGGATATCCCGATTTTTGCTGCTTCAAGTCACTAGATCATATGCTAATTATGATTCGAACTAATATCTACACAGAACAGGAATCTTACGAATCAAAATACTGCTGGAGAAATTCATCAGTCACTCCCTCAACCTTACCACATTATACATTTCTCAATTATCTATATATATAAAAGAAAGTCGTGTTAGTTACACTATTTATAACTCAAGAACGGCTGTACCGATTTGGCTGAAAATTGGTGAGCAGGAAGCTTAGAGCCAGGAGACGGACATAGGATACTGTTTATCCCGTTCGACAGCGTTCCTGTGTGAGAACGCACGTTTTTGCACGTACGCAGTGCAACAAGGATAGTACAGTTTCTCACAGTGAGTGTGAAGCGAGAAAAAGATGGGACGGCTGTGAAGGCGGAACAGAGTTCGCCGGGTCAGCTAGTTTTACATAAATTAGAAAGTTCTTTGTAATACAATCCGTCGAAAATTACCAATCAATTACCTTTGTTTTTACTTCAGGGTCTTATACTTCCTAATTTGCAATCTGCTTTCTAATGTTTTCAACTCTTTGCTAATGTTTTTTAAATCAAGAACTTATGTACATTTTACATAGTGTATGAATACATTCCGCAAGAACATATCTGTATCAACGAAAACCACTTTCAAATAAGCTGGAAACAGTTTAATACTATATATAAGAAAAAAATAACACTAATTTTTCTTCTTTCGATTTCTTTTAAATACGTAAGTAGCCAGGCGTTTCTAATTGGCAATGCCGCCTTCAAAGCAAGAGACGTGTGTGCGACTAGATTTAGCCTCACATCTCGTATATATAAAAGAAAGTCGTGTTAGTTACACTATTTATAACTCAAGAACGGCTGTACCGATTTGGCTGAAAATTGGTGAGCAGGAAGCTTAGAGCCAGGAGACGGACATAGGATACTGTTTATCCCGTTCGACAGCGTTCCTGTGTGAGAACGCACGTTTTTGCACGTACGCAGTGCAACAAGGATAGTACAGTTTCTCACAGTGAGTGTGAAGCGAGAAAAAGATGGGACCGGCTGTGAAGGCGGAACAGAGTTCGCCGGGTCAGCTAGTTTTACATAAATTAGAAAGTTCTTTGTAATACAATCCGTCGAAAATTACCAATCAATTACCTTTGTTTTTACTTCAGGGTCTTATACTTCCTAATTTGCAATCTGCTTTCTAATGTTTTCAACTCTTTGCTAATGTTTTTTAAATCAAGAACTTATGTACATTTTACATAGTGTATGAATACATTCCGCAAGAACATATCTGTATCAACGAAAACCACTTTCAAATAAGCTGGAAACAGTTTAATACTATATATAAGAAAAAAATAACACTAATTTTTCTTCTTTCGATTTCTTTTAAATACGTAAGTAGCCAGGCGTTTCTAATTGGCAATGCCGCCTTCAAAGCAAGAGACGTGTGTGCGACTAGATTTAGCCTCACATCTCGTGCGTAAAGTATGTTGTTTCGTGGACAGTTGAGCGTTTGTTAGCTGTTTACAGTGTTAACTGGCTGCCTTTCGGTCTTTGAGTGTGCTCCGTTGTAAATGTTGTTGTGCGCACTCCTTGTTGTCGCACGCTGTTACGAGACTCGCGCTTTGTCTCTCTCTCTCCCTTCAAATGAAGACACAAGCTCCACTTGAAAAAATCACCTGCTCTTACCCAGGATGTGACACATTTAATTAACCAGGTGTTACTTCTGACCCGAAAAAGATTTTGTCTCTTAGCGAACGTTAATTTTGGCATGACTTTCTCTCTACAAGTATATAGTTTTAAAAATCGAATCAAAATACATTACCAGGATTTAGTAATGTTTAACTATTTATCTACTCGAATAGAATTGGAATTAATTACTTTGGTATGGAAACTCATAATAGGTCTGAAAGATTTATATTTGTTTCTCAATGTAAATAGTTTTGTTTTTTTTTGAACATGTTTCTCAAAGACAATCAAAATTAGAAGACACACCCCTTCATAATAATATTTTATTCACAGGTTTGAAGACCGGTTTTGTGAAATGGAATAAATCTGGGTTTTGATCCCAGCTGCATAACAAAGGTGAATTAATTGTCTGCCGCTCTTTCGACACCCTCATATTGCGAACACAAGTTACTGGAAATCTAAGACGTAAATGAATTTGTGCCCACATTCCACAAACTACTTTTAATGCTTATGTTCTTCAGTGTTTGAGAACCTAATTTCCCCAAATGAAAACGTCTGCGTCTCCTGGTTTGTACTATGTTATTTTTGGAGACACTTCGGAAACGCACAAAAATTACAACTCCTTTTCTTCCAGGCCAACACATTCCCAACCAAAGCCCTAGAAGTTCACGTGTGCGAGATCACGCAGAGGTTGGGAAACGCTGCACTTGCAGGTCGTTAGTCGCTAAAACAACGTTCAGAGCACGACCGCCGACAGCTTCGTGGTGCGGCCCGCCGCAAAAATACGCGCTCGAGGCCCCGGCGCACGCCCTCCGCCACCCGAAGCACGCGTGCGTCACTGCGGCGCCGCCCTCGCGCCTCGCCGCCCTCGCCCGCGCGCGCCCCGGGCGGCCCTTCAAAGCGGCTGCCCCGGCGTAGCGCCCGCCGACACGCCCCCCCCCCCGTTGGCTCCAAAGAAAGTACCCTCTTCAAAAGAAATGGGGATACAGGGTACAGTAACTCTACAATATTATATTATACTAAAAATTTTCATGACTGTAAAGATAAACCTCTCAATAGAAAATACGGCTTAGGTGACTCAGGATATCAATTTATCTCACTGCACCATCGTTGACAGATTGGGGAATTCTGTCCCCCAATCGGGATTTGTTTCATTTTGGGGAAAGAATGGGGAAAACAAACGAACAAAGAAATATTTGGGGATTTTTGGAGGAAATTAGTTTTATCCGGACATATGAAATATTTTTCTCTTAATTGTTGAGGATAAAAAAGAAACATTAGATATTGTTCTCACTCATTTTTATGTATCAAAAAGAGATAAATTAACGACAGGAATGAACAACATGAGGAAACGGAAGATAGTATATGGCCACGAGCATCTTAGAGGAAGATGATTGGTTAATTTGAATTACTTGAATTTAAAGGGACAGTCAATGAAATCGTCAGGGACAGCTCATGCCGTTGGTTCATAACTTTAAGAATATTTTTCGTTTTAAATTTGGGTAATTTTTTTTTCATTGGAGAGGTTATTTGAGTAAATTCTGTAGGAGAGATAGGGAAAGCTCGCAACACATCAAGCAACCCTGCACTGCAGTGCCTCCGACCGGGAGGTCCTAGGGTTCGAGTCGCCACGGTGACAATATTTTGGCTCTAGCTAAGTACCTAATAAATGTGAATGTTACCGAAGATAATATACTCAGCACTTGAAATCACCAAGTTTGATAGGTAGGCGGTTTTTGTAAAACAATATCAATGCAACGTACAGCTATTTGCTCCAATTTATATCAGTATTAGCAAATTTCTGAAAAATGCGTAATTTTGGGGATAAAGAAAAAAATCGCTATTTCCTTCCTTGTCATGTATTCATTCGCGAAAGCGCCTGCAGTACATTTTTTTTAGTATTGATGAGAACTCTTTACTCTATAGCTTGGTCCAATTCAGTCGCTCTCCGGAGGAGAATACTAGCGGCTGGCTGCTCTCATCGGTAGTTTTCCGTGGCTCCTCCAATCAACACCTGGCGAATGCTAGAGTTGCCTCTAACAAACGAGCCACGGACCACGTGCGATCTTTCCTTTCCCTTTCTTGTCCTATCCTCACCACTCACTTACACACCCTTACACTGAAATATACTACACTACCACACATTCCACGAGACCAGTCTGGAGCTTAGAGCTTGTCCAGGCTGGGGCGGTGCCCCGCTGATGGGAGGTACCTGTTGGGGGAAAATCCGCAAGCCGACGGATAGATCGGCGCCGGATTTCGCCATCCAGTGACGGAAGAACACCGCCACCCCAGGCGATAAAAATATGCATAACACTTACGAAACTAATGACCTTAGCAGTTGACGCGCCCATAATCACTAATCAATCATTCGAAATTTACTAAAATGGGTGTGGAGGTTACGGTGTAAGTGTTTGTCAATGAATGATAATTAATTAATTTATAATTCTCCTTATTTTAATTCTAATTTTCTTTCATTGACGAATACGTTAGTATATTCCTAATGAATTGAGAAACATGTTAGTAAAGTTTTACTGAATGGTTTATCTTTACAGTCATGAATATTTTCAATATTATACATCGTAGAGTTACTGTAAAAAGACGGTTATAACTTCAGACCTCATGGCAAGTAACTGACGGTTATAAGTCGTGTATTCCCTCTGAACCTGGCCCTGTTCACCAATCGACTATGGGATCGGGAAAAGAGAGTGAAAGAAGACATTCCATACTCCAAAACTCATGTGAAAGAAGACATTCCATAGTTTGAATGTACGTGGTTGAACTTCGTGTTTAATTTCGTGACCGTAATTTCATGTAAGTGCGGTTTTGTGAAATTTGTTGTGACAGTCTATTTGGCAATGATGCGACAGTCCAGTTGGGTCAGATCGGTTAGGGAATATCACTTTTGGAGAAAATCTTCCGAACCGTTTATGCGCTATCATTGACCCCAAACGGACGGACAGACGACTTTTTCGAAATCAGGGTCCTACAATACCTAAGTTCTCCTGACGAAAAATCGCCACTTTTCGCTGCAGCAATATATTTCATTTTTAAGTAGGTATATAGTAATCGAGAAAGTGTAAAGAAGAGATGACCTAATAAAAGGATACGTGGGACAGGACAAATTTTAAGAGAATTCAAAAAGATTGGGAATAGAACTTTGATACTAATTTGTTTCTGACCATAGCTGAATCTATTTCTGAGTAAACTCATAGAATGAATATCTAGAAATGTAAAATATATTTCCAGGCCAACCGTAGTATGTGTATATAATTTCTATTATCTTCTCACCTCATATTTTACAATAATGTTCCATCATAGAGAGCATGCACAGAAAAAACTCGCAATTTGCAAGACAAACACTCAAAGTTCAGCATTAATTTGTTTTTATTGTGTATTGTACATTATAAATAATCAACGCTCTGAGAACAATACTATGAGGTAAAAAAGTCACAATACAATGAAATACATCACGTGTGTGGTATAAATGAAATGAAATTCACTTCAATTCATGTTGCTTATCACTGGCAATTATTTGAATGCAAGACGTGACACCGTTCGCCCCGATGGGCGTCTTGTTGGTTAATACCTTCCCGGTATCACGGTTCTAGGAACCCTTTTGCCGGTGGAGCACTCTACGTTTGAGGAGGTGTAGACGGTCTCTCTGTGGTATTCTGGGAGTCTCATGCGGGCTGAGGCTTTGAGTGGAACTGAAGGTAGAATGTATCCGAGGGGACTACATCCCAGGAGTTTCCTTAAGGTTCGCTCGCGTCGTCACAGCCAAAATTAATATGGAATCTTGCCGTTACGATAGAAGGAATAGAATGTCAAGTTCTAAGAGGAAGTGAAAATTAATTTCTCTGCTACGTTGGACCAATTTTCTTGATGTTATGATCATGAACACGTGACATATTTGGGAGCAAATTAATTATCAGAACATGTACAGCCAACTCTTAAATTTAGATGATAATTTAACATACAACTAGATCATTTTCATTCTGCATAAACACTTTTCATTTAGAAAACAAATGCAAAGCATAATGAAACTGACATTCTTTATTAACAGTAATATAAAGGAATTCTAATCGGAATGTAAACACAAACACTAGTGGTGTTACAACAACGTTAACTTTCTCGCATTAGTTGTAAAGTTTGCAATTCTCGAAAATTAATTCAATGTTCAACGAAAATTACACCCACGCCATTTTTACAAACGCACTGTTCTCTACTTGAGAAAAAGTTAAATAAAAAAACTTAAAACCGTTTTTGAGAAAATATTTTTAATTGCCTTCACTTCAAGCATTTTTTCGAAAAAATGTACATGACCTTATTTAAAGACTAGATACTAGAGACTTTAAAGATTTATCCACTTTTTTCGATTAGATCCCCCCAATATGAGATTATCTCACGAAAGATCGTCAGTATTCGATGCATGATTACAATAGTCTCTCTTTAATAATATGTAGTACGTAATAAATTACATGTAAAAAGGAAGATAACAAACATCACGTTTAAATAAAATTACTGTGATTTCAAAACTATGATAGATAACTTTGCTGATGATCTATAACACGGTCTGAAATGGAAAAATAAATTTAAGAAATAAACGGAAAAGAAAATCGAAAGGGAAACTGAAACCAAACGTGCAACGGTTCCAGCATTCGCTTTTTATATTTCAGACACGCACCCGGAGTGCCGATTTCTGTTAATTAACTCCGCTCGAGGCGCAGGTTGCCACGTGAAGGCGATTGGCAATCACAGCGCCGCCGGCGGGGGTGCCTCGGCGGGCGGATGCGACTGAAGCCAGGGTGCTCTGCGGCGGCGGCGGGCGGCACGTGGCACATGGCGCGAAAGGCCGCGTGCCCGCCCGCCCGCCCGCTCGACGCGTCACGTGCCGCTCTAATTACATAAGCGCTCCTAGAGCTTCCGCGCGCCGCCCCGAGGGATGCACCCGAACGGGGCAAATCGACGGGGGCGGGCGCCTGCAACCGAATGCATCCGAGCGAGCGGCGCTTATATAAAGCCGCACACGGATTGGAAGCGGCTCATCGTTGCACGTGTTGATGTGGGGTATTTTTAGACAGCGGCACCGGGCATCAATTGATGTCGTTGTAGGGTCTCTGACCGTGAGGTCCTGGGGTTCCAACCCCGACCACGGCAGGAGTTACGATACTAGGTAGATCGAATTCAATCGGTGCCTGGAGGAGAATCCTAGCGGGCGGTTGCCATCGATAGTTTTCCATGGTTTCTCTGATTAACCCCAGACGAATGTCGGAGCAGTACGTAACAAACGGGACACGGATCGCACGCAATCTTTCCTTTCTCTTCCTTGTCCTATCCTCATCCCTTACTTGTACATACACTTACATGCACTGTACTGCCACATGCCGAGAGACCGGTCTGGAGCTTAGAGCTTGTTCCAACTGGGGCGGTGCCTCGTAGGTGGGAGATTCCAGGTTGTGGGAAAACTCCGCTGTCAGACCAGTAGGTGGGCGCCGATTTTCGCTGTTCATTAGGGGAAGATCACAGCCACCTCCCGCGATAAAAGCATGCACTACACTTAAAGGACTAATAACGTTATTAGTGATCGGCTCGAAAACACTACTCAATCAATAGTCAGTGGCAGATTTCACCAGTTCTGATTCGCATAAAAAGTGAAGCAATGCGTGGTTTAAGGTAATCATTTTTCACGCGTCCGAAAACTATGAACGAATGTATGATCATTGTTACTAAGAACTTCCTCTGTGAGAAACGGATTTTTTCACCGTACAGTTGAAACATGAACTTCTCACACGACTTCATACCCTATCTGAGTTACCCCCAATACGTAATCATTCATCTATCATCATCGTTCATCTATCAATATACATCATGCAATGGAATGGAATGCAAGGACCATGTGGCATGTGATTATTGTTCCCAATTTTTATTTTCGAACGACCGCCAAACGCATTTTGTCCAGATTTATATTTCTTTTTTGTTATAAGTCAAGAATTTTCTCGTGTTTAGGAATAATTTAAAAAAATTCTATTCCTTACACTTCAAAAAATCTTCATGACTTTCAAATAATAATGTCGAAATTTGAAATTGAAAAATTAAAGAAATTGGTCTCTTTCAACAGCTCTTGTCGGTGTCTTTACCAAGATTTCATTTATTTTTATTTATCGTATACAAATCAAAATTTTCTTTTGTTGGTACACTTCACGAAGTGCGAATTAAGTAGTGGTGATATAATATTAGTTTCTGTCATTTTCTTAGTAATTGTCATTTTCACAGAATTTTGTGATTTATAAACAATTACTTTCTGACTTGTGCCGTTATGTTACATAGTTTTTTAATAAATTCTGAGTTTTCATTCTATATTTTCGGGAACACCTGATAACAATGAAAATAATTCCAAATGCGACATCTACCAACTAAAAGAACCGGAAATAAACTTTATATTTAACTATTTAACGAATTTCATTGGTATTCTAAATTCCATAGAAATCAGAAGATTTGTAATCCACGCTTAAATAAATACATGATTCTGCGCTGGAGAGAAAGGCAGCCCAGGCGGTTTAAGACTCGCATTCAGTTCGTGGCAAGCTGCATGGTCGGGCAACGGAAGCCTCAAAAAGAGACCAACCAGGCAGAATCTGCAAGCATTGCACCATTATCCAATAAGAGAAAGGAACATGTCATGTAAAAGCACTAAGACGTCATTGGGCTACGGTTAATGTAAACTTGATCTACGTGCAACGCTCGACATTCTATGGGTGAGTGATGTGATAAGCTTACTATAAAGCCCAAATATGTGCTCTTTTTTCTCCAATTTCTTACTAAGTTAAGTGAGACACTGTCAGTGTCGCGATCGTCCTGCGTGCAGAAACCGCTCTCGTATCGTGTTCACAGTGCTTTATTAACTCAGACTTACCGATGAAAAAACGGGTGATTTTCGCCCATCTTGGCTTCGACGGGTCGCTCCATTGCTCACGTGTGGAATACTGCTCGTGTGTTGAATTTGCCATGACAGTACCGCCCAAATTGGGAGCACAAAATTAATAATACTTAATTCCGTCTTCTTGAGAAATCCTTCAACCTAGGATTTCGACCAGCAAATTAGCCGAAGGAGATCCTCACTAGCTTGGAATTTCAAACCGGCACTTCCCGGCTTAGGTAGCATTTCCTGTGAAGCAAGGAATGTCATTAGACGAAATGGTCAGAAATGATCAGATACGCAATACGAGATGTGGTGTCGATCCAACCATCAGCAAAACCCGCTATGGTTGTAAAAAAATAGAAAAGGCAAGCAGATTTGAGAGATGGCGTAGAGGCGCAGAGCAGGATCGACGGTATCATACGATGGTGTCCCAGTATAATATTTGTATCAGGAAGAATTGAGATGTAAGAGATGCAGAACATACCTGCATCAGATTGCAAAGGTAGAGACGTCTGACACAGGAACAGGAACCGGACGGGTGAAGAGATGGTAATACAAGAGTAAAACGACTATTCGTACCTTTAGAATAAAGATCAATGTATTAATACGGAGAAGGATAATTAATCGAAAAGGAATATTTTGTTAATTGCCTTACACAGAAACAAGAGTATCCCTGAAAAGCTGGGCGCCATATCCTTTTGACTCGAAGAATTCCACATAAAACGTCGGAAATTTGAACCCCGCGGCACAATGGAAGACGAGCTATTGGGGCGCTTGCGGCCTGAGTTGCCCCAGTCCCAAGAGAGTCAACAGCGGTCTGAAACAGTCGCATCAAGATAAGGCGGCGGAGGAAACACCGCCGTGCAAATGTTTCCAAATCCCCTTTAACTGAGACGCCCTCGTGGTCTCGCCTCAACGTTGCCTCATTTCGCGCTCGATTTCGCCCTTCCGTTGCCGCTCTGAAAATCTACTTTGCTCGATCTCACGCCTGGGCGCATCATTATGTTGTGAAGTACATTTTTGCTTCAGAATGAGATTAAAAAGATGTAAAAGAATCGTCATAACTCTACGAAATAGGCTTTCTACCGGAAAGACGGCTGAAACCAAAAATTTTCTGGCAGGTATTTTTTCACAATTTTAAAGTTACGTTTGAGTTAAAGAATTTGTAATAGTATAAGTAAAGATGAAATAATAGAAGAAATATATATTTCTGTAAGCCATGGTGCTTAAAGAATAATGTTAGTAGAAGGTCCTTTACTGTTCCCCTTTTAATTTCCGTTAACTCGCAAACTCGCATATCGACATTCTCCTTCCTCGCTAAATTATTATTTTCCTTACCAATAATTTCCCTTTCCGGCGCTTCGTCCCTCTTCCCTCCATTCCCCTGAGATCCAACCCAACATTGCCCCTTCCCGCTTGCCCCTCACCACATTCACATGTCCAGCGCCCTGTAATCTCACCCCCGCGCTCCCCCTCCCCACCCTGCGTGCGGCGCCCCTGGCCTCGCGACCTGCGCTCCGCTAAGCTGCGCAAATTGCGGATTAATTTGGCGCTGCCGGCCCGCAACCGCCCATGCGAGCGCCGACGCCCGGGCGCCCGCCTGGTCGACCGCCGCTCCGCGACACGCTGCTGGGGAACTTGTTGCGCACGGTCTGCGCGCGCACAAGTTGTTTGTTTCTTAGTGTTTCCAGGCTCATCAGCAATTAAGATTAGTCCTGTAAGTGTAGTCTATCGCAGAGGGGCGCCGGTAATCAGACCCTGCTGGATTGATTGATTGATTGATTTTTAGTGATTCCAGGCGCGTCTACTTCTGAGGGCATTAGTCCCGTAAGCGTAGTGCATGTTTTTAATCGGGAGGTGGCCGTGATCTTCCCCCAATGGATGACGAGATCCTGCACCGACCTACCGTCGACTAGCGGGGGTTTTCTTTACCAGGTATCTCTCACCAGTGGGTACCGCCCCAGCCGCGACAAGTTCCAAGCCCCTGACCGATATCCCGGCATGTGTGGTGATGTAGTGCATGTTAATGTATGTGTGTGTAAGGGGTGAGGATATGACAAGGAAGAGGAAGGAAAGATCGCGCGCGGTCCGTGGCCCGTTTGTTAGGATAGTACTCCGGCATTCGCCTAGTGTTGTTCGGAGAAAACATACAAAACTACCGATCAGAGCAGCCGGCCGCTAGAATTCTCCTCCACACACCGACTGAATTCGACCTAGCTGAAAAGATAGTGTCGAAAATCCTGCCACCGTCGGGACTCGAACCTAGGACCTCCCGGTCAGAGGCACAGCAGTGACATTAGTTCATGCACTGAGCTCCCAGTCCCCCGCTGGAGAGTGCGATCCGGCGACGACCTACTCGTCGGCTTGCGGGATTTTCCTGAACCATGTACAGAAGTCTATAATTCGAGTCTTGATTGTTCGAGTTTCCCATAAATCCAAATCCAAAACAATTAAAATATGTATTTCTGTAGCGGAAGAATGGCCAAATAATGACGAACAACTAGAATTTACGGATGCAGCTATAGTTGATATGATTAATGTAGTAGTACAGGATGGCAATGAGGAGGAGGATCTAACTGATTCCACGCCGCGTGTGAGTCATAATGAGGATCTTGCTGAGCTAGAGGTCGCCGTGAGGTATGTAGAACAACAATCTGAGGCAACTCCAGCTGACAATGTGATATTCAGAAGATGGCGTGACATTGCCGCACGTAAAAGAAACAACGTACTTAAGCTAACAACATTTGACAATTAATTTAAGATGTAATTACTGTATCTTCAGAAATTAATGTAATAATATTACGCAAGTACATTTTGATTGAAATAAACAAACTTTGAAATTTAAAAGTTATTTTTATATTTCTATTTTCATAAATTAATCATTTTCGATATTTGAAGTTTTCATTAATTCGAGCAGGGCCCGGTCCCATCCATCTCGAATTATCGATTCTATATCGCTAATATTATTGTAAATTGCCGGGAAATAGCTGCATATTGCGTCGATCTAGTGTTTACAAATATATCCCACCTATTTAACTTGGAAATTTTAAATAATGAATAATTGCATTTGGAAACATTCACATTTATTTTACACATTCTTTGATCCTCAATATCTTACATTTATAAGCAAGCACATTCCTAAGTCTCACATAATTTATATACTACAATACACTGCAAGTAATAGGTTGATTTGGGAGAAATATCGGTAGCGTGTTAGAGATTCTGTTAGAACTCCACACCTCGAGTATGGGATGAGTTCAATTCACGGAAGTAAGTTTCTGGACTTTGGAATAGATTTTTTAATCGTAATCTGGGATATGCGAAACAAAAAAGAAAGAAGTGATAAGCTAATATCGCACCAGATGAAAATGGTACGTTCGTAAATTTAAAATTCTTGAAAGAAATTGAAATTAGCATACAATAATGTGACCAATAATATATTTTTGTGTGCGAAACAAGATATTTATAAAATACCACACCCGCCTACACATAATTTTTGAAAGAGATGGAAGAAGTATCTGAAGCAGTAAATAAATATTTTGAATGAGAATTAAAAGAAATGAACTAAAAAACGGGGTATGTACTCAAACTTGCTTCCCTTGTTTCCTAGTTATGAAAACAAAGCAAACACAGCCAAGCTTAGAGAAAACTCTTACAAAAATTTGAAGTGACCACAAAAGAATACGTAAAAGAGAAAAGTGTGCAAGCTGAAAAGCTGCAAAAGATGGTCTAGGTAATAAAGTCAGGCGAAAAATTATAAAAGAGGTAGGATATTAAGGATGGGAAAATTGATAAAAATGTCATGACAATACACTTAGATCCAAAGAGAGAGGAAAATAATACACATGTACACGTATATACGTACTTTCACTTTTTTAGAATAATTATGCTAAACAGACCATGCGCGTCAGGCTACGGTACAACGGGTCGACGGTAGGGCATCGCATACTGCATGAGATTCTCAGAAAATGAATGACTCCCCGCGCGTAAAACAGACATTTGCACAAAAATGAATACATGGAACGCGTCTACTGGTTCCCCTTGCGGATGCAGAGTTAATTTTAGTTAGACCGAGGGCGGCCCTCTCAACCCGCCTGCAATTTGCACATTCAACGCAGAGTACGCTGGGAGAATTCCCTTTGTTTTGTTTGTTCACATGTTTTTGTCATTTAACAGTTGCTCTAACGTGTTTTTTTCCTTTACTTGTAGCATAGACCATGAGAAAAAGAGATTTCAGCCTAGGGAATATTTGTAAAAAGATTAATCTCTTTACGTATGATTAATGAATCATTCTGCTTTTAAAACATCGAAGCTATTTAAAATATTAATGAATAAATAAACAAATCAAAATTTTAATTTAAACTATTGTTTTATCAGCATGTTAAAATTAAGTGGGTGAAAATTATTGAACATAAAATAAATAATTATTTTTTATATCATTTCTGCCAAAACAACTGTCTTCAACAAATTATATTAATAATCGGTGAAAATGATGGTGAGTAAATATGTATGGTGAAAACTTATTGCGTTTAGTTTAAAATATGCTTTGAAGGCCACACGAAAGTATTTTGACACGACTGGAATTGAATTTCTCCTTTGAAATGTACTATCCAGGTGTCCTTTTACGTTCGTAAAAGCTCATGATATGCAAAAGCCCTGCATACATATTTGCAAAAGTCCTGCATATATCATATAATATTTGATATCAAAATAATTATAACTGTCAATGAGGTATCTATTCGCAATAACTGACAATGTTCATGGTCGGTCAAGATTTATGAATGTCGAGTAAGAAGACTTGATGAAATAAATATTTTTCCAGTGCACGGAAGTTCACACATGCCATTGCTAAAAAAATTGGATTTTTCAAGAAACATTGTTCACCGGTTGGTAAGTGAGGAAGATTATCGAGAGTTTCAAATTCGTATAAACGCAGTTGTGACGCAGTTATTCTGAAGAAACTGCACTCAAATTATTTTCAGATTGCTATGTAATTCCCTTTTACATACATTTTCGAATCACCAAATTGCAGACAATGCAAGTGAAAGTATTAAAAATGTTTCAAGAAATAATAAATGTAAGTTACTTTTACAAAATATTCCGCTTATAGTTCGTTTTAAACCCCATAATTTCACAATATATCAGTTAAAATATAGTTAAAATATTTTTGTACAATTGTGTTCGACATTGAACTAAACGTATTAAATTGTTTAATTATTACTCTCAACAAATGAAGTACAAACATTAGAAGTAAAAAAGCAAATTTATTAATTAAAATAGCAATTGCACTAAGGTAAGAAGAAGAAACCTTTATAGTACATTACCCCAATGTCCAGGAGCTTCACCTCTGAGAATAATACTAAAATAAACAATGTCCTTCAGTACAGAAAACGCCCGTTTCAGATGACACTACTATCTTACATTTTCAATTTGCAATGTGAGCGTTGGATTAGATAAGAGAAGTAGTTAAATGTTCTTCACACTATCCAATAACAAAATTTAATCAAAAACGATGAAGCATTTTTTTTTAAATTTTGAAAATGTCCCAAGGTCTTCATGGAAAGTACCTCCCAAAATAGGCAGAATGGTTTAGCCGCTAGCGTTGTTCACAGATGAACAGACGTTGTGCCGTCATTCGATTTGTCGGTATCAAGGACCCACAAAACATGGATTCTGGCTACACCACATGGTAGAAGATTTTTTCCCCTAAATTTAGCAATTGGATTTATCCACTTTTTCGATATGGGCTCTGCAATAAGAGTTTTTGTACCGAAAATTCGCCGTTTTTCGCGTAGCATTATATAAGTTTCTCTCTACTGCGTAAGCGGTAGCGAGAAATTAAAATTGTGCTTTCATAATTATTGTGACGTTATTGTGGCAGACTTATCTCGTTTTAACGAAGGAGTTAAACCACTGTTCAGTCACAACCACGGCTCATCGCCACTTTCCGAAGAAGCGCTGCGACAGGAAAAGAACGAGAGTGGGCGAACTTGACCTTCCTGTGGGGAGCGCTAGGGTGCGCCGCGGTCTCGGTGACAGACGAGCGACGTCGGCACGTGGGCCGCTCGTCCGCATGATCGGCGCGAGGGGCGGCGGCGCCCCCAGCCCTACAGGGATCACAGGCGGACGCCCGCCCACGGCTCCTCCAGCGACGGCGAGACGGAGGCGAAGGCGAAGGCAGAAAAGGAGGGGATGGAGGAGGCGGCGGATGTGAAAGTATGGGCGGGGAGGGGGAGAGGATGCGAAGGCGGAAGCGGGGCGGTGACGGAATGAGGAGGAAGTGGAGAAAGAGGAGGTGTTGGTGACGGTCAAGGTGATAACGGAGGCAGCAGAAATGGCGATGGAAGCGGCAGCGGAGGGTGGCAGAAGCAGATGAGGAAGAGGAAGACGAGGAAGAGGAAGAGGTAAAGTCGGAGGCGGAAAAGGAGGAGAAGAAGTCGGCGATGGAGGCGAAAGAGGAGAGGAGAGGATGCGAAGGTGGAGGCGGCAGTTAGAGGAGGAGGAAGACGTGGAAGAGGAGGAGGCAAAGGCGGAGGCAGAAAAAGAGGAGGATACGGTGGAGGCGGCGGATGCGGAGGCGGTGGTGGTGGAGGAGACAGAGGAGGAGGGGTGAGTGGCGGTGGGGGTAATAGGAAGCGGAAATAGCGGTGGTGGAAATGACAACGGCAAGTGGCGGAGGCAGAGGTAGAGATTGAGAACATACAAGAAACACGATACAAGGTATATACAAAAGGGTGGAACGAAAAATAAATGTTTCGAGAATCGAATTCTATTCAAACCCAAAATTTTCATATTTGCCAATCCATAGAAAATTCTAAGAAAGGGGTACATGTTTAGTCTTTACTTGTCGTAAAGAGCCTTAAAATGGGGGAAAATGACAAAATGATATGAATGCTTTATGCTTTCAATATATACGGTACGTTATTTTGGTTTCTAATAACACATAGAACTTAATATTCTTGCTTACTAATAGACAAAATGTTTTAAAAATTATACGTTTCATTTTTAGGTCATGTTAGGGCTAAAAGTTTCAAATTCTCGTAAAACTTCGCGGTTCTCCATCTTACACTGACGTTTAAACCACACGCTTGCACCGGCTCGTTGTAACAGAGGAACCGGATAGTAAAAAAGGGAATACATTTTTGATGGTAGAAAACATAATTATTATCTTTCACGAAACTCATGCTACTCCTACTTCCAACGACTTCCTTCCTTCCTTTCTCCTACTTCTGCTCCGAATTAAAGTTCACAGACAAATAAAATAATAATCATTTTTAGCCGATTCTGTTGTAATATGCAGTGAAACATTTTACGCGGTTTTTGGCATGTTTAGAACATTCATAGGTAAAACTTTGAAGCAACTCAGAGCTTTCCATTCCGCGTACGGCCTTAGCGAGATTTTAGTCTATGCTACAGGGAAGGAGGTGGCAAATAGGTACTACAACTGTAAAACTGAAAGTATTGATTACACAACCGCTGTAAACTCCGCTCTCAATTCCTACTTAATCAAGCTGATGACGTGCGTATTGATGATGTATACGGCAGTAGAGGCTCACATGCACGCAGAACACAGAATCAGTCCATAGGCCACCTGGCGTGTGGTTGTTTGGCGGCATGAATAAACATTTCACGCGCTTCATTATAATTACACGTATGGCAGTTATGCCTTTTGCTAACAATAAAGTTTGCACCAACTCCATTCACGGCTACATGACAGTGACAGCATGAAGTATATTTAGATGATTATGCTGGAGAGATGAACTTCAATAAAAGTAGTCACACAGTGTTTAATGTGTTTATATGATGTCTACAAACGTCATATCTATTTTTACGCACCCGTTTGCTTGGATCCGTCCACCAAAAGGAATTAGGGATAGGAAGACGGGGAGTAATGCAAACTTGTCGACTTACATTTCCCGACATCGCAAAGAAATCGTACAAGGTCAAATGCTTTCATGTAGGAGGGAAATCGCCAAACACTATTCCTCGTTTAATTGATTGTACTAAACGAAAAAGATTCCATTCAGTCAGTTGTTAATTCTCTCAATCATTCTTATAATAACTATCAAAACGGTTACTTGTGATTAAACAGTTACAGAAGAATATTCTTTTGGCAGATGTTGCAAACATGTTTCACTGTTTTTATTGAAAAAGAAGTAAGCAAATTATAAATAAAAGCTATGTTATCTCAAAGGCAGAGTCACTGCAGTGAACGTTGTAGAAGTGCTGCGCGAGGCAAAGTAATCAATGAAGCAGGAGAAGGTGGGATATTGTGAACTACAGCGATTGCCTGCGTCCGGGATCCAAAGGACATAGCTCAAACCGATCCCGTTGAATTTCAATGGTGTCGCTAAAAAGCACCATTACATTACGCCACAGAATCACTAGAATTTGGTAGGTCCACCATGTTGGCAAGAAATGGTAAGCTGAAAATTAATTTTGATGACCTACATTAGAAACACCTTTTTTTAAATTAAGTTTGTTTACGCAATCGACGCAACAAATAATTTTAAGTGTTGGATTACTTGTTTCAATGCTCTACATTCACTGATAACTAATGACCTCAAGAGCAACAAATAAAATATTCTCGTGTAACGCTAAAATAAATAAAATAGTTTAACAAAAAAGTCTTCACGAATTCTGCAATAATACTGTAAACTATATGGATACTATGCTTCCTAGTCTCGTTTCACTATTTAATCAACACATTAAAACTCTTTAATATGAATTAAAATAGGAGTGCTAGAATGTTAATACAAGAAAAAATAATTTTTCCACACATTCTGTTTTTTTACGTCTGAAAAGAAAACACGTCATTCATGACGAAATGGCCACGAAGGATGCAAATAATGGATTGTTCGATATCGTCAATTAATAATGACAACATTAAACACTTGAATTCTCAAAGCAAACATTAACATACCAAACAAATGCAAGTTATGAACTAATTGTACGCTCACTCCTCTTTATCCAGAGGTCATCCACCAAAGCTGAATAAGTGCCATTAGGTGTTACAAATTTAGAGCATTCAGTGTTAAGGGTGAACGATTATTGAAAGATTAGAACAAAATATTTAGAAGGTCAATAAAGTTTGTATACTCGCATGCTACTTACGTAGTAAAAGTATGGTAATGCTGCAGCAAAAAAACGCGATTATTCGACAGATAAACTCGTTTTGTGGGTCCCAGATACAGAAATGTGCCGTGCCGTTCCGTCCTGTATATGATCCACTCTTAAAAGATAGAATTTTAAATAAAATCATGTTTAAATTTTCGATATGACTTTTGGCGAATTATAGCCAATTTTAAAATCAAGATTTACTCAAAAACGACTCCACATCTTTCATTATTTTTCTCCTCAAATAGAGCAAAGAACCCTTACAAAAAAGTGTTGGTACAATTTTCGGTGAACTCTTTGAATTTTCGAAAATTGCGGAGTCTTTTTACACCTATAATATTGAAGGATTCCTTGTATAAAAATCTATTACAGAATATTAAATCTTTAAATTATTTCACGAATATTATTTTCAAAATATTAATCGTTTTTGTGTAATTTTAAATTACATGATTGCAAGCATGTCTAAAACTTCAATTTTGAAGTTAGAGATTTGTTTGCAATATATTTGTCAGTATCAGAACTTTGAATACTGGCTTCATATACCGGCTTTTCGAAGTATGGGTAGTTTTAATTTTTGGGGGGGGGGGGAATTGTGAAATGTCTCTGCAAATAAAGTGTGTAGAATAGTATCGTTTCTGCCGATTTCCAGCAATTGCCATTATGAACTGGGGGTTTACGGCTCGAACTTGAGATTTTTTAGGCCCGTAATATTTTTTCGGTTCTATTTCCGGCAACACCAATGCACATAGTTTTCTTAAGATTCCTTCCTCGAGTATAGCAAAGCACGCTTAGCAAAGAGTAAGTGCAAATCCGATAGCTGAAAAATTAGTAGAATTATAATTCCAATATTGTCATACGAGTTTTATAAATCCGTTCCAGATAAAACGAGAACATATGTGTTGTAGCTTTTTTGAAAAGATCACTATATTGTTTCGCATAACTTACGGCTGAGTTCATATCAAGCCGTAAGCAGCATAAATGCCAACATTATATTAGCGAGGCTCTATAAATTGTATTTCATTGTAAACTGCTGTTTCTGTATAGTAAATAGGTTTTATTGTGGGATTTGAAAAAATGTATTTGCTTTAAAACAATTAATTTCATAGGAACATTTCTATTGATACTGTATTAAAATGATAAAAAACGATATATTTGTAATTTTATTTCTATGTATTAATAAGAAGATGTATTGAATGTCGTTACATGACAAGAGATTCAATTTATAGATTCATTTTACTTGAAAAAAGTTAGTTGAGTGACTACGGTACAAGCTTTCGGAAGTTAGAAGCTCACTTTGATGTAATTAAGGCAATCTTGTATTGAAATTGTTCTTGTTTGTCTGTATAATGTCACACTTTGATTCATTCATGTCTGTTTTCTTTATAGAAGTGAGAAATGTCTATTGTACCTGAGTGCCGAAATTATAATAGATACGCAGTAGGAGCTTCGTTTGAATTGATTCAAGAGTTACACGGCCAGAAATTACGATATTACAATATTTCATCCTAATAATGTGAAAACGTATTTGCCATTGTAGCACCAATAGTTTTCTTTTATGAAGCTAAAAAAGTCGTCTGAAAATTGCTTTAACTCATAGAACATCAAAAGTATATTCATTCTTCCATTTCGAACATACTATCGCCACTACATTTTCGAATGGTTATTCTCGAAGTATGGAAATAAGTAAAATGTTTCACGTATTAAAAAGAGAAAAATAAAAAGGATAGAAAGAAAATAGACTTACAGTGAATGCTGAAACTATCGCAATTCAACTTGCCCGGTTGCCTTCCCTTAACATCGCTACACATCCTGTATTGTTGCGGTATCTCGGAAGTCTCGCCAAGGAAAGTCAGGTCTCTCCAAGTCGGCATTAAGTTACACACTCTCTTAGCTGACACTAATTGCAACACTATCGGTGAAACAGCTCACCCCTTCTCTTCCTTCGTGCGAGAAGCTGCGACGGTGCTGGCGCAAGCAGAGCTCAATTGGTGCGGAGATACGTAGTTATACTTGGGTTTTTATAACCTGGTATTTGACGTAAATCAGCTGTTGACGGTTTCGTCCAATCGGGAGCTTAGTCACCGTCATGACTTTTGGCTCTCCAGGTTATAAAAACCTAAGTATAGACCGAGTCTCCTTCTCAGTCTCCCGCGCGGCGCAACGCAGTCAACAGGTGTCTGAGTACTCTCTCTTTAAACCCAAAAAACACTTCTTTCATTGATATTTACTATGAAAGCGAAATCTATAGTTTGTTTAAATTCGCGCTTGGGTGTCGAAAACTACCCTTGGTGGGCCGGGAACGGCTTGCAGTTTTCGAAAGCAACGAACAAAACTGAGTGTCACAAGACATAAGTAAACAAAAACAACAACAACAACAACAACAACAATAATAATAATAATAATAATAATAATAATAATAATAATAATAATAATAATGTACAAGGTAGCTGACACGGGAAGATACAAAACACTCGTAACTATAATTAGGAGTTGATTTTAAGTTGAATTTAAGTTGAATTTAAGTTGAACATAAAATTGGTGGTTGAAATTAGTGGATTGCCTAAAATTAAAGGTTCAAATAGGCCGTCCCAAAACCCGTCTCTACATCCTACAAGCTGTTCAGAAAGTCATCGTCTATCCTACAAGCTGTTCAGAAAGCAATATATGCATTGTGTGCAATTTTTTGTGGAAATGATGTATTTTGAATTAAGAGGCGCATTGTATTAAGAGAGAAGGGAAAGAGAGAGAGAGAGATAGAGAGAGAGAGAGAGAGAGAGAGAGAGAGAGAGAAAGAGAGAGAGAAGCCGGAATAGGCGTCAGCCTAAACCCTGCAGGCAGTAGAAGAAGATTAAATTAAGAGTAAATTGAATGTGCTTTGATCATTTTTTAAATCTGTTCAATAAATCATGTGAATGTATCCACTGTGAGAATGTTAATAAATAATAACGACGATGATGATAATGATTTATGCTAATTATTTATAATTATTATTATATTATGATGCACATAGTTTCTTTGCACAATTCAATAATTCAAAAAGTGAAGAAGATTTAGCCTTAAAAGATGGTGTTTTGAAAAAATTATTCTCCTTTACTTTTTTTCGTACTATTCACAATTCACTTTGAGAAAGACTGGTCTTGAGTTATTTTCTAGTGTCTAGCGTAACCTTTGTAAGACATTTCGATACTTGCCTTCCATAAAAAGACGCATAGAAAACATTTAGCATATGCATAATGTACTGTAGCTTTGAAATGCAAAGTAACGAAATCAATAAACTGAAAAAAAACATGAATTTTCAATTTACATAATTACAATGGTTTATTTTGGTTTGTATCATACAAAAAGCGAAAGCGACGTGGAAACAGAGAAGAAATATCTACGTGACAAACTATTTCTCTGAATATATTATTGTTGCATTTGTACAATTGACGAAAGGATTTCAAATATACATAAACAAGATGAATCCATTATATTTTTCCATATTATTTTGTTTACAATACATGAAAATTGCCTGGGAAAACAATCCAGCGTAACTAACATGATTGAAAATGCAAATGTTCAAACGAAAACAAATTTAAATTATTTTAATATTTTTGCACTTAGAACGAAATTTTACTTATTACTTTCTCGCCTTACGTACGTGCATACGCTCTTACGTATGTATGCCTTACGCTCCCGCCCATTGGACGTAGTAAAGAAAAACTATTGTAATTCTACGACACAAATCGACGATTTTTCAACACGAAAGCTCGTGTTGTGGAATCTGATATCATAACAGTATATAAATCTCATTCTTTCCTCTAACTCCTCTAACCGAACAATCGATTGACGGCAAAACATCTTTCTGTCTGTTCGTGCATCCATCTGTCCGTCTGGGGCGAAGCTAGGGTCTAATCGGTTAAGACGATGTCTCCAAAATTGAAATTTCCCGATTGATCTGCACGAACTCGTGGCCCTGCGAGTTTGAAATGGGCATTTTGATTCTGGAAAATTCTTTTTCTGGGGAACATTTTTCAACATTTTTTAAACAATGGCTCCAATTTTTTAAATAAACTTTGTTCTCTAATAGCGTAAAGAATGCTTAAAAATTATTAAAATCACATTTTGTGGAAATCTCTAATGTTTCGAAGGAGGCAAAATTTCAAAACTTTTTTCTTCGTCATTCTGTATCTACAATATCGAAGAGATATTTTCCTTAATTAAAAATCGGTTGTTGAAAGACCATAAAAAACGATCAAGGAAAATTTTTCGAAAAATGTGTGATGTTCCCCAGATTTTTCGTTTATTGTAGGCAATTTTTAAACAATTATTTTCTCAAAACCTGACTTCAATTTTTTTCTTTAAATGTTTGCCTTGTATATATAAATGAACAAAGAAAGTGATGCTGGTCCCATTTTCTACTCCCTCTGTATTTTCGAAAATTGCAACAAAAAAAATCATATTACAAAAGTACAGTATTGATGATAGAGATTTCTTTAATGAAATCTGTTCCCAAAAAAATGATCCTCAATAAGATCATTTATTGTTTTAGAAAATACAAATAGTTTTCCCGTAATTCCTACTTAAATTTAATGCAATTTATAAAAATAGCCTTTAAAATGGCTTTGATTTTCTTCTTTAATTTATTTCCTCTGATAAAGGACGCTTAAAAATCGCGCTGATCTCATTTTCGTTGAACTTCCTGAATTTTTGAACACTGCAAAATGTTATAAATAATACAAGAAAGTATGTAAACCACATTCGAAAGGAATGTGCTTCCTGTACAAATAAACAGAGATAAAGAGATTCGTCCAATATAAAAAGTGGATACTTTGGTGTAGCAACATGATCGTATTATGCAATATATTATACAATTATTTATATATGAATTTATTATTTAAATATGTATTATACATTATTGTATTTACAGATTATGTGGTTCTTTCTGTTCAAGCATATTTTTACATTCACTGCACAAAAGAAACTGCAGATGAAGAAAGTCACTAGACTACCTCGGTGCACGAAAAGTTAATGTTGTGATACTGTGCCTTCACCTTCCATTTACTTCGGCCACAGAAATTATAGAATGGGACATTCTGTATCATGTTAGAAGCAGTTGTCAGAGATATAAAAGTGGAAAACGGTAGTGAGGGCAATCTTTGTAACCATTTTTACAATATTTACCAAAATCACTAACATTTTGAGAAATATATGCGATATCATTTAGTGTCGTAAGAACGATGTGCTGACGATTGGTTGAAGATTCGATTGCATTAAAAACGGATCCTCTAATTGCATTAAAAACAAATTCTTTTCAATAATAAAAGTGGTTCGAAAAACAGTTAAACATCTGGAATTTTTGAAAATTCAAACTTTTTATTTGTAAATTCGGACGGTTATCGTCCTTGTAATCGTACCTTTCTCTATTCCAGAGACAACAAATATAACACATTGAAACACATTTGAGAGACTGAAAAGAAATCCCAAAAGTTAAATGATTCGTTTCAAATTCTCAGGGTCTCAAGTTCGATCAGATCATTCACAGAATATTTTTCATTTTAGAGTTTTTGATAAATTCTATGCATAGTTTAAAAGCAAGTATTTTTCATAGTCAGACAAGCAGGTAAGCAGACACAAATTAATGTTTTTGAGAAAAAGAATTGTTCGTTATAAGGAAATACCAGATATATATATATATATATATATATATATATATATATAGTGACGTCATGGGATTAGACAACCCCATAACGCCACAATCAGCTACGTAAAGAAGCCCACGAACAGAGAGGAGTAGGGTACGCGGCGGAGCGATGGCTGGTAAACGCGCCATCTGCCCACAGCTTTTCGAACTATGACGCCCGAACTAGTGAATAATGTTTTTCCGGGAGGTCACGAAAGGAGGAGAATATTCACCCCTTCAAAATTTCCCCAGGCGCGAGTACCATAAGTATCGCGGCGCGCCCCGGAGGAACTCTGTTTGAATGCAGCACCGACGGCGACTAGACGGAACTCCTCTTTGATTGCAGTAGCGACGGCGACTAGACAGAACTCTCTATGACTGCAGCAGCGACGGCGACTAGACTGAGCTCTTTTTGACTGCAGCAGCGACGGCGATTGTAGCTTGATAGGATAGGAGTTTATTTTAACTTGGAAGTTAAAAGTTAGCTTGTGAAGCGTTTCTTCGAAAGTGAGAAGGACATTAACTAAATCCAACATCTCATATTGCACGCTGAGACCACACGTGCCCAAAGTGTGGTAGGTAGGCCGAGCACTTAAAGCATAATTTCAGCTACATTAATTATTCGAGGCTGGAAGCGCGAACGAACTTGTACGGGGCGCGGCAGAAGAAGGACGGTCACAGGAAGAGCGAAGCGTAGGTGAGAAAGATTTGAACAGGAACGAGAATCGTACGAGTCCAGAGAACGGGAGAAGGGTGTGGAAATTGTAGGCGTAGCGGAGTCTAGCGTTCGAGCGAAGGAATCGTCGTGGGACAGCAAGCGAAGACGGTGGCAACGCGGGGCGAGCGGCAGAAAATCCCCAAGGTTACCTACAGGCGAGCGATGCGGAGCTGTTGAGGTAAAAGAACTGGCAACTTTCATGCGGCGATCAGTTAGGGAAAGAGAATAGCCGTAAATACACGACAATTCATGTTAAAAGTGGGTGAAAAGTCCAGAATAGGTGGGAGAAGTATTCCGAACGATGTGAGTGGCAGTTTCAAGTTCATTTACTGCACGTGTCATTAAATTTATTCAAAGAGGCCATACCTTGTACAATTTTACGTAAATAATTTATGATTTTCACATGTTGTACAGTTGATGTTCTCTGGAAAAGTCAGAGTTTATTGTAGTGTGTTAAAAGTAATTGTTTTCTGTGATATGTAAAGGTGTTAGGATTTAAGTAACGTGTATATTACGTTTTATTGTTGTTTTTTTCTTTAAATTTCAGTGTTATAGTGAGTGCGAAGCCCAAGGCTAGCACCTGTGAACGGGATTCCTTAAAACAAGTGTAAAATTCATTTTAAAAGCTGTGCACGGAAACACTAGAGGTTAAGAGAGTAAAATAATTTAGTAGATGAAAATTCAGAAAGAGGAATGAGCAAATTGTTAATTGTAATTGGTGAAAGTGTGTTCAGGCAGTCGAGGTGACGCCTATTTTTTTGTTTTGCCTTTTTTTTCAGTGACCAACTACTTAAAGTGCATTATTTTGTTATGTAATTGAGTCTCTGTTATTTTTGCATTGAATATATGCTCATTTTTATTCGTATTTTATCTGATTCATTGTGTCAAGGGTTCAGACCTTTCTCATACCCAAAAGATCCTGCTTCCTGAGAATTTTAAGCTCGCTTCACGAGTATTCATTCTATCACGCCCACACCACGTGTGGAAGGTAGTAGGTATGGGGTGTTAGAATATTATATATATATATATATATATATATATATATATATATATATATGTGTGTGTGTGTGTGTGTGTGTGTGTGTGTGTGTGTGTGTGTGTCTAAATCTGGACATCTATTCCTTTCTCCTACTTTTAGGAAGTACATAGAAATGTAACCTATAGAATTGCAACGCTTATTGCCTTCGTCGCTCTTTTAAATTGCAGGGCGGGGTTACTTAACAAATAAAATTTATTATTTTTTCTATCTAGTAGTTACTCGGGAAATGCGGAGTACTTCCGCTAGTTATCGATAAAAACTATTTTATTAGCTACAGTATGGGAGTAAATGACGAAGAGCATCGCATTGGAAACTCACAAAATTCCACGATTCATTTTCGGGAAAATATTAGGTGCGGATGCATTAAATACCACTGAGAGAGGGTTTTTAAAATCACGAGTAACCGAGGCGCATAACAAAATTCCCGTTTCACATTAAAAGCTTTGTCAGCACGTATTTAATCACTGCTATATTTACAGCCTAGACGCGAACAGGTGGGGAGTAGCTGATTCACGCTCGATGAATTTTTGTGCTCCAACGACCTGCAACATTTTTTCGCTCCTGTCGGACGTTGGCATTAACTAGGGGCGCTTGGCAGATTCCAGTCTCTGCGATGCACGGGACGCGGTCAGATGTGCACTCGATCGCGTATGCAAAATTATGTGCGTTGCTCGGGGTCAGTGAATTAATGAAATGGCAATGTCTGTCCTCGTCCAATCACTCAGAATCATTGATCAACCATCATTAATAGTACCAAAATAACGATTCTTGGTAATATTAATTTCAGATAAAATTAAATTAATGTGAGAGAACTTAATGGAGAGAACGTGATAAATTGATAATGCATTTCTTATATCATTACAAGATTATTATAGGACCAATGTAAAAAATGCTTATATACCAAATTGCTAAGCAGTGCAGCGCTAAGCAGTGCTAAAGTCAGTTCTGATTATGAAGTGAGTTCTCGTTATTTTACATACAATATCCACACGGTTGAAACATTCCTATTGATACGTATCAAATGTACCTAACCTTAAAATAATGTAAACATTGTAATGAAATAATGTTGCGGGGCCATGCTTTCCACGTGGGGTTATTGCTAATAAATAAATCATGGAGCTATCAATACATGGAGGTGCCGTTACCATCCTCTTCCGTGTTCAGCAAGTGAAGCCAGTCCGCCATATTGGTGGGTCCAAAACACGTCTGTCAAACCAATACCTTCTGTAACTACAGGCCAAACATAGGTCATTAGCTGCTTGCTGGAAAAGTTGGAAAATTTAATGGAACTGCGAATTCCGACAAACGTAACACGATAAACAAGTTCTTTCAAAATCGTGTTCTTGGAAATGAGCCGAACATAACGAGATGTAATTGCTAGGCTGCCAATTGTCTCTTTGTACAGTTCTAATCTGCAATGCTCTCCGCTTTGGATCTGCAGGAAATCTTTAAGAAAAAATTCACGAAAATTAACGAATAACTTACAAAGTTACTTAATGTTCCAAATTATATGGAGTAGTTACTTTACTTGTGAAAAGTAATTTCCGGTTTCGCCGTACGGTTTGTACATTCCTTAGCCACATAAGTAACGATAACTAACTGTTACAAAATGTTAGCTATTCTGAACAAGGCTTTTAAATATTAAAAACGATGCCAAACAACACAACTGAGCACGAGCACAGCTACAAGCCCCAAAGCACTTACACGCAGTTCGTCTTTGCTACAAGCTTTCTGAACTCACCAATATGGCGGAGGTTTCGGCAAGTTTGTGACATCATGCTATATTCCTATATTCATAGCTCCATGGTATGAATGGAGAGTTGATATCTATTGCAAAATTTTATTTCCTCTGAAAACTACGGACGGCTCGGCTAAGTCACACTACGTCTGTTTTTCGTTTTTAACTTCCCAGTTCTAACAATAGTAAAATCTTCATTTGTAGCGAAAGTGGGTACAGTTCAATTTTAGCATAAAATGGCCTTAATATTGCAACTATAAAGAATAGAGGAAAATATTTTTTTAAACCATTAAAATTATCCGTAGACTTTGTTTTTGCTTTGACTTACAGTTCATTATCTTTGAAGTCTCAACGAATTTTCCAAGAGATTTGATTTCAGTTGCACATTCCTCGTTGCTTGCTCACAGAGATGCTTCTAGCTGTACGCTGGTATTAGCTAGCATGCATATCACACACTATATAATAGAAAAATTGAAATTATGTTATGAAATAAAATGAAATTATGAATTTATAAGGATCACAGGAATTCGTACATCGAACATTTCTGGTGATCATTCACGTGGTTTTCATGTGAATATATATTCCACGTGAAAACGGCCGGGAAAAGCTTGACCCCTTCCGATTGGTCAACAATTTTTTTGACTTGTTCACTCTGATCTGAAAAAAGCTAGAGCTAATGATGTAAATATTTAGTGCGTATGTTTGACCTTTAACCTTGTTTTTATTTACACCCAAAATTAGTAAAATTTCTTAACATGTTGATAGAACTTCAGAGAAAAGTAAAATCTCACGTGAAAATCCACTCTCGAATAAGAAAAATGATTCTCCTAATAGTAAATAGTTCAAAGAAAAAGTTTTGTGCATTGAGCCTCATATCATTTCCATTTTGTACCAATATTTTTACACCCAAATTCAAAAGTGCAGTTCTTTTCAGAGCTAAACTTCCAAAATACGTAATCTTCAATTTTCGAGTTTTTTTGGCCCAAAATATTATACAAACTCTAAATTTCCACGCAAAACAAAATTTGCGAGTGAAACTGGAAATTTGAAAGGTAACGAGTGTTTAAAGTCGAAAATGTTTTTTCTTCAGATAATCTAATAAATACTGTACATATTTTTCACAAAGCGTTAGAACCTACATTCCTAGATCAAAATTAATGATTGTTAGTTCATGTTAACAATATTGCTAATCAAAATTCTGTAAATGTTACATTAATCTCAATTTGTTAATTTTTGTAACTTAAAAAATAATGTTATCTATACATTGCCATCACAGCTAATGTTCTGAAATTTCAGAGTGCAATCAACGCATATATTTTATACGATCTCCTTAGAAATCATATAAACACGTTAGGTATACGAAAATGAATACAAAAGTATTCGACGCTTTACCTGACCTTACCCAAGTGTTTAACTGTAACACGTATTCTTGAAGGCGGGTTTGGATGCATGACAGACATAAACAAAATTCACCTGGAAAGCTAGACGGCTTGAGGCAGCACTTACAACCGCACACGCGTCGGCGGTTAATAAACAAAGTGTGCTAGCGCTTGGCTGCCACAACCTCGTCTCGTCTCGTCCCGTGGCGCATCGCGGAACGAAGCGAACGTCTGCCGGTGACGGCTGCTTCCGGCGCGCTGATGCCACTTTTGCGTCGCCAATATCCGCGGCATTTCCGAGCAACTAGCGTTTCTCTGCAGCGGACGGCGCCCGCTTCGCCGCGGCTAAAAAGCTGATACGAAGCGAAGCAGCGGAGGTAGGGAGATAAGTCGGAAATTTCACGCGGAATCGTTCGGCGAGGAGAGGCTGCTTAATGGGAACCAGTGAGGGTGGGTCAGTGCAGAAATGTTGTGACGAGGAATGAAGTGAAGTCAAAGAGTAAAAACTGAAAGCAGGTTTGGTAATAAAGATTAATTTGAAATGAAGGGTTTATTAGATGTGTTGAATCACAGAGGCAGAGGGAGAGAGAAAGAGAGAGGGAAAGAGAGAGAGAAAGTGAGAGAGAAAGAGAGAGAAAGAAAGAGAGAGAAAGAGAGGGAGAAAGAGAGAGCAGTTGTGAAATTATCTAAACCGAAACATTGTATAAAGTGTTCGTCAATGAAGAGAATTCTGTACAAGTAAGCGTACGAAATTAGTTCTTTAATCACCTAATGAGATTACGGGTCAAAAGCTAAAGTTAGTAAATTAAAACGAGACGAGCTTCATGGTACGTGCGGCGAGGACTAAAATGGAAACGAGGTGATCATCGAATTGCGAATCCCTGCGAGAATACACCAATACAAACATGGTAGGATGCTGAGGCAATTGAGTCAATGATTATAGTG
The DNA here is from genome assembly GCA_011170035.1 of Teleogryllus occipitalis. Lineage (NCBI taxonomy): Eukaryota > Metazoa > Arthropoda > Insecta > Orthoptera > Gryllidae > Teleogryllus > Teleogryllus occipitalis. The sequence continues at coordinate 288,710 of BLKR01001097.1, forward strand.
TATCTTATAATATTATATAATTCTGAGAGTTACTAAAACATGTTACAATTTTCTCCATCTAATTATTTCTCATTGCTATGGATTATTTGTATACAATAAATATTTACTCCTCGCCGCATTTTCATTGCAGAAAATGACGTTTCAGTAATCAACAACGTTTGAGTCTACGACCCACAAATGATCTAAGTCTTTGATCTCCCATAGGGAGAGAGGAAAACCAGGTTGCATCCTTGAAGACGGGTCGAAAGTGTGGTCGTCTCCCCACCGGAAATCACGCTTCTAACATCCTCCCGACCCTTTCGCGCCTCATTTTCCTTTGGGAAGACCACCCTCTGCGTCAGCGTTGCTATCTGTCCATTTCCGTCTTTTGATCTGCACAGATTTACCTCTCCGCCACCATCTCCGTGTCGATCATCGCCAACATCACGCGGCCATCGTCGTGACCTACAACCACCCTCGTCTCCTGGTACCGTTGTCCCTTGCCGCCCTAGTTCACCGCTGCCGTTGTCTACCACCACCCTTACCTAGAGACACTCGCCTCTACCTCCTACCTCCTCTACCGCCTCTCTCTCTCTACCGCTCTACTCTAAGCCCTCGCTTACCTCAGCTTTCCTCTGCTGCCGATCTCCTCTACCGTTGCTAACATTCTCATCATCAATGTTGTAGTTGCAATTAAAAAGCAACCACTTTAATTTAGACATGCCAACTATCAGAGTAATTGGAGCCCGAAAAAATCCAATGCCTGAAAAATTAAAAGTCTATTTTTTGCTGAATAAATGTGTAAAATTTAAAAATTAAACGGTAGTTTTCTTCTCAACGGCAAAGAGATTGGCTTGTAAAAAGGTGTTTCCTAAACTGAATATGCCTCATATGTAATGATCACAATACATATCATGGGTCATTATTACAAAAGAATTATGTTTTTAGAACTGTAATGCCTTTCAATAAAAGCGGAAAGTGAGTCACAGAGGCTCTTTTTTCCGGGAGGATTCTGAAATAAATTCCACCATTCTAGTCAAAACGGTTTCCAGGCTTCTAAGATAGCAGAGACGATGATTTTATCAGTAGAGAAACGACGATGACAATAATTACGGAAATGACAGAAATGGTTACAAAATAGTTAACAAATGACGATTCTGGCAGGAGTTATTTCGGTAAAAGAAGCGGTGTGCTGACAGTCAGAACGGCGTTAAAACACCCCCGATTCAACATCAGTCTGAAGAGTGTTCTACCGCTTCTGCCACCTACGTAAAACACTGCTCCCAAACGCAGCAATCACGATTAGTTTCTCCCGGATGACGCCCACACAACCCGGAAAAACAAGCGACACTGGATGACGCTGCTCGCGGCGCTTTCCGGTTATCTGATTTATCACCCATAAATTGTGTGCTCCCCGCGTCCGACACGTCAAAGAATGTTGATTTATTGCTACGAAAATACAATTTTTGAAGGATTCGTTTTATCTAGAACATGAAAGAATAAACGTGCACATTTTTACAGAAATAATGTTTCTTATTAGTGTCAACTAATTTAGAAAAAATTAAAATAAAGTACACTACTGAAATATTTTAGTAGAAAAAATAAATTATAAGACATACTCGTACTCCTAAAAAACTCAGAACAAAAATGGGGAAAATTTGAATTTCAGAATAAAAATATGTTTTCATGCATGTCAATCAAAATAATTATTTTTTTTAATTAAATATTGTTGTTTAAAACTTGTGCATACACAAGTAATCCATTTACAATGTTGCATTTTAATTTCATGACATAATGAAATTTTATTTATATTTTTAAATCATGTATTTTTCTAAAATTAAGGAAATTAAAATCGAAAAAGAAAACTGTTTTTTATTCAATTCAATGTATTGTGCACAATATATGTACTATGTATTTACCATTACTCTGTTTATAGAGAATAAAGTTTACAAACTTCTACAGCAGTAGGAGTCGAAGATGATTTTTATTGTGCCAATGAACATATGTTGAAAAATTTCAAATAATAAGAAGCACATGACTTATTGCGTCTCTGATTGGCATGCAACTTATCATGCTCCGGTGTTTTGCAGGTACACGAACTTTCAGATGACAAATTTCCTCTGAGTAAGTCCATAAGGTTTGGTAAATGCGTGGAAATGGCGATGCAAATTCTAAGTGAGCTTATCAATGAAGATAAGCAGTGGGCTTATCAGTGAAGACAAGAAACTCGATATTGCCCATAGAGAGATCGTTCCCTGAGAGTCCGTGTATCTGCCAAACGCATGTGCTCGATGAGTCGGCTACCAATCAGGATCACGACGTTCAAAAGTGCAGATGTGTAATTTCATTGTAGGAGATTTCTCACGTCATAATCACTGACAAAAAGTTATAATCATGCACACTGCTACACGCATTTTAGACGTTTATTATATTCATTCTGATCCACTGACTATCGCCTCTTTCAAACTGTTTTGGAAATTAATGGGCATTTGCCATGGGAATTAATAGTAAAGGACGGTAATTAAAGGTAAATGGTAATGGTCACGTAAAACGTTTACACGGTAATAAAAAAAATAATAAATAATAAAGTATATAATTTCTACACATAAATTCAGAAACAAAACATTTTAATAAACAGTGGTTGTAATATACAACCAAGAAAAACTAATAATGGATATTATGGGGAAAGAGAATAGGCTAATAAATAAGAAGAGGAATTAAAAGAAGAGAGAAAAAGACGAGATACAAAAAAAAGGATTGAATCCATTTTCACATTAAGGCTAAGTTCAAGAGAGAAGCAAAACAAGATTTCAATAGATTAAAACCTGGAAGGAGATGGATTGAGCTAGCTATAGTAGAAGATGTAGCTCTACTATAGATAGCTATAGTAGAAAGAAAAGCTAAAATGATTGCAGAGAGATAACAAATAAATAGAAGAAGAGTAGTAAGAAAAGAAGGAAAGGACTAATGAAGACTCAAGGAAGAAAAAATAAATGTGAAAGATAAGGTAATAAATATTAAAAACGAATGAGAATAGCAATAATAGAAAGAGAAATACGAGATCTTGTGAGAAGAAAGCTTATTGTGATATTTCTATGAATCTATTAGGACAGGTATTTTATTTTTGGTTTAAAACGAGTTAAAGGAATTTTAGTTAAGTTGAAACAAAACCAAAGCCTGTTTGAACTTAGGATTGTATCACCGATGGACATATAGGGTATAACTGAAAGCACTACAAAAGCGAATCTGGCGCGATTTGCCCTCGATGGTCTACTTACCCATTTTAATTAAGGTATGATCGTAAATAGATCCCCCTGGAAGAGAGAAAGGCCATGAGACTTTGGTAATCCAAATGCACTATTATATACTATTTAAAGACGGAACTCTTGTATAAACCATTCTTTATTTAATCTTTAGTAAAAACACAAACAATTGCTCCAGTTTATGAAATACTGTTTGCCAATGAAATTTGGTCACTTCGGAATGTTTAAATTCAACAAATTAAAAATTTATTTTCACAGCAAAATTGTTTAAAAACTCCTGGTAATACTCGTATGATTGATGCATAGAGAATTTTTTTGTAATTCATTCTTAAATTATACATAGTATTATTTTGTGGTTTGCGTCAATAATTCTGCTAATGTCAAACTTTCTTAAAAACTGTTACCAATTCCAAATGAAATAGTGGTTTATCTACGTTGTCGCCCAGTTTGTTTCCTTAATAGGAAGTTAAGGTGAATTTGGGCATCTGTTTAATAATCTCAAGCTAGACAATAGTGAATAACTACTAGCACAGTACACATGCCCTCATCATTTTTCTTATGTCATCATGATATTTGTAGTTGTCATTGTTTTCAGTTTGAATATATACATATCATTGTATGGCGTCATTCGCACATGTCACTGAGTGAAATACATTATTGTGAGGTTTAATTTTCCCTCACTGTGGAATTACGTACTGGACAAAGAAATCTTTCGATAACTTTAATGACAACAATTTAAAAAACATAGAAATATGGTGAGTCTTTTCAGTAATCGTGCTCTTTCGATTAGTTATGAGATAAAATAGTATTTTCGTAGAAAAAATATGATATAACTATTACGAAGACAAAGCGACATATCATTAAAGTTTCATGACAAGTTGAGTAAAATGCAAAATTTATGAATTGTAATTATTCAGAAAAAATGTTACAATTTAGGTACTTCCTAAAACGAGTGGATACTTGGCATGTCTTGCATTATCTGCAAACTCGATCTTCCGTCACTTCCGTTCGCTTCGCACAAGCTCTGTTCTATTTTCACACGCCCGCACTGTCCTCGCCACTGTAGGTTAAGTAAAACTGACGAATTTTGCAGTTACTATCACTTTATATTAAAACGTAGTGTTTCTATCCCCGCCAGTTGTCCTCATTTCAGTCTTATAGACAAAACATTGTCTTGTATGGTAAGGGCTGAGGACAGAAGGGACAGTTCCAAGCCTTATCTCATTGTCCCAGCTCTCATCCTGTAGGCTAAAGGGGTAATGTTCACGATTATTGCATTTTATACAAACCTGCGTGTTCTAGAGGTAAAAAAGTCTCTTCATCATCTACACCAAGTTTAAAAATCTTTGGAAATTCAATAACACAAATAATCCTTGCGTGAGAATCAAGTTATAGCTCAAAAGCTTTTAATCTGTCAGAATCAAGCGTGACAGACACACACGTCCAAACATCCATACATTCATAATGGGCCTTTCTTCGACTCAAAGGCTCTCAAAACGCATTTTACAACCGAAATATCAGTTCCAAAATTTCCAATGTTTCTACTATAGTATATTCCAAGGATAGTCGATGAAAAGAAACAACATATAATGGGCGCCTGCAAACACAACCTTCCGCAATTGAGAGATTAAGAGCTAAAACGAAAAAAACACAGCCTGATGTATTAACATATTTTCAAAAGAAGTAATTTTTCAATAGAAAGTGTGAGACGTTTTAAAAATAAGAGCACATCTACTTTATGAAGCTGGTGATGGCTATTCAGTGCGAATTAATACAAAAGATGAAAGGACGCTAAACCCAGAGCAAGCGTGAGTCGTTGAGGTACTGAAGTAGTTAGGAGATAAGAAGCATCAAAGCTATAACTCTACAAGTCACTTTTACAAAAACCCTTGATTTTAGTTTGCAGATAAACTTAATTGAAGTTCATTCGCAGCCACAAAGCGGCGAAATTCGCTCCGCCACTACTTACCCTCACAGTGTTAATCAGAGCGCCGAGTTTCGCCTCTCAGCTGTGACATTGGCACAGAAAGAGACCGCTGAGTTTCTCATGTGGCTCACGGATTAATTTGCCAGTGTGGCTGTTTGGTATTGAAATATTACTTCAGTTGCATTAGTTCACTTAAACCATTCCATTGCGCATGTCTGGGGAAAATGTACAAAGCCCAGGATGTTAACCATTGCCAAACTGAAATCAGCGAGTAATATCATTATCACGAACAAAATTATAAATCAGTTACAGTGAAGTTATCCAAATGTTAATGGGCGATCGGACTTCGGGGGATACATGAACAGATCAATAAAACTATTAGACAATGAAACTTATGACTCGCGTGTAACTTCTCAGCACACAACCTTTCGCAAATGAAGACCAAACTTAGAATCTGTATCAACAATAACATCATCTTCAACATCAAATGCTTTAAGAACATACCAACAACTAATGAAACAACATCATATTCTAAAACATCATCTTCAACAATCACGTGCTGACCTGTCGCTCTGCACAGAGATGACAGAGCACCCCACCCAGCAACTAAAACAACGCAGCACGTGGGTCATGAACTGGCGCCTGGAGATCTCCATTTTCTTGTAATTTCAACGCTCAACTTTTTAATTTTTACTTTCTCGTATACGTACGTATATACGGAGTAATATACGTAGTATAGAGAAAGTTATGTAATGCTGCGCGATAAAACGGCCGATTTTCGTCAGAAAAAATTCATTGTCGGGTCGTGAAAACAAGAAAGTGGATAAATCCAGTTGCTAAATTAAGAAAAAAATCTTCTAACACGTGGTGCAGTCAGAATCCTAGTTTTGTGGGTCCTTTATGCCAAAAAACCAATTCCAAGCAAAACGTCCGTCGGTCTGTAAACACTGCTAGAGGCGAAACCATGCGTAGGATTTTTTCCAAATTGAAGAAACCCCTGTTTATCTGGCTCTAGTTGAAGCATTGAGATTTTGAAACACGTTCTTTGAAATTTGGGAGTACTTTGCATCAAGCCTCCCGGACATTTTCAAAATTTTCTCAAAAACGGCACCAAATTTTTTCGTTACTTTTTTCTAAGAATAGGGTAAAATACACTTATAAAGGTGGCATAGGTCCGATTTTCACGGTTAACTCTGAATTTCTGAAAATTGCAAACGTTAGAATTTTTTTCGGCTACTACAAAATTGAAGACAGAGTATTTTCTTTCAAACGAAATTTCTTGTCCATAAATATTTCTTTCATAAAGGTCATGTAGAGTTTTCGAAAATTTTAGTAGTTTTCGTGCAATAGTGCGTGCAATGTTTGCGATTTTAAAAAATTACAAAAGCAAGATTTTCTCAAAAACGGCTCCAAATTTTTTCTTTAAATTTTTTGTAAGTATAGTACCAAACGAACCCTGTAGGATGACATTAACTCCATATTGCTCTATTATTTGTTTTTTTCAAAAATTACAAAAAATATTTTTTTCACTTGTCTCTCACGTCGGTAATATTTGCATTAGAAGTGACTTTTTCACGTTATTGTAATTATGAGTACATGTGCTTTAAATAATGTCATACAAGGTTTCTCGGAAACTCAACATTTTTTTGTTAAAATGAGCTCAGAATTCCGCATTCTCAGAAACGTTCAAACGCCATTTTCTCAAAAATGGCTCCAAATTTTTCATTCAAGCTTCTGCGAGGGATAGTGGTAATGACACTGTTTAATATGACGCACTATTGAATATGCTCATTTTGGTGTAGTCTTTTGTTTTGTAAAAAATTACACAAATGTAATTTTTTAAAATATCTCTCACGCCGCTAATACACGCTTTTCAGTGGATTTGTGTACATTATTGCATTTGTGATTTAAGTTCTTCAAAAGAATTTTTTTGAAAAATCAATAGATTTCTGTGAAAAAGAGCTTCAAATTTCACATTTACAGTAACGCTTAACGTCATTTTCTTAAAAAGGCTCCAAATTTTTCAATTAAAATTGCTATTTAGTATGAGGTCTTTAATATTTTTAAAATTATATTTCAGTTCTACTATATGGAAACCAAACAGTTGCGAAATTTAAAAAAAAAAATTCTTTGGGCCGCAATAGATGGAAGCAGGTAAAAATGTGGGGCAAGACTGCACAGTATCAGTTCACACCAAGGAAATTAGACATTGTTAATTAGAAATTGTACATACGTACATACGGGAATAATATACGTAGTGTAGAGAAAGTTATGTAATGCTACGGAAAATCGATTTCGAGATTTCAAAGGAAATACGTTTTGGGGTTCCCTGATACCGAAAAAGTTTTTTTTTTTTGTTTTGTTTTGTTTTGTTTCAAAACGCGTGTCCGTCTGTGAACACTACTACCGCCTAAACCATCCGCACGATGATTTCCAAATAGGAGAATACCCAGTTGATCTGGCTCAAAATCGGCTACAAATGTTTTCTTTCAATTTCTTGTAAGAACAGACTAAAATACACTTATGTCAAGGTGACATAAGTCCGATTTTCAAGGTTAACTCTGAATTTTCGAAAATTGCAAAAGTTTGAATTTTTTTCGGCGTCGTCCTACAACTATAAAATTGAAGACAGAGATTAATCCTGCAAATTAAATTTGTTGCCCATAATTAGTTCTTTCATTAAGGTCATGTAGACTTCTTTTTGTAAATTTTAGTAGTTTTCGTGCAATAGTGCGTGCAATATTTGCAATTTAAAAAATAACAAAAATAAGATTTTCTCATAAACGGCTCCAATTTTTTTCTTTAAATTTTTGATAGGGGTAGTACCGATAGCACCCTATTCGATAACATAAACTCCATATTGCTCTGTTCTTTGATTTTTCAAAAAAAATTTTACTTGTGTATCACGTCGGTAATATTTACATGAAAGGCAATTTCTTCACATTATTATATTTATGAGTAAATGTGCTTTAAATAATGTCAAATAAGGTTTCTCGAAAACTCAACCGTTTTCTGTAAAAATTAGATCACAACTCCGCATTTTCAGAAACGCTCAAACGTCATTTTCTCAAAAATGGTTCAATTTTGTCCAATAGATAGTGCTATTTGCACTGTTTAATGTGACGTAAAGTTAATTTTGGTGTATTCTTTTGTTTTTTCAAAACTTACACAAATGTAATTTTTTCGAAATTTCTTTCACGCCGTTAATATGCACATTTCCATCTATTTGTATACATTATTACTTGTGCGAGTGGAAGTGCTTCAAATGAAGTTTTTCGAAAACTCAACAGATTCCTGTGAAAAAGAGCTTCAAATTTCGTACTTACAGTAACGCTTAAGCGCCATTTCCTTAAAAAAGGCTTCATAATTTTCAATGAAAATTTCTATTTAGGACGAGTATTTACTCTTATTTAATATTCTTGAAGTCAAATTTCGGTTCTATAATTGAAAAACCGAAAAGTTGATAAAATGTCAAGAAAATGTACTTTTGGTGACGATAGATGGCAGCTGGCCAGAGAATCGAGCAAGCCCTTAAAGCCAGTCCACACCAAGGAAATTAGAAAAAATACGAGGAAGTCTGTGACATTCTGTAGCACCTCTAGTTTATTTTCTTTCACTTGTTATATTATGTCAATTCCCCTTTACATTAATTCAAAATACTATTTTTAATACAGTATCAATTTCTCTAATTCCATTGTTTCATTACTGAAAAATATTTTAATATTTTTTGTACCAGAAGAGAGGATGGCTAAGTCGTGGAAAACTACTAGTCTAATAAAGCAAAATGTTCGCCAAAATGGTTGGCAACACCTTTTATTCAGATATTTGAAATGCCAAATATATAACAAACAAATTATCATTATCATCGGCAGCAAGTATTAGACCTCTTGATCTGTTCTGTCTCGAAATTGTTCATGCCATCTCTACAAGGGACGTCCAATACTTCTTTTTCCTTAAGGTGCATATTGAAGGATAATTTTACTTATCCTATGTTCTGGCAATCTCAGGACATGACCTTTCCAGTTTTCTCGATATTTGTTTATTACAACTATAACAGACTCAATATTTAATTCTTTTCTGATATCTACACTTCTTTTGTGTTCTAATAGTTAATGTTCTGCCACCGAACGAAGAAATATCACTTCTGCAGATTCAATTCTCCGCAGCTGATCTGATGTTACTTTTTTTTAATTGGTTATTTAAGGTCGCATCAAGATCTTTGGTCATTAGCGACCACTATTGCTGTTAACGGTATGGTAACTATGTGGATGAAATGATATGGTGATTGATGATAAGGGGTGAAAGGACGAACACAAATACAACCATGCCCGAGGCGGGACTTGAACCCGCGACCCTTCGGTCCGAGATCACTACGACATTACTGCCTTAGCGATCTCGGCCACCAGGCCGGCATCTGATGTTAATGTTCAGCTCTCGCTTTCATAAATCAGTAATGGCAAGGCAATAACTTTGTAAAATCTTAATAGGGTTTATTTTTGCACATTATGCTTTAGAGTTCGTTGTAACGTTACACAGAAGTATGTAAAATTGTTCAACTTTATGTAACAAATAAATCAACACCAAGAATAAATTTAACCTGTTCCACATGAAACGAATTACACCAGGAGTGCCATAAGGCAGTAATTTATCAGAAACATTATTTAATATTATCCAGTAGATTTTTCAGCAACTCAAAATATGACAGCAATGCTGTTTGCTCATGTCTAGGTGATACTATCCTCTAAAGAATGTTGAAACACCGCTGCAACAAACCCACAAAGTTAGTTTACGGACCAATAAAATTAAATCTTAGTAATTCTCTTGTTGAGTTCAATTACTGCAACCCCTAACTATTAAACCTATTTGATTAAACAATTGGCTAGTTACTAAAACACAAACCGATTAAATATCTAGAAGAATTAACTGATATAGACTAATATGGACTAAATGACAAAATTATAGAAGAAAACCAAAGATTGCACAAATTGTATTCTTTAATGAACAAAAATCGTCCCCAAAATAGAATATCCTTTAGCCCTGTACAAATCCATTATTCTCCCCTTTATGAATGTGTGCATGCCTGATATGGTGTAATACATGTCACAAATATAAAGAAAATACAAACCTTCCAAAATAAAATCCTGCTACTGCAAATACCCTGTCTTGATGCATTAGAAACACACGAATATATTCAGAGTTAAACACACACGCCACCAAACATAATTTTTAAACTTTTTCTCTTCATTACGTGATATCACAACTACTGATCATCGCAAACTTGATTTATCCTCAACAAGCCCGATCAAAAATATATTTCCATACGGCAATAAGCTGACGCCCGTATTGACCTCACTGACAGTTTTCTAATTTGCTGATCCCTCATAAATCAATCATAAATATAAAAAACTATACTAGAAAAACAGACAAATATAAAAATAAACGACAAAACAATAAGGAACCTGCGAGCTTCTTTTATTTCCAATTATTTTCAAAAGAAAAAATGTATTTTTTGTATGTAATCTTTTTGTACGCTTACATACATAAATGTTCTATTTTTCTGTTTTTGTTTTCTTGTATGAAATGTAACATTCAATGTAAAACAAAATTTTCTGATCTGTGGAAATAATATTTTTAAATAATAAGTTATAAACACTGAAAAAAGGATAGTCAAATGTCAGCTGAAAACGAGAAGGCAATTAAATAATAGTTTATTTTCTAGAAGAATAAATTGTACTTCCGGCATACATGCAGAATTTCATTCGCCCACAGTTCAGTTCAGGGTTTGGTACTTCAAAGTTTGGTTCCAAAATGAAGTTGTATTTGCTTTCAAACCACTGATGTATTAAGAGCTAAATGTTCAACGGTCCACCTAGTATACTTTATTGAACTTGTAGTAATGATGAAGATGTGTATACAAGTTAATAATTTCGTTTAACGATTCAGTGATCGAAAGAATGGGCCATCGTGAATCCCCGATAACTATTCGCGTTCCATCCGCAGCCGCACATTTCTCAATTCTGGCGTGCGCATGGACCCTGATCTGCCCATTGTTTGCGCGCCCGCCAGCCGCGAGCCCGATTAACTCCGTCCATCGACGGCCGATGGCGTTTTTGTTTCGGACGGGTCCATTGTGCAGACCCTGGGGCACCTCGCCATCGTTCTGACAGGAAGCCCCCACCCACAGCTGCCTTTCGCCTCCCTCCTTTGCTTGCGTCGCGACGCTCAACACGGAGGTTGCTCGGGCCATCGCCACTCTTGAAGCCAACGCCATTCCTACCGCTCTTCTACTCAAGTATGCAGGAAGACAGCTTTTCTGTTTTTGTTTTAAAACGTATTAAAATGGAAAATTTTCACATTGTTCTGATCTACTCCAAATTTATCTATTTCCTCGCATTTCAGAATACAAAACTGGATGTTTCTACTGAAAACGAACCTTTTTTTATCTCAGACTATCATCCTCCAGAACAATATGTAATATTACATACGTTATGAAATCTACGAAAAGAACCTGAAATAATATCCTACTTTAAAGGATGACATATTTTTGATCAATTTGTCAGTGAGTTTAATATCGCGAAATTCGAAAGAAAACTGTTGTCACATTGGCGTCCACCATTATCTTCTACATTTGTGAATGGTAAATTGCCTACCTGGTCAGGCGCAATCCTTTCTCTTCATAAGTTACAGTGCCCTGAACTCCCTTCGTTAATGCATATCAAAGTAAAAAAATAAGATTACATCGACAATCTATGACATATTGCACCTCTAGGCATCACCTGAAAATATTTTTATATTTCTGTAGCATTTTTTTAAAGAGCATAAATGATCATACTCAAATTATGATCGTTGAAGTTTGACCTATCTCTTCTTTGGATACGTACATTGCTCACATTGCCAGACTATAATAATGCGTCAAGAATTAATCCGAGAGGTAAATCGCTACCCATCCTCCTCATTGACTCCTGGCTACGCCTCCATTTCGAACCGTGACAACGTCCATCTCCATCACGGGCTATTTCGCCCTTGGCTGCATCCTCGTCTTCCTGCTCCACCGCTTCATCGCTTCCGCTCCATTTCCGCATCCGGCCATACCCATCCTCACCCCGGCCACTCCTCGCTTCCGGCGGCCCTTCGCCGCCCCTGACCTGACTCTCGCTCTTTCCCTTGCCCTTCCCCCACCGCCTACGCCCGCCGGACTACTATGCCCCAAAGGGCGGCGCGCAGATCGAATCCACGGCGCCGGCAATCGGCTCGCCCCGCGCCACTCGCCTCTTTATCAGTGGCCCCAGGCTCTTTAAATCCGCTTGCGAATTTGCAAAACTGTGGGCCTGCAAAATGAGAGAAACGGAGCAAGGTTTTAGCAGTTAGTGACGGAATGAATATAAAAACCATCATTCATGCAGAAAGGATAAAATACAGACTATTAATTGAAAATGGTGCTCCGAAATTGAAACCACAAAGGAAAATGTAAGAGTGTATGTGAAGTTCGTTCATTTGTTAATTTCATTACGCAGATTCAAACAGGCCGGAAGTAAAAGTAAAAGGTTCTTATCACAAAGTAAATACGTCCATTTATATCTAACAAAATAATAGAAATATTATATAGAATGAACAAGATTCGAACTCGAAATTTTACCTCGGTAAAAAATTGCAGTTTTTTACAATTTGTCTCAAACTAAAATTATTTATATCATACAACTTAGGTTGCTTAGCTTAGCTTACCTCATGAAAGTCACTGTATTGAACATTGTCAGTTGAGAAATTAAATATCCTTAGTTTCTAGGATTTCAAAAAATTGAAGTGTAGATATGTGTAAGAATCAAAACAAAATACACATAACAATTCCAATGTAGATAATTCTCTTTAACCGAAGAAAGTGTAAATTGTAGAATGGATATAAATATCGTAAACGAACATCATTGTTACAAAATAGTATTCCCCTTCCATTTCCACAGATTAGGCCTATCCATTTTTCGACGTGGATTTCTGCGTCATTTTTAATAGTCGAATTTCACTTTTCTATTTAATTTAAGGTCTTTCTGATAATTCATTTTTTTATACTTTCCCTGCTTTGAGAATACACGCTCAAAGCAAAAAAAGAATTATCAAAATTAACTAGAAGGTCCATACTGAAAAATGGTTGTAGCGTCAAAATAGAAGAAGAGAAAGGAGGCGAAGATTTACTTGATAAATTCTTCTCCTTCCTCTGGTTTTAACGCCCCATTCGAGATCGACCTGATGATCGTATTGCTGCCGAAGCCTACCTAATTCATTCGCGAAGGACCTTATGGTGGGGGATTGTCAACCCACCACACGGCTCAAAAGACGGAAGTGGTGCTTGGGGAGGGGGAGAAGGGAAGATAGCACACGGCCCATGGGTCGTGATTTGAAGTATTTATCCGGTATCCGTCTAGAATTTATAAGGAAACAATGGGAACTCCTATCAAAATAGCTGGTCCCGGGATTCCCGTCAGCGGTCTGCCTCGTCCCAACTAACTGGCAGATTCACAAAATTCATCCTCTGTCGGGAGCCGGACTGCGGACCTTCCGATCTAAGAGGCCAGTTGCGAACTCGCAACTACATACACCAAAGCACCCAGATTAATATCATAATAAAAATACATTTGAATACATTTCATAATAAAACGGTAATGATTCAAGGGATCAGCGGATGTCACTGTAGTGCCTCTGACCGCGAGGTCCTAGGTTCCAGTCCCGATTATGGCAGGATTTTTGACACTAGCCAGATAGCTAGGTCGAATTCAGTCCGTCTGGAGGAGAATTCTAGGCAACTGCTCTGAACGTTAGTTTTCCGTGCTTTCTCCGATCAACGCTTAGCGAATGCCTTCACCTCAGCACAGCTCAGTCGAATTCCGGAGCTGTACCCTAACGTACGGGCCACGGACCGCGCGCGATCTTTCCTTCCTCTTCCATGTCCTATCCTCATCCCTTGCATACATACACTTACACTTACTACATGCGCTACACTACCACACATGTCGTACGACCGGTTGGGAACATATATCTTGCCCCAGCTGGGGCGGTGCCCCGTTGATGGGAGATACCTGGTTAAGGGAAAACCCGCTAGCCAACGGTAGGTCGGCGCCGGATCTCACCATCCAGCGGAGGAAGATCACCGCCACCTCCCCTTAAAAATCGTGCACTTCACTTACGGGACTAATGACCTTAGTAGTTGACGCGGAATCACTAATCAATCAAAACATTTAATAATAATAATAATAATAATAATAATAATAATAATAATAATATTTCATTAAATACAGAGTAAACTCTCTTCAACGCACTTACAACAAGAAACTCCCTGTACTGAAGGCATTTCCTGAATTCGATTGGTTTACTTCACAGCCCGTGCATTGACTCAAAAAACAAAAACTCTGTAACGAGAAAATTATCGGTTGTCCTTGAGTTTCTTTTAAAGTAATTAATACAATTAAATTAAATCAATTATCAATAAATCATTAAATCAATTTGTCCATAGTCTGTCAATGATTTTCTCATGTGATCTGTTTTTTGTTACGTGCACCATCCCAGTGGCTCTTCGCGAGTGGAGCAGCGGGCCTCTCAAGTGAAGCCACCCGGGGATTGGGGCAGCCACCAGAGCGAGAGATCCGGCCACGCAGCGACCGTGCGGGATCAGCCATTAGGTAATGAGTTGCTGGAGCAGCTTTGAACTTGCAACCCGAGAGCGACGGCGGAGCTGTTGCTTTCGACCTTGGGAGAGGTCCTACCGCTCCGCAGAAACGCTAGTAAACACTCCTCTATAAACGCCTCTGTCGCTCTCAACGTCACTCACTTCCACGACACCGTAGTGACATGATCTCCACACGAGACATTTTGTGTGAAATCATGTGTGATTTCGAGAAAATTATGTTATGCAAGTAAAAGTATTGGAAGACTATTGTAACGTCGTGGGTAGGGATCTACGCCACAAACGAACAGACACGAGTGGGTATATACAATTTATTTACAATAAATATTTACAGTGTCTCTACAGACCTCACTCTAAGGCCTTTGTCGGAGCTACCCGCAGCTGCCCCCCTCTCCCTACACGCGCCTTGCGGCCGCACCTGTGATTAGCCAACTCGGCCGACTCGCAACTCGGCACCTGGTGCGCCTCGGCAGACAATCTGCCCTGAAGTATAGAGCATACTTCACCGTGTCCGAGCCTCGAACACCTGCTCGTGACTACAGCACTTCCGCGCCAGACTTGGCCGGACAAGTTTTGCGGTCTTGCCGCGAGGAAACAAGAAAACGTTACTTGATCAGGGGTTCTGCGACGCACCTTAATATAGGCCCGATTCACATGAACTCCTACGTCATCTGTCCCCACCCACTCGTCTTGAGGCGAGCGCCACCGACGCTGCATTTTTGTGCCCGGCACCTACAAGCTCCCTACCCTCTGGAATTTACCTGAAGGGTGGCCTTTGTTCGGAAGCCTATATTTGGCTCCCTCATCCCCATGCCTTGCAACTCGTCTCTCGAGAACAGGGAGTCAAGTCGATGACGCTACACTATATGGGAACATAAATTAACATAAAAAATATAAATAGGTAGGTTTACCATCATTCTTTAAAATTTTAAATAACTAGTAATCGCTTCAGATATACTCATGTCATAAAACCCTAACAATTTGATACGTCATTCAAATTAATAAAAAAATAAAGTGAGAAATTGCAATTGCGTAGATTAACATTAAGGGGATGCAATACTGAAATTTACTGAAATTTCTGAAAAATATCAATTTTTATATTTTTAATGGATTTGAAAGTGCCAAGTCTCTAGAATTGCCAGTCGTAAGAATTTTTCATGTATCGCCATTTAAATGGCCGCCACGTGGATTTAAATGCCCAGGCGCGTTGCCCGGTTACGCCCCCTTTCCTTTGCATGCAGCCTGGAAACTTAATTTTTTGGCTGGATATTTTTTAATATCGCGGTAAATATTTTTGCCACTTTGAAGTGTATTCTTTGTGGAACATCTGGGCGCGAAGATGCAGTACTGCCAACGTTATTTCGAGTATAGACGTGTAAACAACGTGACTTCAGCGTGTGTTTCTGGTGTAGTCAGTAGAATTGTGTTTTGTACAATTTGACGTTTGTGTTTGGGTTCGTGCGACAGCGACGAGTTTTTCTCTGACCCTGTTCATCATATTAGCTAGATTTTTAAGTTATTTGTTTATTATTAGTATTTTATCAAATGATGTGTAGGTTAGGTTAGCACATAGGTTAGTTTCGTACATAGTGTTATAAGTACAGAACTATTTACATTGTGTTGTACCTTGTTACGGAAACGCAAAATGAACAGAATGCCTAAACATAATACTCAGAAGAAGAGATCAAGTAAACTAGTAAAAAGAATGCGAAAAATTGCATGCAAGATGTACTGCTGGCAAGACACAAAATGCAAATGAATATTTGCATAATGTCATTTGGAGCAAATGTCCAAAAGAAATATTTGTGTCGAGGAAAAAAATAGAAATTGCCGTGGTGTCAGCAATTTCTGAATTTAACATGGGATGAGGCCAGTGAGAGAATAAGAGAAAGTGTGACTGGAGTAAATCTCACACCCACAAGTCACAAAATTTGTGCAGCCAGGGACAAGCGTCGGTTGCAGAATAGTGAACGAGCTATGCAGCAGGAGAGGAAAACTGCAAGAAAGAAACTAAAAATGCCAAAAAATGCCAAAGAAGCTAAAAAGAAAGAAGAAGAAAGTCAAACATATGCAGTAGGAGAGTTCTGAAGCAAGATATGGCCACTAAATACTTTTTTTAGAAAGTTCAAATTTTAAATGTCATTTTCTACAATAGTAATTTTTTGACATTTTTGTTTATTGAAAATGCTCCACATGATGTAATTTTCATGGAATCTTTTTCAAAAATTCAAGATATATTAAAAGATACTCTGTTAAAAACTTAGTGTTGTAATTTTTTAGTGATGCAAATACTTCTCTAAATAAAAAATGTTAAAAGTGTGAAACATTTTTTTTGCTATGCGAATAGTAAGGTATAACATAAAAAAATTTTTTTCTGGTAAAGTAATGAATAAAATTCAAAACCAAAACGCTAATATCTTTGTTATTCTTTTCTCATAATGTAAAAAAAAATTCATTTCAAAATTAATTAAATTACAACAAGAGGAGCATTTGTTCATGATATAAATAAAAAAGTAATAAACAATTATTTTTTTACAATCTATTAAAATTAGCAATTCCAAATTTGGCAGTTGATATCTGCATAATATAACTATAGTGTCCTAAAAATTTGAAGTTGATGTGTCAAAAACGAACAGATTTACAATTTTCAGTATTGCATCCCCTTAAAGAACATTCCACATTCACATCTATTACCTTTTTTTTTTTTTTTTTTTATTATTTATTGAATTCTCTGACAGAGTGTTGTTTGCATATATTGACAAAAGCCACATTCATATTTGCTCATATAAATTACAATTCAAATTAAAATATTCCAACAAATAACTCATCTGTCAAACAGTTTATGCGTACACATTTGCAAGTAAAACACACAAAGTGCATTGTTGATACTGTGGAGACATTCAATAATGTGATAATGACAAAACATTTAATAAGCTCTGGAATCTATGTAGCCTACCTACTGCTTACAGTCTTATGCATCAAGTGCTCAAATGTGATCAAAAAGAAAATATAGCATTAAAGCATAGCATTAAGTTTTAGAATGTATTATTAGAAGTGTATCAACAATTAAAGAATACAACTGAAGTACTGGTGGCAAATATGAATGAGATAAAACAAGACAGACTTGCATGAGAAGTGCAGAGGAGTACCATCAATACCAATGTTTTACATCAGATATAATGAATTCGAACTAAAGACCTAAAAAATTATTGCTCAGTATTGTGAAATACCATTTAGCTTGTTTTGATACCCCTATCCTACTTTTCAATCCTGAATGACACAAAATGAGCAAAAAAGCACTTAACTTCATGCCTTTTCAAGTTTAGTAGAACCTCTACTTTTTTATAAATATTTGCAATCGTATTACTTTTTGCAAACTTTAGTCAGTCTTTGCAAATAAGTTGCAAACAATAATACAAATGCAATCTCAAAACTAGATACAATGATTATAATTTACATAAAGTCTAACATATCATTTGAATATATCCCTTAGATTGAATTTTTCATCATTTGAATAGATCCCTTAATAAAATGTATTTGAATTACTTTTTTAATTTTTGTTTAAATGAAAGATTTAATTAATATCTTTATCAGTTTTAAAAATTAAAGTAGAAACCATTACTAATAGTCAATCAAAATTGTGAAAATACTCACTTAATTCAAAATAAGACAGTAAAAGCTTTAATTGTGACACCCAGAATTTTCTTGAACTTAAAATTTTCAATAATCACTTCAAGCAGATTTTCCTTTGAGAGATCATTTGTATTATTTCATTTCATTCCATGAATATTATAATGTTAGTCAAATTTAAAAAAATATCATAGGCTTCCGCGGTCAGAGTCATGATCTGGGCTGTCCGGGTGACGTCGCTGCAAAGGCTGAGGTGCCAATGTTTCGATCGACATATCGTGGTCCTCTTCCGGGCTGTACTGCCTGATATGTAGGTCGAAACATCAGCACCTCAGCCTTCGACGCGGCATCACCCAGACAGCCCAGATCACAAAATAAAAAAGCTTGATTAATTCATTTTTCACACAATTTGCTGCATTTCATTACAGTTTCTCATAAAAATTGTGAATAAAAATCTGATTTGGATTAATTCAAAGAACATTTTTTGTAATCTTCTCATTTTTTTTTATTTATTGAAGAGAAGATTGCAAGGATAAGAAACAAAAACAAACAGAAACAAGGCTTTTAAAAACCTGCACAATAAAATATAATTTGGAAAAGAAAAATCTCAACAAAATTCAAATACCTGAATTATGAGATCTTAACAATTCTTACAAACAAGAGTGATTTTTTCTAATATTATAGAAAGTCTAAAACAATAATATTTGGTCTCTCTTTTCAAGATTTGTATGATGTACTTTAAAGGTTGTCGAAACCAAACCAACAAAGAATTAAACACTGAAAAATAAATTATTTTTAAGAGATGAAAATGTAAGAAATATAGCAAAGGAAGAGTAAATCAAACTTAATATAAACACTCCATAAAGCTTCTTGAAAAGAACTTAGCTTAAAAAAAGTTCTTTTCTTTTCAAGCATATTAATTGCATGAAGTAAATGACTTAACATAATGACTATTCTGAACAACAACTTAATCCATCATTTGGATCATTTCAAAAATTTATAAGATCAAGCAATGATGTTCCAAATATATGAATCATTAATAAATTAAGGTTTTAAGTTTATCAACATCATTCAGAGCAACTTAAAATAATTTACTTATATGAATATATTTGGATTTGAATAAATTACTATACAATAGTTTTAAGCAATATTTTCATGTTATGAAATTCAATTCTTATCAATAAAGTAACATTCCAAAACACAGTAGAGTGTCAATTATTTGGACCAATAAATGAATACAGAATTTGTCCCTAAAATAAAATATAATGGATAATCCCATAAATATTACGTAGTGAAAAATTAGAAGTATGGGAAAAAATAATTATACTGTGATATAAATATATTTATTTAAATATTTGAACCATTCCAAATCTAAAATATAACTCGTAAAACACATGAAATTTTTGAAACATTCACTACAAGAAATTATCAGCTGAGTCCACATAACTTATTCTCTACTGTATTTTGTGTATAAACAGCTATTTCTATTGTGTGACTACATTCTATTTAAATTATTTACACAAAGACTATATAACATAAGAGTAAACTGTGAGAAAAACAAATATGAGAAAGTGATAGAAGTAACTAAGTTTAATTCTAAAAATACATTACAATTTCCACATGTAGGTATGAATCATGCTCTAACACATGCATAACTTGCTCTCAGAAATAGAGGTAATAAAACTATAGTACAATTCTCCTTCCAAATAATATACAGCTTTTTATTTTCATCAAGAATGCAATTATATCAAAAATATCCCGATAGAATATTGAACTTTAGAACAGTACATGGAGTACATAAGCACAATGTCAAAAATAGTTTATTTACGACAAACTGATTTTTATTTATCCTTTATGATAGCACAAGCTCCATATTTTCTTTGCCTTTAGCATAATCAATTGGCAGCTGGCCTTTCAAATCAGGGATTTTTTTTGAAACATCACTTACATCTAAAAGAGCCTGTGCAACTAAATAATGACCACCTTCCGCAGCACGATGTAAAGCAGTTTTCCCATCTGAATCTTGCAAATCAGGAAGTGCTCCACTTTTCAAAAGCAGCTTCACTATGTCTACAAGTCCTTTAAAAATAAAGATAGAAAAAGTCAGCTTATTACACATCTGATCTTCAGAGAATGGGAGTGGGGGAAATACAAAGGATAGAAAGGATCTTAACAGACAAGTATGCTTTGGAAAAACACAACAGTACAGTTTATTCCATAACATTCATTCTAAGCTAGAGTACCTCTCGAGGCTGCTCGGTGGAGAGATGATGCTCTGCCAGCCCTGGTGAGTGAATTGGGCTCTGCACCAGCTGATAACAGGATACGGCACAATTCCAGGTGGCCTGCTCGGGATGCATAGTGAAGAGCAGTGTAACCAGCAGCATCTTCAGCATTAGGAGATACGCCTTGCCCCAAAAGTTTTTCAATGCGAGTTATATCATTGTGTTGAGCTATAAACAATGAGTTTCACATTTAAAATTTTACATGTAAGTTAACACAGGTGAATCCATTATGTACTACATACTAGTAAAACAGTAAACTAAGAGAAAATTTTAATACAATTGAAAACAAATTATACTACCTCACCTGCATACCAAATACCACGTTCAAAATCCAATTCTTCTAGAGTCTGATAAACAGATGATGGCACAGAATGACTATGACCACAATTATGTGTCATTGTCTGAAACAATCGAAAATTTGAGAAAATATTCACAAGTAATATTTTGTATTAATAATTTAAAACAATAATAATTACCTCAAAAGACGTTTTAATTAAAGCACAACTTTTCACATAGAGTATTCACAAAAGCATTTCACTTCACATATATCTCCAAACATTGTAGTTCATATTATCATACAAAGTCACTTCTATTAGTTTAAACAACACTACACACTTATATACAGAAAAAGTACAATTTGTAAGACTTCAAAATGACAGGTGTTGAGTGGAATATTGGAAAGTTTTGTGATCCTTGTCTGGATGAAGCAACAATTCTATATTCAAAATATTGTTCAAATAAATTTAGAACCACAAGCTGCGGATTGAAAAAGGTATGGTCATCCTGGCTAACTTTTCCACTACACAATTGCAAGAGCTTTCAGCAGTCATTGAACTCTCTGAAAGTCATGCCGAAAACTTGTTGGTCGTTGACGGGTGTTGGGTGGGCGATGAAGAGTCCATATTGGGCAGTTTTGTGATCCTTGTTCGGATGAAGCAACAATTCTATATTCAAAACGTTGCTCAAATAAATTTAGAACCATTAGTGGAGGATTAAGAAAGGTATGGCCATCCTGGCCAACTTTTCCACCATACAACTTCAAGAGATCTCGGCAGACATTGAACTCAGTGAATGACATGCCGAAAACTTTGGTCTCAGTTCCATCGATGTTCCCTTTTATCACAACGTGAGGCATCTAGGATAAATTTATATTTCTCGCTGCATGGTCCAAACAATTTCTGCCTCACCAGTGCTACAAACTACATGATATCCTAACTCACTTAAAGAGTTGATTACATCCATAGCAGCTCCTGCAAGAAAAAATATTTCCTTTCTTCATAATGTTACTTAAAGTTTTACACACAAATTGGAAACTAATAAATCATTACTACACTATTCACATTTTAATAACAAAATAAATCACACAAATAATTACACAAATCTTAAATTATATGAAATCACCTCCTCTGAAATTTTTAAAATCATTGGACAAATGGAGAATAAATTCTCAGCAGGACAACATTCCAAATTTTCCTATCAAACTCAGTGCTCCATGTATAGTGCAACTGCTCTCTCATATTTGCAATTACTATCTAAAAACAGGCCTATTCCCAGATGTAGTCAAAATGGCAAAAATTAAACTATTGTTTAAAAAGGACAATAGTTATGATCCAAAGAACTACAGATATATCTCTCTGCTATGGAAAATTTTCAAAAGGCTTTTCAATGATAGACTCAAACATTTTCTCAATGCAAATAATGTCCTTACAAATGCACAACATGGCTTCTGGAGTAATAGATCCACAGACACAGCCATCTTCTCGTTTTTAAATGATGTACTTGTTGCACTAAATCAGAAGGAAATTCCTTATGGCCTTTTCTTATATTTGTGAAAAGTCTTTGACATTATTGATCATCACATACTTTTAACAAAACTAGAAATACTAGAGATTCAAGGCATTGCAGGCCAATGGATCAAATCATATATATCAAACCGTAGCCATGTAGTTACCCTCCAGCACATTAAAGAAAACAAAATCTCCTCATACAACTCATGCCCTCACATTATAAATTGTGGAGTCCTACAAGGATCCATGCTGAAGCCAATACTATTCCTTATAAACATAAATGACATGCCTTTGGTTTTAAGAAATAATAAAATAATTTTGTTTGCAGATGACACAAACATAATCATCAAAGTAAAAACACAACAATCATTAAAAAAATAAACTCAAAAAAACTTTTCATGCACTTGTAAAATGGATTCACGACAACAAACTCATCATAAACACCAGCAAGAAAGTCTCTCTAAATTTCAAGAATCCACAATCCAAAGAAAAACTCTCACAGCATTTGCTCATAAATAATAACCCCGTAACGATATCTCGTGAAACTACTTTTCTCGGTCTAACAATCCAGGAAAACATAAAATGAAATGCTCCATTTCAAATCTTAATAAGAAGCTCACCAAATCTTGCTATGCCCTATATACCCATCAGGTTAAGCTCCAACATTGAGACACTTCGGACAATGTATTTTGCAAATGTGCACTCACACTTGAAATATGGAATAATATTTTAGGGAAATGCTCCTGAAAGCTCTTGCATATTTATTATCAAACAAGAATACTGCGAACAATGACCAGCACTCATAAGCTGAGTCTTGCAAACCCTTGTTCAATAAATTAAGGATTCTTCCACTACCATGCATGTATATATTTGAAATAGTGGTCTTCACAAAGAAGATTCTCATGGAAAACAAAGACATTGTTACTCTGAATTCTGATGCACACAACTACAACACTTGTCAAAAGGATAACCTACATGTTCCCCCACTCTGAAACTAGACTTTATCAAAAAAGTACCCTAATAGAGGGCATTACAGTTTACAACAAATTGAGCTATGATATTAAAGACATAAACACAATACACATATTTAAAAATAAATTGAAAGCTTTCCTGCTTAACAACATGTTCTACAGTGTGAAAGAATATACTAATCACAACATTACTTCCTTTAACCCTAGAACACCCAAGGTGAGTCCGTGGGAATCATGGCAGTACATTAACATCATTTTTAGTCATTTATATCGGGATTTTGAAAGTACCACTTTTTGTATTCCTGTCTTGGTGCACTTCATGTAATTCATACGATATTTTATAACTATATACGTTTTACAAAGTATAAATAGCATTATCTGAATTTATAATGTAAACACCCATAGTGGGTCTGTCAGGCCCAAGTCCTCTTTTCAGTTTTTTTAACAGTACTTTGGACACCATCTGCGCTTAGATGAAGACATAATTCATATATTACTATTACAATGATTTATATTGCATTTCACTCAATTTTGCTCTGTAATTATTATGTTTATATTAATTTTTATACAAAATTAGCAGTACGTAAATATACTGCATGTATCAATTGTATTACTGATGTAAATAGAGGGAACTTGACTGCTGTAATTTTTCTCATTGAAGTATTCAAACATGCATTACATCTTGTCATCATCATTATTAATGTCTAAAAGAAAGCTAAGGGAGTTTGATATAACCAATATTTTTCAAGAGGAAGAAAGCACGAGTGATATCGACATAAGTGATGAGGACTCAGATTACATGCCTAATGACAGTAAAGATGAGTGAGGAAGAGAGACTATGAGCAACAAGTGAAGTGCCCCGTGTGCAGGGACAAGATGACCTAGAGAATTCTTCTGTATGTAATAATAGTGACTTTCAGCAGAAGAAAGGCTATCAATTTGTAGGCAAATTTAGTATTATATGGTACAAACCTGACAAACAACAAGCAAGGTAAATATAAAAACAAAGTTGAATGCTCTGAAGCTACCTCCTATGAAGATAATAGGAACTCCAGAGCAAGCTTTTGGTTCGTATTTATCGCAAGAAATATTGG
The DNA here is from genome assembly GCA_011170035.1 of Teleogryllus occipitalis. Taxonomy (NCBI): domain Eukaryota; kingdom Metazoa; phylum Arthropoda; class Insecta; order Orthoptera; family Gryllidae; genus Teleogryllus; species Teleogryllus occipitalis. Next base: position 313,316 of record BLKR01001097.1, read on the forward strand.
ACAAAATCGTTCACAACACATTTGAAAAAGGAAGAGTTTGCAAAGGCAAACATTTGCCGAGCACACGGCAACAGTATGTCGTCATTGAAATTTAGGCATTTATTGATTTATTGCTGACAGCGGGACACGTGAAAATGAACCATACCAGTGTTCGGGTTTTGTGGAGTAACAAATAAAGCCCAACAATATTTCAAGCAACAATAAATCGAAAAAGGTTCAAAGATCTGTTACTCTTCATGGGTTTTGATGATAAGTCAACGAGAAGTGCTCACAGGGCAAAAGATTAGTTTGCTCCTTTTCGTGAAATATGGGAACGCATTAGCAACAAGATTGGCAGGTACTACATTCCAGGAGAAAATATGACTGTGGACGAACAGCTCATACCTTTTTGAGGACGCTGTAATTTTCGCCGATAAATGAAATCAAAACCAGCTAAATATGAAACGGAAAACGAGGCACTACAAATTTCCTACAACCTTGTCATAACTTACTATGCCACAAATAGAAAGAAAGTTAAAGCAAGAACTCCATAAGACATTCAGTCAATGTTGAGCATTCTTCCTGAGGAAATCCTAAGCATCTACAACTCTTATATGGAATCAGCAAAAAAGAAAAGGTGTTATTTATGTAATCCACAACTTAGTAGAAAGCAAAAGGGTGTGCATGATGAACACAAAATCTCTGTAATGAACATTCTTAAATCATAAGAATATGCAACACATGTAATAAGTAAATTTAGTACAGGTTTACCTCTATATGCATTTGTAAATTATAATAAGTTATTTAAATAAAGTAAGAATATGAAATGAATTAGATGCAATTTTCTATTTAAGACTGTCATAATGATCAGAAAAGTTAGAATACTTGTTAGAACCTGGCATGCGTTGTAAAAAAGTAAGTGAAAAATGTGGTGGTCCACCAGACCTACGTTGGGTGCAATATGTCAAAAAGGTTGGGTGTTCTAGGGTTAATAGAAGGTTAGCTTTATTGAATAGTGAGAATGGCAATAATTAATTTTATATTGTCAGATAATAGTGGCATTTTGTGTTCCCAAATGTATGAAAATTATTTGTTCAGAATATTTTTTAAAATTCAAACAGAGATGGAAATTAAGTTGCATAAATTTCAACAATTCCGAATGTAGTTACCAGTTACCTGGATGTAAATTTTATCCAATACACTATGTGATAGTAGCCTAAATATCATTTAATCTCTCCATTTAATTTATTTGTTTTTCAAATGTATAATTCGGAAAATAATTTGTATGCAAGGCCTAATGGTATCAATAATCAATAAATGCTGATGAATTTTTATCCATTTACTACTTTTATTCAATGGCAATTGACACATTTAAATAAGTTATTCATACAATTATGCAAACAATTTAAAGGAATACAAATGACAATTTATTTAACCAATATAAAATCAATACAGTGGATATTACTGAATTGGAATGGAAGTAAATAAAATTGAACATAAAAGTGGAAGCAAATTTTTCAGATGCATGTTTGTGTGGAGTAATGAATACTAACAAAGTGAAAATAAAAAAAAGTGAATTTCGGCAATCTACGTAAAAGAGATAATGAATGCAAATAAAAGCAAAATAATAGCCTGTACTGTTTTTGTTTACTTACTGGGACTGGTCGCCATTTGTGTTCGTCACTACCAACCTCATGGATATTAAACGTTATGTGCGAATTGATGAACTCGCATACAGGAAGTATACCTGTATACTTCATGCCAACATAACAGCACTAATGTATTTTTGTAAAAACTTACAACGAATACCCGCTAGAGCAATGGTTTCGTATTTATAATCTCAAACTTGAAAAGTGTTTAGACGCTATGCAACCCGTGTCCAATTTCATAACGAGACCCCGGCCTTTGCGATTAACTTACGCCTGACGCTTCACGTACCGAAGTTAATAAACTGGGCTCCCGGCTTCAGCCAGCGCCCTGTGGAGTATTCTCTCTGTATTCCAGAGATAATATTCCCCAAAGTATTCCAGATGGCTCTGATTCAGTCTGTGATTAACATAAAACATCCTTGAGCCTGTGTGACGCGTAATAGATATTGTTGGCACTAGTCTTTGTTGGTTATTTATTTATTTAACGTCAAAAAAGTTGTACCGATGTATGACACCATGGGAAGAAGTGTTATCTATGCGTTTCCTTGAGCTCTAGGATCCCTCCCAAAGCACATCAGTTTAAGTAATCAATATATTAGCATGTAATCAATATACACTTCAGATTAAGTCAGCAGTTGAAGAAGGATTTTATATTTTGCTAAAAAAATACAAATAAACTCTTGTAACGTTTACGATGGTCTTCGGGAGAGATTGGATTAAGGTGGGTTCGTTAGATCGACTACGGTGAAGTACCCCCCAAAAGAACTTTAAATGAAGGAAAATCAATTCTTGAAGATGGTAAGAAAAAATTGGCCATTACCTGCCTAATTTATGAATTAAAGTAGTTTAAATTAATACTGGCTGTTATGAAAAAACTTTCGCGGGCATTGGTTTCGTTAAGTTATTTAAGAAGTTACACGGTGAAAACACTTTTTTCTTTTATTCAATGCGTAGTAAATGTTTTTGGAAATCAGATGGTATTAAATGTAACATACTTCACCAGGCATTCTAAGGAGTAAATAAAAAAAACTGCGAAATTCATCGCAACCGGAAGCACTGGCTGTCGGCTTAGGAGTACAAATCACGCTGTTGTCACTACTGTTTCTCTTGGGGTACGAGATAAAACCACCCTAACTTAAAATTTTGTACCACAGACAACCATACTCTATATGTCGATAATTCTCATCCAATGTAAACAATGTGGCCTAATATTCAAAGCAAAAAGCAACAAAAGTACGGACGCCGATGTCAACTTAACCTAAATTAAGTATTTCAAACTCGTAAAAGTAAGAAATCACGCAACAGACTAAATACTGAAGTTTTTACGTTGCTGCGCCTGACATTTGATCAGCTGTTACGATGACATCCAATGGGGACCTTACACGTCACTAAAGACGTCATAATGGCGTTCAGCCTTCCGATTGGACGACACCGTAACAGCTGATTTACTTCAAACGCAGCTCGGTAAAAAGCAGTATAATAAGTCTCAAATATACCGTGGTCGAAATAACACCATAGTATTTCCACCACGAAATATTAATTTGCATACGCCTTTCCGTGAAGGTCGCTCTCGAGTTGAAGATAATTCCCGAAGCGGCCGCCCGCACACTTTCGCATCAAACGAAAATATCAAGCGTGTTCATTGAAGCATCCGTGCGAATACCTGGGCGACCACTGATGAAAATGCAACCGAAGTCAGTTTATCAGAGGGGAGTGTTTACAGCATTTTTCACGAAGAGTGAGCATGCATAGTGTTAGTTTGCACGTAGTTACTAAAGTATCTCAAGAGCTTTTTTCTTCTTTCTTTCATTTGTGGCGTCTTTTTCGATCTGTCTCTTAGCTCTTCTTGGACAATGGGCGTATAATCTCCGGAGTAATCCTCCGATAAGTTTTTGTCTCAAAGAAACTCGGATGTCAATGGCAAGGGATCCGATTGAGATGGCAACATCCGGACGAAGATCGTGCCGTGCCTGGACATCCGGACGAAGATCGATATGACCCTGTGCCTGGCTTTCTTTACGAATACTCAGACGAAACGCCAGTGTTCTGAATAGAAATCCCTGTGAAAGCAAACTTTTCGGGAAGGCAAAAGCAAAAACGAGGTCATGTTGGTGTTTCGCGAAGGGGTGATTCACTATGAATTCATTAAGTCAACAAAGAACTTTTACGTGAAAATTCTTCGCACCTAGAAGATGCAATCAGGAAGAAAAGTCCAGGAAAATGGGAAGGAAAACATTGTGTCCTACCAAGACCAACTACAATACCTGTTGTTGGAATTGTAGTTGGTCTTGGTCCGACTCTATGACAATGCTTCACCCCTAGACTAAGACTGGCAATGAACAAATGTTATGTCACTAGTTTCCTGTGATGCCTGTCAGCACCATTGTCTGTTTGGCCGATTTTAGGATATCTAAAGGCAGAGCTTTCCTGGTAAAGAGCAATCCAAACCAAAAGTTTGCAGGCTGAGTTCACTTGAACGAAAGGAAGAAGCCTCAAATCAATAACATATCCAACAGCTTGAGTTGTTCATATGAAGTAGCCTTGATCAATTTTTTTACGTCATTTTTCTTTGCTTTCAGGACATTCCAAAACAAATTTTCAACAATTTTACTTACAATACTTGGTGATGTTTTAGGTCATCAAAATCCGCCCCTAATAATAACTGTGACCCAATTGGTCAGTGTCCTCATATGGGTGCCCAACTCAGAAGTCACTTTCCCCATCTTCCTTTATTTCCCATAATATTCACTAAGCTCACCCAAGTCATTGCTATTAAGTACTGATGTGCACCTCTATCACCATACATTTGGCAAAACAACTTCTGAAAATTTACAACTGTTAGATTGACAACAGATTTCATCCAATGAAGTACGAATGCTACTTATAACCCAGTAAGTAAACATACAATGCAAATAGGTGATGACAAAAATGAAGTGAAAATCTGAGCAAATATTAAATCCCATTTTTCATTAATAGCATGATTCCAGGGAGTACAAAGAATAAACAAAGTGAAATATGATAGAGAATGAAAATTAGTTCTCTAATTGCCTTCATGAGGGAACAAGAATTTTTATTAATTCATAAAACACTATCATTACAAAAATAAAAGTAAATATACTCTTCTGCATTCAAGGGCTTGTCTCATCAATAGTTCCTCAACAACTGGAAAGAAGAGTTGGTTTGGAGTGAGTTAATTTTTCTGATCAATTGCTACTGTGCATCTTGGGGAATGATTAGAGAACTGTTTCTTACATCATGCTTTTAATCTCAACATTTTTATGTTAATAAAACTTTTAGATAATGTACACATTTGTTTAATACATTTTCTATTGTAAAATAAATGCGAACACCGCACATTCTCATCGTAGGAAAAGAAAAAAATTGAACTTCAAATGAAACATTCACAACTTTATTCCCACACAAAAATTTGACTCAAAAGGAAGCAGAAACAGAAATGCACAAAAAGAAATAAACAATCAATTATGTACATACACAGAAGAATGAGAGTTGAAAATTTTAAGCATATTACGAAAATTCAAAGAAAAAACAAGAAAAGATTCCTGGAGAAATGATAGAACGCAATAAGCAGAACAATAGAAGATTAACACACAAAGAAATAGTAGAAAGAAAAACCTGCAGGAAAACTGAAAGTAAAGAAATAACACAACAGTACCTTTTATAATTACACCATTCATAATAACTTCCGCAGACGAATTTGAATAACGTTTCGACAAAGCTTCTCTCTCATCTTCATTGAGACCAAATACTTGACAATCAGTGGCATGAAGAGATCCTTTCACAGCAATGTAGTAGTAATTAGGCAATGACATCTCAATGAATGGTTTGTTCTCCTAAAAAAACTTAATCAACGGGTGAAGCTGAAAAGATGAAGAACATCAATTATTTCCTATCCATAACTCCCAGAAATAATCCACATCCCAGTGTCTGGAAGTAAATGCTTGAAATTCATAAAAAAATTGGTAGGCATTTCAAATATCACAAATCATTACAAAATTTAAAATATCAACAGACAATAAAATTTTACAACAAATGCTTCAAACAATTCAATAACTTAGTACAAAGAATGACTTGTTAATGTACAGAAAAACAATCTAAATACATAAAACTGGTTAGCAAGCAGTAATAAGACAGAAAGCATAAGTTACTACTACATGTTGCTGAAATGTAAAACCACACAACACATACATTTTCCCCTGAGGTAATGTAGAATAGTCTCAAAAACTCAACTTCTGATCTAGGTACCTTTTCTTGTAATTTGCATAAATAGTTTTTTTTTGATACATATTTCTAAATAACAAATCAAAACAAACTTAATACATCATTCATACTTACACAACAAGCATTTCATTAACCTTCATTAAAAATGAACTAGTGAGATTGACAATAACTTACTTCATTAGCTAACAGTTTCATTTTTTAAATAATACTTGCCCAAATTTCTAACATCTTAATGTTTACTATCTTACAAGTTGAGAATTGCACTTAAAGAAATCTTAATTAGAAAATTATCATGTAAAAATGATTTTCTGAAACATTTTTTCAATTCTGCTACTTTTAAGAAAACTTCCTGCTGTACTGTTTTAAATAATTTTGGTTCAATATAAATTACATAATTAGCATTATTATTAGTTTTCACTTGTTAATCAAAGCATTATAAAATAGATTAATCAGTTTCCTTGAAAATTTGAAATGCTCCAACTTCTGGTGTAATTATGACGATTTTGCAAAAATTAAACTAAAACGAAAGGAAGAATAAAAATATCATGTCAAAAAGACATCTTAAAAATTTTTGAAATTATATACACAAAACAAGTACATTGAAACCTGTCTTAAGCGGTTACTTGTGGTTCGGTAGTGGATATCAGTACAGCTGGCTGCTTAATGGGAATAATGATACTATGGGAAGCAGACATTGGCTTCTTTTTGTTTTGTTTTGCTTCTTTTCGTTTTGAGCAATCCAGTTACTATCCTTTACTTGTTACCAGTGTCCAGCAATCATCTGACGTATTCCTTTTCAAGAAACTTTCCGAACGTATGGATTACATTTTTAAGTTAAAGTGGACAGATAGATTTCTTTGCCATAGTTCACTACAACATACATGTACAGATCTTGATAAATATAAAACATTTGAATTAAAAATTAAAATTTTCAGAAACCTATTTAACTGTTTGTTCACAGTGAACTATTGTTCTAAAATTTATAAACCTCCAAATTTCATTAATCTTGTAGAATAAGTACTAAATAGCATGAAATAATATTTTTGAAATTTTTTATTTTTCATGTAGTTAATATGTAGTACTTTCCTAACTTTTCAACAGCTCTGGGTTTGGTGTGATGTGATCACAAGGGATCAGCAAATTTTTAATTATACCTAGGAAGTAAATAATTCCAGAAGTTTTTTTTGCACCTAAATACTTAAAACAGTTTCTTCCCATTCATGGACTTGATTCCCAACGGAACTTGATGCTGCAGTTCTCTGAGAAAATTCAGATCATGCATGAACATCATTCATCAAGATTTGAGGCACAATCAATCACCCTGCAAAATAAACAACTTGGATATCACTGTTCCATACAAGTTGGCATTGCCTCCTAATGCACAAATGTACTGGAGAAAAAAGAAAGTAATATCCACTGGTCATTGTTTTTTATAGCATTACAGATCAAAATAGCAAAGTAGTGACAGTCTAAAACAGTTTACTTTACAAACTGTGCCTGGTCACTGGTAATGGGGCCTCGTGGCCACCACAAAGAGGGGATATTTAGATGTGCCTAATGCGAAATTCAATTGGTTTACAGGAAAAAAGCTAACGGACGTGACCATTAAATCAATGTAACCGTTTCAGCAGGTTTCACTACATACAGGTTTCCAGCATGTCATTACACTATACAAATGTAATTTCTTCAAAGAATACATTACAGCAATTAATTATCACAAATGAGATTGATATTCACCAATTAATAATCTACATAAAGCAAATGTACAAAAGAAATACAACAGAAGTTCATTTATTATTATTATTAAATTATATTAAGTACATATTTCAACAGACATACATGCTCTAACACAGAAGAATCCAATGATTCAAAAGAAATTTCTACTCACTATTTCATGGACTAATCAAAAGATATTTCTGAATTGAGAAGTTGCCTCATTGCTGGTCTCATTTTATGCCTAAAATAAAATCCAAAAATTGAGATGGCACGTGTTGAATATCTGAATGCAAACTAACACAATAGCAGCCACCCCATAACACAGAATTCAGGAAACAGCAAATCACCACCTTTGCTTTCAAAGATAAAATTTCTTTCCAAGATGTTTTTGAGGGATTTGAATTTACAATATAAAAGCAGATATTTTTGTTATAACATGAAACAAACATCCTTATAAAGTAATCAAGAAACCCATGTGTGTCTGTCATTCACAGTTAGACCCCTTCCCATTCACCAATTGAGACCAAGGAAGTATTATTTGATGTGTGTTAGTCTCTGTGTGGGGAAGTGCTCATTTTTTGCAGTTCTATCGAAAGATAAATTGTGTTAAGGGTGATTTACAGTAGAGGTGATCAATAACTCGTTTGATTCCTCTTGACAAGGCAAATGAATTAACACAACTTACTTGCCAATCCTTCCAACATATTCTTACAGAATTGTAGAAAAAACACATTTTTATGATATCAAAACACCTATAAGAATATCAGTGAAACGCTGTGATTACTATGAATCCTCTCTTTCCAACATTTATAAGAATCATTACAATATGATTCAACTGACTGCCATTAAACAAAATTTTGTAATGAATTAGCAAGAAACACGTTGAAGTTAACCCTTTAAGAATCACTGGAATAATATTTTCTCACCATTATTTTCAATCAAGTTTATAATATTCCTACATATCATTTTATTAGTTTCTGTCCCCTCTAATGAGATGCATCACAAATTTGCTTATTTAGCACCAGGTGTAACTTTCATGAATTCATTTTCAATTCGTGAATTCCAAATCACAAATTTTCACCTGGTGAGGAGAAATGTGATGAAGCATTCCCCTGGAATACTGATGACAATTCTAATGCTGACAATATGCTCAATTCTGTAGTTTCTGGTATGGGCAATCATGTTTATCTGATATCTCTGAATGCATATAATACATCATTATTACAACTTTGCAGAGAAATAACTTCCTCAAACTGCTTAAACATTTTTATTTCCTTCATCTCTGACATATTGCACCAAATCTTGCACAAAACCAGAAAAATGAGCAGCTGCCTGATCTTTGTCCCTTCCGAATAGAGTTCTTTCCGTGGCCCGTTTGATAGGGTACTGCTCCGGCATTTGTCTGGTGTTGATTGGAGAAACCACAGAAAACTACCGATCAGAGCAGCCGGCCCCTAGAATTCTCCTCCAGACAGCGACTGAATTCAACCTAGCTGAAAAGCTAGTGTCGAAAATCCTGCCACCGTCAGGACTCGAACCTAGGACCTCCTGGTCAGAGGCGCTGCAGTGACATCAGTTGATGCACTGAGCTACTGCTCCCAGTTTCAGTGCTGAAATGCTTTAGATTACTACACTGCTTTTCCAGCTCAACGTGAATCCTTAGGACATGATTTGTTAAACTGACAATAGTTAAGACTTAACTACAGTGTAACAAAACAAATTTTTAAAAAGTACTTCTATCGATTGTTTTTCAAGTAACCGATGTTTCTGAGGACAGATGAGTGAAGTAACTTTATTGTTTTTGAAATTTCTTTCTAATAAGAATACATCAGTTTTCTCAGCTTGAAACTACCCACCACCAGTCTTAACTACTTTATTTAAATATTTCAATAAAAGTCTCATAATAATGTATATAGACTTGTGATGTAATCCTTACAAATAAATGTTTGTTTCATGTTTTAATAAAAAAAGCCTAAATAATAGAAATTGAAATATAGAGATGAAAACATTAGAAGTTATAACTTGACTAGTACAAGCTAAGAAGTTTAATTAACGAGTGCTAGAGAAGACCCTTGATCTCTTCTACATGAAAATTACTGTCTAATTTCATGTAGTTGAAATAATGACAATACAAATAATGTTTCAAATATGTATGTAGGGCACAACAATGATTGCAATTGTGAATTACAACAATGTTCAAAAGCAATAACAATCAAATATTTTTTTATTAATATGCAAACAGGTTTAGCAGAGACAATTTCCATTTTTAAATAATTAAAAACCGTCTTTAATATCACATGTCAAATAACACCCTTCACATTGTCATACTAAGAGATCTTAAAATACTATTTCTTGTTAATTTTAAAACTAATAATAGTGTTCAAGTTCATTTTAAGAACATTAAATCCTATGTTCATTTCCCAACAATCGATATGTTCTACTCTTGAATAATCTTGCTTACAATTAGTAAGCAATTACATTTGTTACATACAAAATTAAAATATGCAAAAATATTATTTGAAATTATATTCTTGTTTTTCCAAAAAAATCACTCTGCTTATTATGTGACTATTCAATTTGTTTAAATTGACCAATTCAATAAAAAAGTTACTTACTTTGCAAATAATATACACAACAAATTTCAGAAATTATTTTTTTGTCATCAATCATAATATTAAAAATTTGGTGTAAGAGCAAGATGAATCAAGAGTTGGAGTGCACCGATTTTTCCCTTTCGTTTCTAGATTCTATCAATATTTTGTCTCTTGTTGAGAGTTCCAATCAATATAATTAAAAAAATATTGGATGAGAAATAACTCAAGAGAAAAAAGTTACATTACTAAAATTCCTTACTTCGATACTTACAAGGTTTCGATGTCATTAATGGTTCCGGTTCTGCAAATTCAGCTCTCATAGTCCACATATACTCATTATAATCTTGTTTAACAGAAGTTGATGACGATGCAACAACTTTATACCCTAATACTTCAAGAGCCGTGAGAATTACACATGGATGTGTTAAATATACAATGGTGGAATCATCACTGTACCCTCCTGAAGCAAATCTCTTTAGTTGTTCTATATCAGAAGCTGAAATCAGAAAGATATATAGGTTACATGAGACAAGAATACTGCCAAAGTTGTCAATTACAACAACAAACAAAAGTTAAATTGAAGTAATTAATGAATTTCAAATGTATGAGTATTTCACCAATAATCTTGTTCTTATACTTTTCACTCTTAATTTCAAACAGAACATTCAGATCATAATCAGATGTATTATAAAAATTCACCCAATTGTCACTGGTCTGCCAGCAAACATGCTGTAAATGCCGTCATATAAGAACAGGGGCATTCAGTGAAATCAAAAGCAGCCTGGAGTAGATTCATGGGGGTCCCTTGTTTCAAAAGTCCTTCCATACATAAATAATATTCTTCTCTTGTGCAACACAAATAACCTAATAGCAGATAATTTGAATTAAAAATAAACACCTGTTTATGTCTTGATTGAAAAGAAGTTTCGATGCTCCTATTAAGGCAGTGCCTAGAGCAAGTTGTCCCCCCCCCCTCCAAGACGTCTGTACCCTGTGGTGCCCACAAGATAAAACGTGGAAGGAGAATATTCCTAGCCAATAAATGCAAGACATTCTACACAAAAATTTTAATAATTTTTTTTTGTAATTTGGTAAGTGAAGTCTGCTTATCATTGCAGGTAAGGAGATCATAGTCACTACAGTACTTTGTATAAAGTACAAATTAATCATAGGTGTCACAGACAATTTTTTTCTTAATGGGATACAAATCAGTAATGCATGATTGTTATTGAAGGACACATAACCTATGATGGCTGCCATAGAGTTCAAGTTCACTCAATATAAGTTAGGGTTTTTAATTTTATTAAATACGTATTAGTATTTCTTTGTATTGTTATTTTGCTGGTGGTTACATGAATGATTTTATCGACCCCTCAAAAACCCATGACCCAAAAATTACCCATTTTTATAAAACGTCATTATTAAAACATTTTATTTAAAGCAAAAAGCTCAAAACTTCAATTTTGTAGTTTTAAAATGTAACTTTTAGCAATTTTCGAAAATACAGAATCCACTGGAAATGAGACAAGGACCATTTTGTTACTGTTCTTTGTTATACAAGGAGAAAATTTAAATAAGAAACTGCCTAAATTTCACACAAAATTACGTGAAAACTACCTTATTTTCAAAAAATTTTACAAGACCTCATTTCAAGGTCTGGCATTAGAGAACAGACTTCATTAAAGAAAAATTATCAATCATTAATATTGTAGTATACCATTTTAGTAAAGCTTGTAGTGTAATCATTTACTTTAAATCTCGGTGATTAGTGCTATACTACATGTAGCAAACTTGAAAACGATCATTGATCATTTGACAACTGCAGTACAGACAATTTATTTAGGCATCCCATCTCTGCAGTCCCTCTTATTTAACCCTTCCTAATACACAGATACAGAAGTTGGATGATTGCTAGTGTGCCGCACACAGTGACATGCAATGTAGAAGTATTTTAGTGGAGGCGTTTGAAAGGAATGGAGGAATACTTTGAAAATGACCTTCAACTGCCTTGATTTATTGTCCTTGTTTATAATTTCTACTTAATGTTATTTTATGGAGATTCTTTTTATTCTCTATTACTGAATTTGCAAAACATAAAAAAGACTCTACAAAACTAAATAAGTAAAGGTGTGAAGTCAGCAAACCCTGAAATATTTGTCAACAAACCGTGTGAACATTTACTGACAAAGTTTGCATCACTATAATTTTTTTTCTCAATGAATATTATCCACACTCACATAATATTATTATGAATATTATGTGAGTGTATACTGTGACAACTGAATTAACCAATTAAACAAAAGAAATATCCATGAAATTTTTATACACCATATGTGCAAGAAAATTTAGAATAAAGCAATATTCTCACAAAAGTATTTCTTTGAAGACTACCAAACCAGACTGAATTTTCCATTAGCATTAATGCCATGTACAACCACCACTTTCCATACACAATTTACACATCCAGAAAACATAATAACTGTAAAGTAATGGTTTAATATACACACAAAAAATGTGTAATAAATGTGCTTGGCAATTGGTTCTTCCTATCAACACTTTCTTCTGCATCCAAAACAGTATCATCAAAATATTATCCAGGAAAACCAAACGTTTTGCAAGTTATCAGCCTCAGTTGTGAAACATTACATTACATACCTAAATACATTTTCTAATGGCTAATCAAAATCTTTTAGACACAGAGCATATATAGATTGTTGAAAGGCTGTATATAAAGTCTTTATTTATCTCACTGACATAAAAGTCAAAATCAATTTCTAGAACGCAAAGGTCCCCACATACCTTTTAGTCCCGATACTAAAACGCGCCACGGTTGCCGATGACCATAAGATGCAAGGTTTCCTCTCACTAAAATGTAGGGCATCGATCAAAATTGTATGCTAGAACAATCGATCAAAATTATAACAAGACAATGGTACTAAATAGAACATGAAACTAAAATAACGTTATTTAAACAACGATCTGCGCGTACTGACAACCATTTACCCCATATCTTTAAAACACACCTGTCCAGGCGGCAAAAATTCACCCACACAATTTTGAGAATTTGGATTTATCAAGTGATATCAAATTCAGGTTTGACACTACCACAAACAAGCAAATTTTCCTAATACTGCCTGCTGTTAAACGTGAAGAGATTCCGATTGATCTTAATATAGACACTAGTAAAAACGAGGACAGAATAGTCACTTCAAGCTATATTTATTACCTAATTCCAACAGGAAAATTTACAGATAGTTTTCGGGAATACAAAATACTTGCTTTGATGCTATGACACTGACAACAGGACGCTATCCACACGCGTTGCACCTGCGCGATTTACTAAAGCGCGTTCTAATTAACTTCCGTGACCAATTCTATGAGTTTTGACCTTGGTCTACGAAGTGTCAGTGAGGCAGTAATCAGTCCAGAATTCTCTGAACGAAAATGGATACTTTAAAAGAAAATCAACTTAAATGTTAAAAGAATGCTTTCTACGTGAAGCCTATCAAGTTTTGATTAAAACGTGAGGAAATTCAGTGAAAAATAAAATAAATATTTATTTTAGTGAGAAGATTAGAAAACCTCACTTCTGATGATGAATGTTCGTTTGGTTTGATGTACTCTGCTATATTTTCAAAATTGGACAGTACCACTGAGTCAATAGCCCATATATAAAAAAGTATAGGAGCACCCAGCAGTAGATACTGCCCATGTCACTTTATGATTTGAAAAATGCTTAATTTAAGTTGTAATTGCTTATTGTAATTATCTGCAAACTAATGACGAATAGTTGCGTAAATTAGGCAATCTCACCTTTTTCCTGATCATTCACTAAATTTTGAATATCGTGTTAAAAGTCCTGGAAGTCTTTATGTAATGTGATATGTGATCATTTCTACCCTGCAATAAAGTAAATTCATAGGAAAAGTACATAATACTAATTACACACATTCATAATATTCATATAATACTGTTTCACTTTTAAAACATGAATTATCATATGTTAACACCATATGATTCAAGTGTACATCCTGCGACCATTGAGAAAATTCATTTTCATGAATCTCCTTTTTTCATACTGTGTATGTGTGAAACTGTATTTCACTCAACATTCTCTCAGGAAAAAATTTAAAAATATAAACATAATTGCATTAAAATAATGTTTGTTATGTTATCTTTTAACTTTAGAAATCTATTGATAATAATTCATTTTCAATAAACAATGTCATAATTATAATTAAATAATAATCACCTTGTATTAACACATTAATTCACAACATAAAAGAATATAATACATACATTATTATTATTATTATTATTATTATTATTATTATTATTATTATTATTATTATTATTATTATTATTATTATTATTATTATTATTATTATTATTATTGTTATTATATATTATGTATGTGTCTGTAATTGATATTTTTGAATAATTCTTCACTAACTTTATTTAAAATGTTATGATAACGAATTATTTTGTGAAATTATATGAGAAATGAACCACGTTTGATGAAAAATTACATATTGAACGCACTCGATAGAAAACGTGGTGTTGAAGTATCGACTGGGCAGTGAAAACGGAGGTGACGTAAAACCTGCGCAGGGGTGGGAAGGTCCTTTCCGGTGTGCTCTACAGGGTGAAGGTAGAGGAATTTGTTGGTTGAGTTCGAAATCTCTTCCCATCTTCCAAAATGAGGATCTACAAGGATATATTTACCGGTACGTTAACTCTATTTGTCATTTTCTTTTAATATAAATTATAATTTGTGAATGTTTCCGAGGGAAAACTGGTTAAGAACGTAATGAGTGTCTTGGTGTTCGCGTGTGTCAAGCGTTTCAGACAGGCATTATAGTGACATTACACATATCGACTTGAGTTAGCCTCTTAAATGGTAGGAATATTATAAGTGCAAGTGTTTAATTGTTCAACTTTTTCTTTTAGGTGATGAAATGTTCTCGGATTCCTACAAAATGAAACTCATCGATGATGTTATGTACGAAATTTATGGAAAAGTAAGTCGCTAGTATTTAAATGGAAATTAGTTTGCGCCTGCACATACTAATACCCATATTGTCTTGGATTTTATGGGAGCAAAGTGTGCGAAATTATGTGCTTAAGAGTTTTCGTAGTCACATTTTGTGAATGAAGAGAACTCGTTAGCCAACATCTGTGAAGAAAACATTTCGAATTATTGACACTTTTTCTTCCTCTCTAACAGCTTGTGACTAGAAAGCAGGGAGACGTCGTGTTAGAAGGTTCCAACCCTTCTCAAGAAGAAGCTGATGAAGGCACCGATGAAGGTGTTGAATCTGGTGTTGATGTTATACTCAACCACAGACTTTGTGAAACCTATGCTTTCGGAGACAAGAAGGGCTATACTGCTTATCTTAAAGATTACATGAAAAAGTAAGTTCATTCAATTGGTAATGGGCAGCGAATACAGTTTATATTCCAAGAAAATGTATAAATTTGGAGAGGTCGTGTTGGGAATTAAAATTTCATTTTTTAAAATTTTAATATTCTTTTATCTGGCACATCAGTTGGTATGGAAAGTCGATTATTAAGCATCTGCTTCAAATTTGTTCAATGATTTTTGGAGTTAATACAACTTATTTTGTTAGTGTATTAATTGGAATATGAACTAAAATGTAACTGGTGCATTGTTATTAGGCTTGTCCAGCGATTGGAAGAAAAAGCTCCTGACCAAGTTAGTGTTTTCAAGAACAATACCAACAAAGTTATGAAAGACATTCTGAGTAGATTTTCAGATTTACAATTTTTCACTGGTAAGTTGCGGTTGCTGAGGAATGTTCTTCAATAATAGTACAGTAATGCCATACAACAGATCATCAAATGCTTTTCAATTTTGATTGCAGGTGAGTCAATGGATATTGACGGAATGGTGGCCTTGCTGGAATATCGTGAAATTGACGGAGAGAGTGTTCCAGTTCTTATGTTCTTCAAGCATGGTCTAGAGGAGGAGAAATTTTAGATTGCATCTTTTTATGGATTATTGGTATGTTACATATTTAACTTTAATATACCTTTTTATAGTTTTTAAATGACTACTACTTGAGTAACATCATTTGTAATCTGTGTAGTAAATTTTGTTAGAAATCTCATGGTTCCACTATTAAATTATCTCTAATCCTTGTATTGCAAATAACTGGTGCACTGTTTACGGCAAAATTGCCATAAGCTGATAGTGGCTTTGTGCTTTTTAATATCCATGTTCAGCAACAAAGTGTATAGTATGCCTCATATTTAAGGTTTCAATTGATAAGTTTAAAATGAAAATCTCTCTGATTGAAGTAACAAGGGTATTTTGGACAACTGTGGCATGAACAGCTGAGGATGCAATATGGCTTTTGCCAACTAACGAAATTTCACATTATTAAGGTCATTTGTTAACATTAATACAAGGTGTGTGAAGTATTTGAAGAAATGATCAACATGAAGGTGCTTCAGAGATTGAAAATCAAAGCATTTCTAAATATTCCCTATGGCTGTTTGTGTAGTAGTAGTAAATGATACACAGGCTGATATACGTTAAGTTTGCATATAGTCTATGAAAGGGTTGTTTAGAACTTAAAATTACTATTTCTGAAGATAATTTTTCTTTAGGCAAGTTGAGTTTTTGGAAATTTGAAGTACAGAGAAGCCTGTTAAAACAATCCCCTTGGTTGAGCAATATCTTCTACTAACAACCATTTTTTCCTGGAACTGATGTTTGATTTTCCCATAATTATATTGGGACCTTTCAGCCACTATGGTCAACAAGGCCCAAGAGTAGTGAGTAGATATGGTTAGTGTAAATAATGGAGAATAGTGGAATGAATAAGGAAATCATCCTTTAAAAACCTTTCCAATTTTGTTCTACAAATTCCACATGGATTAGCCAGTGTTCAAATCTGGGCCATAGTAATTGGGATATGCCACGAACCCTTGTAAAAATTCTCTTCTCTGAGGTTGCAGCTCCCTGTGGCAAATCTCATATTAACCTGTATTTGATAATTACACCCTGATAAAATTGCTGCTTGAATCCCTCTAGTAGAAACAAGAGCAAATGGAAAAGTCCAAATCTTCATTATGTCTCTTCATGTTTTAAGATTGATTGCCAGGTTGTTGAACTGTTGTAGTATATCTTGCAATTATGATTAATTTCTGAGAGTTAAATGTCAGTGCATGCATGAAAATTGTAGGGTATTGGGTAGGTGTGTAAATATAAAGGTGTAAATAACAAATTCACACTATCAAATTGCTAATAGCTAAATTAAGTTCCCTTGTTTTCATAACATCTATTAAATGGTCACCTGTACTAATGACCAATTTCCTCTGGAATCATGTGTGACTGCAAGGTCTATGGGAAGATTCAATGTGAATTGGAATAATTCAGGTCAAAAAGTGTTGATCTTCTGGGAGGGGGTTACATTACTGTAGATTGGTCACTAATTGCAAATGATGAAGAAAGTTCATTTCTCTACTTTTCAGATTTATAACTGCAAACACACTTTGAGAAACTAAATTGTTTTTAAACTAAGAATGATACTTCAAGAATTTCGAACATTTTCAGTGGATAGTGAATTTGTTACTAATGCCATGTAGTTGAGCTCTGGCTAGTAGGGAGCTTTTGCACTCGGGAATGTAAAAGCAATAGAAAGCCCTATTGATCCTCTGCTCATGCATAGTTGAAATGTTGCATTACTTTTGTGCATCTGTGCACACTCAGAAGATCGAGATTGCTGTAGATTGCTGCCCTCAGACGTGCAAACTCTGCTTATTAAATGCTTTTTTATTTTCACTAAATGGCCACAATTCCCAGGCACTTATTTTGACCTGTTCCGCTATGCTGAACTAGAGAATTCTAGAGAACTGCTGGGTTCTCACTAGCCAAGCTGAATTTTCTTGGTTCTCCTGTCATAAACTGTAAAAGTCAAAATAGCAATTACTCTTTTTAATTTTTTTTATTGAAGTGCAAATTGTTAATCATTGTTAAAGTGCTAATTGCTTAATTTGGAAGAAAACTGGATAACAGGCAGCTGGTGGGAATTCAATTGAGGAAATAAAGGTGAAATGGTTGGGTGATAATTGCTTGTGAATTAAAAAAATTCAAAAACATTGCCCATTTTTTGTTCTCTTTATTTGGAAATATCTTTTCAGATATATTTACAATTTTTTAAGTGTGTTTAAAATATTCTATGTTAAAAGTAGACATTTAAATCATTTTTAGTTTTAGTATTCCCAATAATGGTCTATCCCTACTGAATTTCCATTTTTTGTGTAGGCTCAATAATTTGTTTGGATATGCATGACAATCTAGATCTTAGCCCCAGAACTCGCTTTGCATACACTCAAAAATGTAGCAATGAGTGTTCAGTGCATGCTGGGCATATGTTCTGAACACTACCCAACACTCATTCAAGGTTCAATTAAACTTATAATTGTCTGCTGTGCCTGTTATTCTTCTGGAAAGATGCAGTAAGAAAGTTCGTTAATTCAAACAATTAAACTGTAGATCACTTACATATTTGCTGTCATTTTAAATAAAATGAAATGGTATGAGCAGCTTTCATACCATATAACAGGCCTGGGGAACTTTTAACTTAGGTAAGATCTACCTTTATGAATAGTCAGTTATCAACCACTGCCCATTTGAATGCTATTAAGAAGGGGTCTTAAATTTGTTTTGTAAAAAAAAATTACCCTATTGAAATAGATGTTACTCAGGTATGTTTAAACTTACAATAAATTGAATCCTTAAATTTTCTAATAAATAAGTTTTTATATCATGAACCAAAATATTCAAGGTTTCTTAAGAGTCCAGTGTACCATTAGTGAGAATGAATTGTAAAAGTTTGACCAAAAAACCTGCTGCTGCAATAAACTTGTTACAGATGCCTGCCATTTAATAAGCCATGGTATGTTACAGTATTCTTGGAATCCCCCACTGATTCCGATGATTAATGCTCAGGCACAGGGCATGTAATGGGATTTCCTTTTAAAATGTTTAATATTTATGTTATCTACTGAAAATTCAGTATTCTTACAATTTTTCTCATAAAAGATTATCAAAAATCAAGAAATTTACTTTTATGGAGATGGTCTTTTAATGAGGGTATAGGAGTGGAAAAATTGGATATTGATTTCACTAAAGTATAAAATGTCCTGCAAAATTTTTCAGGGGAATCAAGGAAATCAGTGGTGATAGTGGACTTGTGTGCAAATGTCCTTATTGAAGAAATTTTACCTTTCCGTAGTCATGGTAGATTATTGTACAGGCTAGTTAGCTAGACACCTTTTTCAAACTTATAATTATTATTATTATTGTTATTTCGTTTTGAAAACCAAAAATTGATAGAACATAGCTTTTTTGCTTGAAATTCATTTGCAATTATTAATTATCTATAGGTCTTGGCTGTGGTAAAAGAGTAGATTGAAATTAACAGTAATTTCCATTCATAGAATCCAGTAATCAAATGAAAGGGCACTGAACACAGGAACCATAGATTACATAAAATGGCTGACATTACACTTTCTTTGCGAAGAACTCGAAGTGGTTACTCAGGAATTATGCGTAAAACCTTTGTTGCATCTTGTATATATTATTTGAAGCAAGTTGCATAAAAATTATAAAACTCGTTGAAAATGACAGAAAAAGGTTACAAATGACTTGCTACTCGAAATCGACAAAAAATGCAACAAAAAAGGTTACGCATCATTTCCTTTTGTTATAGCATGAACTTAAGTTCTATATTAAACAGCATTGTTCTAAAGTGAAAAAGAAGTCATTAAAATTTACCCCATTTTAACAATGCAGGACTGTGATTGGTGTTAACATGCAATCAGTTTTATTTTTGACTTGCATATGCAGGGTCCATGTGAATAAAATTTTAATGAAAGTGCATGTTTTAATACCATTCACATTTTTTGTGTGTATGGCGCTAGACATGCCACAGAAAATTGCTTGTGCATTTTTTAACTACTGAAAAGTGTTCAACCCCACAGGCAAAACATTTTTGCTTTTGTTGCTAAATGGTAATTATTTTTGTTGTTTGTTGCTAAATGGTAATTATTTTTGTTGCAGAGATTCTACCAAATGAGGATGAGTGAGGTGACCTGCGTTTAAAAAATCCATTTTGTCTTCATGCAAATTTGGTTTTACATCAGTTATACATTGCTTGAGACAGCCTTTTTAAGTGTAAATAATTATAAGGAGAGCTACAGGGCTTTGTATATTTATTTATACTGGAAGATGGGAGAAGATATTATGCCTTTCTTGGATTCATAATCTGCCAAGATTAAAAATGGATAAGCTTGAGATTGTTTTGTCTGAATGTTATCCATGTCTGAATAAATGATTTTTGTAACTTATGACTTGTTTTATTTTGATGATCATGGCATCAAAAGGCTTGGATTTTGAAATAACTGTGTATGATCAACTAAAGGAGTCGTACACACTGATCACGTTGACTCGACTTGAGTAGGGTAATCTTCAGACATATTCTACAAATAATACAACCCTTTCAGGGTGGCCAGCAAACCTGGAATCCTTGAAAACCGGGGAAAAAACAAGAATTGGAAACAGCCTGGAAAAAAACGGGAATTTGATTTGGAAATCAGGATTTTTCGTTATTTTCAGATTCCACACACACATTTAGCACCAATTCACATACGACATGGTTTTCAGTAAAGTGCAGAATTCAATTCAGTACATGATAATGGTGAGCGTTTAAATCGAAGGACATACAAGAAACGTCACAGGTTTGCTTGAGGATTGCGAAGTTCTTGACTCACGCTTAACACAACTGGAAACACTGCCCCCTGTGTAGATGTATTATTGGTGAAGTACCTAGCACCTCAAGGCACCTATGTTTGCCTGTGGGTTGCATGTGCAAGGATAAGATATTTGCGGAACAAATGTCTCGCTGGGAACTCAATCGCAGAGTTTCGATTAGTGTTGCGTCTTCTGATGACATGGGTGGGACCACATTGCTATTTTTCCGATCGAAATGACAATGTTATCACATTCATGATATTCAAAGGGAATTTTAACTTCTTTTCTAGAAGAGAGCAAAGCTCTTTGCTTATAGCCTACCTACACAAGAGATTGAGTGACAGTGCCCAAATTGACAGGAAACACGAAGAAAATGAACATGCAGTGATCTTGACGGGGTTGCACGCCAGAAAATGTGAGTGGTGCCCATTTCTTTCACTGCACTGCACTTAGAGGCAGCACAGGTAGTAATATGAAATTAAAGTTAAAATGATACAAATTTATGGTACTCAATTTTTTCAATTTTTCTTTCATGTAAAGTATTAGAAATAATGCTAATATAATCCAAACCCAACCAATTCAAACGAAGTGCCTGTGGTGTATGCCAGTGTTCATTTTGATAGCCAGGAAAATTTAATTTTTTCTGGGTCGTCTTATAACATGAGCCCTGCATCATTCTAAGCGCATTTTAAGGTATTTAAGGTCAAAATTTAATCAATAAAATTTTAGCGTTTTTTAGAATAATTGTTTAAAAATGTCAATGTTTGACCCAAGATTTCGCATAAAATACTCATATTTTCGAAAAATAGAACATGACATTATATAAAGATGTTATTCATGAACACGTTTCACCAAGAAATCGTGGTGCTAAAACAGCACATTTCTCGCAATTAGTAATGTAAATTAGAGAGTTTCAATGACCTCTCATCTATTCAAATTCACGTTTAAAACAGGACGCAATTTAAAATGAAATAACACAAATATAATAAAATGAAATATACAAATCCTAACTTATCCAACTGAGTAAGTTGAGCGGGCGACTGAAGGCTATCAATCTTTATTTCATATTTATTTTGAATAGGTTTTAAATATTTTCCAAAAGATTAATTTGTAAACGTATAACGAAAACTCCAATTTAAAAAACGAAGAAATATAACATACACATTCTAACTTACATAGCTTCTAACTGCCTCAAAACATTTCTAAACTTACGATCACGAGATGCAGGATTTTCAGAGCGGCCGATTAAGTTTGACGCCTATTTACTCAAAAACAACTCATATTTTCGAACATGGCCTTATTTGAAGATCTGTTTTTGATGAACATATTCCATTTAAAAAAAACGTATCTTCGTAATTGTAGTTGAAGGAAGACGCCGAAAATATTTTGAATTTTTTCAATTTTTGAAAAATCGGGGTTTTCAACCAACATAACGCCTGTGCCATTCCCTTAAACGCCCTTTACACTATCCAACAACAAAATTTCATCAAAATCGATGGCTCTTTTTTTTAAATTGTGAAAATGTCCGAAGAGCTTCATGTAAAGTACCATCCAAAATTAAAATATCGATTTCAAATTGAAGTGGCCGCGACATCAACCAGATCGATTGGGGAATATTAACTTTGGAGAAAATCGGTTGAATAGTTTAACCGCTTGCGTTTTTCACTAACAGATATTTTGCCGTCAGTCGATTTTTCGGTATCAAGGACCCATAAAACATGGCTTCTGGCTACACCACGTGTTACAGAATTTTTTCTATATTTAGCAACTGAATTTATCTGCATTTTCGTTATCAGGGTCCTGTAATAAGAGATTTTTTGCCGAAAATTCACCATTTTCGCGCAGTATTACATAACTTTCTCTTCTAAAGAGGTTCATTCTTAAGCGCGACAAAGTAAAATTCATCATAATTGTAAGTGTAGAAAGACGAAAAAATTTTGAATTTTTTCAATTTTCAAAAGTCAGAATTTTCAACGAACATGAGCTCTACACTCTTGATCGTTCTATACGCTATCCGAGGTGAAAATTGAATTAAAATTGTTTATGCAGTTTTTTGAGAAAAAGAAATTGTTTAAAAAATAAAAATTGCCTTTATTTACACAAAATTACGCGAAAACAACTCAAATTTTCGAAAGATTGTACATGACCTTATTTCAAAATCTAGCTTTAAGGAGCAGATTTCATTAAAGGAAAAATATCTTATCTTCATAATTGTAGGAAGACGCCGAAAAATGTTGATTTTTGCAGTTTTCGATAAATCATAGTTTTCAAAGAATATGAGATCTACACCATTCTCACAAGCAGTCTTCACACTATTCAAAAACAAAATTTAATCAAAAACGTTGGAGCCATTTCTTTCAAAATGTCCCAGGGTGTTCAAAAATTAAAATAACGGTTTCAAATTTAAGGGGTCGCGACATCACCAGATCGTTTAAGGAATACAAAATTTGAAGAAATCGGCTGAACGGTTTAGCCGCTAGCGTTGTTCACTGGACAGACAGACGGACGTTTTGCCGTCAACCGAGTTTTCGGTATCGAGGGTATATTACGTAACTTTCTGTTTAGTAGTGCGTAAGCGGTAGAAGGTGAGAACGTGTTGTAATGTGTGAAAAAGAACCTGGAAAATTTGTATTCTCAGGCCTGAAAAAACGAGAAAAAACCTTGAATTCCAAAAAGCCAGATCGCTGGCCACCCTGAACCCTTGTTAAGTAATCCAAATTGAATACAGCACAACTTATCTAGGGTGGCCAGCGAACCTGGAATCCTTGAAAACCGAAAAAAAAAACTGGAATTTGAAATAGCCTGGAAAAAACGGAAATTTGATTTGAAAACCTGGATTTTTCCTTATTTTCAGATTTTTTCCCCTAACATTTAGTACGTTTATATACGGCATCGTATTCAGTAAAGTGCAGAAATCAACTCAGTGCATGATAATGGCGAATATTAAAATCGAAGTATGTATGAGAAGTGTCACATGTTTGCTTGAGAATCGCGAAGTTCTTGACTCGTGCATAATACAACTTCAAACACCCTTGTGTAGGTGCAACATGGGTAGAGGTTGCCTGTGAGTTACTCGTGCATGGACAAGATATTTGCGGAACAAAGTCTCACTCGCTGAATTTCGGTTATTGTAGCGCCTCGTTTTTTATGACTTGGGCGGCACCACATTGCTATTTTTCCGATCAAAATGACCATGTTATCACATTCATGATATTCAAAGGGAATTTTAACTTCTTTTGTAGAAGAGCGCAGTCAAAGCTATCTTTGCTTATAGTCTATGGGGAAATTGAGTGAGTGCCCGAATTGACAGGGAGCACGAAGAAAATGAACATGCTTTGATCTTGACAGGATTGCGCACCAGGAGATAAGAGTATTTCCTTCGTTGCATTGTTCTTCAAGGCAGCGAAGGTAGTAATATGAAATTGAAGTTAAAATGTTGGTACAAATATATAGTACTCGATTTTTTCAATTTTTCTTTCATGTAAAGTATTAGAAATAATGCTAATATGACCCAAACCCAACCAATTCAAACGAAGCGCCTGTGATACATGCCAGCGTTTATTTTGATAGTCAGGAACAGTAGTCATTTCTAACTTTTACATACGAAACATACCATAATTAACGATCAAAATTTGTTGAAGTAATTTGTTAGTTCGAAGTTAATTTTATGACATTCCATCAATCTACTTTCTTTTATAAGAATAGCAATAGCTTCCAAAAGCGTCTCAAATTATGTACGAAGCCCAGAACATTCGAAACGCGCGACTGTTTGATGTAAAATTACACAAAAAACATTCATATTTTCGAAAAATTAATCATGAACGTATTTTAATTTTTTTTACTGCAGGACATGAAAAATTTCGTTCCGTTTCTACGTTGGAGAGGTTCCGTTGTATGCTGTGAAAAATGCCATTTAACTTCACGGGCCGGAGAAATTTTCCGGTTAAGGCAGGTATCTGGCTTGTACAGGTTCCTGTTTAGACAGATTTTACTATATATGTACACTGTATATTGGGCACTAACCAATAAGAAACATGAATATATCGTTGATTTGACTTGACTGAATTAACTTAGGAGAATATGTAATTATATAATTATCCGGGCCCTCATCACTAATGAGAAGGTTAGAATTGAAAATAGGAAAAATGAATATGAAATATTCTGGAATTTAGACATATGAAGGAAAAGCTTAGTTCATCGGCAGTAAAATAAGTCAGCGAAGTAAAAAGAAAGAGACAGAAGAGTAGACGACGCTCAACTAGGCTTACTGGGAATACCTTACTGGAATGATGGAACATTATGCACACACCTTTGTGACTGCCAATTGCACGTGGAGTCCCTCAGAGATCGATTTTAGGCCATATTCTCTTCCTACTATACGTAAATGATATGCCCTCCACGATTCGAAACGGAAGAACAGTTCTCTTTGCGGATGATACGAACATTCTTTGAAATAAAGAAACGGTAAATAATACAATATCAGATGTTTCAAATTTCGAAATAAATTAAAAGTAAATGAAAAGAAAACTGTTTTAATGCAATTTTCCATATCAAGTAAACAATTCTGTATTCCATTGAAAATGAACAGTGGACCATTGATAGGTGTTAAGGCAACAACACTTTTAGGTCTCTCAATTCAGTCAAACCTCAAATCGAACGTCCATTTAAATGAATTGAACACAAAATTAAGTTCATTATGCTACGCGTTCAAAATTCTTTCAAATTCATTCAGCCTTCATACTGCTCGTTGTGTATATTTCGCGAATGTTCATTCCCGCCTGACATAAGGCATTATATTTTGGAGAAATACATCTTATAGCTTCCAGACCTTTAGATTACAAAAAAGAATTGTATGAATAATAACCAAATACCACCCACGTGATTCTTGTAAGCCTCTCTTTATTCATCTAGGTATTTTTCCATTGTCTTGTCTGTTGATTTACGAATCAGTGGTTTTTGTCAAAAATGACTTGCTTAAGGGCGGGAATATATTTTCACAAAACGCCAATGTCTATAACACTCGACGTAGTCATTATATTCATCAGGTGACAGTATCAACAGCTCGTTACAAAAAATTCACATACAATACTTGAGCATTTTTTTACAACAGATTGCCAGATGACATTAAACGATTAAATTCGATAGAAAAGTTTAAATCCCAAGTAAAATTGTTTCTACTGCTTAATTGTTTCTATTCAATTAGAGACTATTCTGAGCATCGGAAAGAAAGTAACATCCATTTTAACATTAATATTTAATGTATTATTTAATGTTTGGATTGTATAATTCTAAACAACCAATTATAAGTATTGAACTGCAGCTTCTAGGTTAATGACCCCCATATCGATCAGGTTTTTCGTCCAGTTTCCCTGATCCACTGAGCAAATGCTGAGATGGCCCCTTGTTTTGCTTCTGGACATAAATGTAACTTCCTTATCAGTGCACGTCTTCTAGAATTCAGTGGGAAATATAGTTATTCAAATTATCGTTCTCCATGATGTTGCAGGATATATAAATATCAAAACTATCATAGTTATGTCATTGGAACAAAAATATAAGCAGTTTTTTAAAATATTAAATCTTTCATTTCATTTACCCTTTCATCGTGTTATTTTTGGTTGGTCACCGTTGAATATTGTCCATTTATTCTACTTTAAAAAATGTTTCTCAAAACTTCTTTCTCTCCATTAAACATGGCGGCCGACATTTTGTCCTGCAACGCTGTCGTCCATAAGCGCTGTACTGCAATCAAATGCTTGAACGCTCTATAGCGAATAGAGAGTTTGTGCACCCTCGAACCATGGATAAATGTTTGCCAGTGTTAATTTATGCTCGAACGTTAAGGTACTATCGATCTTCTGCGCATGCAGTTTATGTTTCTCACCGCTTTAGTGCATCTGCGCATGCGCAGAAGATCGATAGTGTTTTAACATTCGAGTGTGCACAAAGTAGAGAGGAAGGATGGCTCCTGTTAAAACATCCCTATGAAGAAGTCTAAGAGTTTCGCTGATGTATATGCACGTCCGCGAGTCCGGGAAATATTTAAATTTAATTATGTATGTGGAAAATCTCTTAACATGCTCTTACAATCTGTAAAAGAAAACTGCCACGAATATGAATAGAAAGAAAACCGATTTTAAGCCGGAAACATGTGCACCGGTACGCATCTCGCATTCAAGTCTCGATTTGAAAATAAACATAATATTTATCACACAAAAAGTAAATCCAATGTAATATATAAAGAAAAAAAGAATTTTTACAGAAGTTCACATTACACTGCACTTCCTAATATCAATTATTTCTTGTAGCGCACTATATTTTTGTCGGACAAGGACACGACAAAAGGAAGTGTCGACGACATTTACAAGTTAGTAAACGAACAAATGTGAGAAGGGAGTCTAATGGGCTCAAGGGCACAACGACCACAGAACCTTCAGTTATGTTGCTAGCACTAGCTGTCACTTTGGTCCATCCTTAGGAAAATCTCTCTATAAGAGTTTTCTCGTTCGCCTCTGCGGAGCGAAAGAGTTCCTCGCTCGAGTCGGTCAGCGAGCGAGTTTTTTCGAACACATTTCTACTCTTTCATTTTTTATATGATATTAGACCTTCGCTACAGTAAGAAAACACTAAACAGTGCGTAGAACTGAGTGAGGTTATAATATTTAGCAGTAAAAGACATGATAAACAACCAGTTTTTAAATTGTTTATTTTAATTTTCTCTTTAAACGGGAATGAACATGAAAAAAACTTGTGTGAAAGTTA
>BLKR01001098.1:0-27500 GCA_011170035.1 Teleogryllus occipitalis
AACTGCTGCAATCAGATGAAACAAAACCTTTCGAGGTAGAAATAGGTCTAATAGGTCGAGGTGGAAATAGGTCCGGCGGCGGAAGCCTACGACTTCACTGGCAATAAATTTTACACAATTAGTACCCTTTCCAGCAAAATCAAAAAGTTAAAATAATATTGGAACCAGGAAATAAAACAGCATTTTTTAACAGTACCCAACTGCTGCAATCAGATGAAACAAAACCTTTCGAGGTGGAAATAGGTCTAATAGGTCGAGGTGGAAATAGGTTCGGCGGCGGAAGCCTACGACTTCACTGGCAATTAATTTTACAAAATTAGTACCCTTTCCAGCAAAATCAAAAAGTTAAAATAATATTGGAACCAGGAAATAAAACAGCATTTTTTAATAGTGCCCAACTGCTGCAATCAGATGAAACAAAACCTTTCGAGGTGGAAATAGGTCTAATAGGTCGAGGTGGAAATAGGTCCGGCGGCGGAAGCCTACGTCTTCACTGGCAATTAATTTTACACAATTAGTACCCTTTCCAGCAAAATCAAAAAGTTAAAATAATATTGGAACCAGGAAATAAAACAGCATTTTTTAACAGTGCCCAACTGCTGCAATCAGATGAAACAAAACCTTTCGAGGTGGAAATAGGTCTAATAGGTCGAGGTGGAAATAGGTCCGGCGGCGGAAGCCTACGACTCCACTGGCAATTAATTTTACACAAATTTTACACAGTTTGTTTCATGTATTCAACGGCCCACCCGCTAATCGTGTCGAAGGTTACAATTTTCAATTGCCAATATTAAAGATGAGGTTGCTTATAAATTTTGGTGAATATCAGAATTCAAAAAGTAGGACGCGTTAGGATTATTTATTTATTTATTTATTTATTTATTTATTTATTTATTTATTTATTTATTTATTTATTTATTTATTTATTTATTTATTTATTTATTTATTTATTTATTTATTTATTTGTTTGTTTGTTTGTTTGTTTGTTTGTTTGTTTGTTTGTTTGTTTGTTTGTTTGTTTGTTTGTTTGTTTGTTTGTTTGTTTGTTTGTTTGTGTGTTTGTGTGTTTGTTTGTGTGTTTGTTTGTTTGTGTGTTTGTGTGTTTGTTTGTTTGTGTGTTTGTGTGTTTGTGTGTTTGTGTGTTTGTGTGTTTGTGTGTTTGTGTGTTTGTGTGTTTGTGTGTTTGTGTGTTTGTGTGTTTGTGTGTTTGTGTGTTTGTGTGTTTGTGTGTTTGTGTGTTTGTGTGTTTGTGTTTTTGTGTGTTTGTGTGTTTGTGTTTTTGTGTGTTTGTGTTTTTGTGTGTTTGTGTGTTTGTGTTTTTGTGTGTTTGTGTGTTTGTGTGTTTGTGTGTTTGTGTTTTTGTGTGTTTGTGTGTTTGTGTGTTTGTGTGTTTGTGTGTTTGTGTGTTTGTGTGTTTGTGTTTTTGTGTGTTTGTGTGTTTGTGTGTTTGTGTGTTTGTGTGTTTGTGTGTTTGTGTGTTTGTGTGTTTGTGTGTTTGTGTGTTTGTGTGTTTGTGTGTTTGTGTGTTTGTTTGTGTGTTTGTTTGTGTGTTTGTTTGTGTGTTTGTTTGTGTGTTTGTTTGTGTGTTTGTTTGTGTGTTTGTTTGTGTGTTTGTTTGTGTGTTTGTTTGTGTGTTTGTTTGTGTGTTTGTTTGTGTGTTTGTTTGTGTGTGTGTTTGTTTGTGTGTTTGTTTGTGTGTTTGTTTGTGTGTGTGTTTGTGTGTGTTTGTTTGTGTGTTTGTCTGTGTGTTTGTGTGTTTGTGTGTTTGTGTGTTTGTGTGTTTGTTTGTGTGTTTGTTTGTGTGTTTGTTTGTGTGTTTGTTTGTGTGTTTGTTTGTGTGTTTGTTTGTGTGTTTGTTTGTGTGTTTGTTTGTGTGTTTGTTTGTGTGTTTGTTTGTGTGTTTGTTTGTTAGTGTGTTTGTTTGTGTGTTTGTTTGTTTGTTTGTTTGTTAGTGTGTTTGTTAGTGTGTTTGTTTAGTTGTTTGTTTAGTTGTTTGTTTAGTTGTTTGTTTAGTTGTTTGTTTAGTTGTTTGTTTAGTTGTTTGTTTAGTTGTTTGTTTAGTTGTTTGTTTAGTTGTTTGTTTAGTTGTTTGTTTAGTTGTTTGTTTAGTTGTTTGTTTAGTTGTTTGTTTAGTTGTTTAGTTGTTTGTTTAGTTGTTTAGTTGTTTGTTTAGTTGTTTAGTTGTTTGTTTAGTTGTTTAGTTGTTTGTTTAGTTGTTTAGTTGTTTGTTTAGTTGTTTAGTTGTTTGTTTAGTTGTTTAGTTGTTTGTTTAGTTGTTTAGTTGTTTGTTTAGTTGTTTGGTTGTTTGTTTAGTTGTTTAGTTGTTTGTTTAGTTGTTTAGTTGTTTGTTTAGTTGTTTAGTTGTTTGTTTAGTTGTTTAGTTGTTTGTTTAGTTGTTTGTTTAGTTGTTTGTTTAGTTGTTTGTTTAGTTGTTTGTTTAGTTGTTTGTTTAGTTGTTTGTTTAGTTGTTTGTTTAGTTGTTTGTTTAGTTGTTTGTTTAGTTGTTTGTTTAGTTGTTTAGTTGTTTGTTTAGTTGTTTAGTTGTTTGTTTGTTTGTTTAGTTGTTTGTTTGTTTGTTTAGTTGTTTGTTTGTTTAGTTGTTTGTTTGTTTGTTTAGTTGTTTGTTTGTTTGTTTAGTTGTTTGTTTGTTTGTTTAGTTGTTTGTTTGTTTGTTTAGTTGTTTGTTTGTTTGTTTAGTTGTTTGTTTGTTTGTTTAGTTGTTTGTTTGTTTAGTTGTTTGTTTGTTTAGTTGTTTGTTTGTTTTGTTGTTTGTTTGTTTAGTTGTTTGTTTGTTTAGTTGTTTGTTTGTTTAGTTGTTTGTTTGTTTAGTTGTTTGTTTGTTTAGTTGTTTGTTTGTTTAGTTGTTTGTTTGTTTAGTTGTTTGTTTGTTTAGTTGTTTGTTTGTTTAGTTGTTTGTTTGTTTAGTTGTTTGTTTGTTTAGTTGTTTAGTTGTTTAGTTGTTTGTTTGTTTAGTTGTTTAGTTGTTTAGTTGTTTAGTTGTTTAGTTGTTTAGTTGTTTAGTTGTTTAGTTGTTTAGTTGTTTAGTTGTTTAGTTGTTTAGTTGTTTAGTTGTTTAGTTTGTTTAGTTGTTTGTTTGTTGTTTAGTTGTTTGTTTAGTTGTTTAGTTGTTTGTTTAGTTGTTTAGTTGTTTGTTTAGTTGTTTAGTTGTTTAGTTGTTTAGTTGTTTGTTTAGTTGTTTAGTTGTTTGTTTGTTTGTTTAGTTGTTTGTTTGTTTGTTTAGTTGTTTGTTTGTTTAGTTGTTTGTTTGTTTGTTTAGTTGTTTGTTTGTTTGTTTAGTTGTTTGTTTGTTTGTTTAGTTGTTTGTTTGTTTGTTTAGTTGTTTGTTTGTTTGTTTAGTTGTTTGTTTGTTTGTTTAGTTGTTTGTTTGTTTGTTTAGTTGTTTGTTTGTTTGTTTAGTTGTTTGTTTGTTTGTTTGTTTAGTTGTTTGTTTGTTTGTTTGTTTAGTTGTTTGTTTGTTTGTTTGTTTAGTTGTTTGTTTGTTTGTTTAGTTGTTTGTTTGTTTGTTTAGTTGTTTGTTTGTTTGTTTGTTTAGTTGTTTGTTTGTTTGTTTGTTTAGTTGTTTGTTTGTTTGTTTAGTTGTTTGTTTGTTTGTTTAGTTGTTTGTTTGTTTGTTTAGTTGTTTGTTTGTTTGTTTAGTTGTTTGTTTGTTTGTTTAGTTGTTTGTTTGTTTAGTTGTTTATCTTCTTCTTCGGCATTTTCCCCTTAGGAGCTTGCCGTTTTCACCCTCCACAACTCTCGATCCTCCCAATCTTGTGGTTTGAGGCCTTTATCCTTCATAGCTTCCTGAATGTATTTTTCCCATTCTAAAACTGGTCTTCCTCTTTTCCGTCTCTCAGGTGGTTGCCATTTTAAGATCTTGTGTGGCCATCTGTTTTCTGACATTCTCTGAACATGTCCATACCACTGCAGTGCTCTATTTTCCAAGGTCTTCGTAATAGAACAAAATATATTCATTCTTCTCCATATTTCTTCATTTCGCACTCTGTCCTTGCGAGTAAGTTGTAGGCATCGTCTCATGTAGTCCATTTCCACTGTCCTTATCTTATCTCTTATTTTTTGTGTTTGTGGCCACATTTCTGCTCCATATAGTACTATATTTTCTACCACACAATGGAATATCCTTCTTTTGACGTCTTGGCGGATATTGTTATTCCATAATATGCCGTGTAAAGCTTTGGTTGCTTTCTTCCCCATAATTATTCTCGAGTTTATATCTGCAGCACATGTACCCGAGTTGTTTATTAAAGATCCAAGATATTTGAAGGTGTTACAGCTTTTAATTTTGTTACCATTCACGTCTATATCTGTTATTCCTTGTCCAATGCACATACATTCGGTTTTATTAAAATTTATTTCTAATCCCCATTTATTATATTCTTCTATTAACTTTCTTAGCATGTACACCATATCCTCTTCATCTTGGGCAAAGATTACCTGGTCATCAGCAAATAGAAGGGAGTGAAAGGTTTCGTCTCCAATTTTTATTCCCATGCCAGAACATTTTCTGTACCAGTTATAGAGGGCTTGTTCTAGGTAGATATTGAACAAAATGGGAGATAACCCACATCCTTGTTTTAGACCCTTGTTTATCAGAAAGCTTCCCGTTAACTTATCCCCAATTTTTATTTGGGCTTCGGTGTTTTTGTAAAGTTTTTTAACCAGATTGATCCACTTTTCTTTTATATCAACCTTTCTCATTGCTTCCCATATCTTTTTTCTTGGGACACTATCGTATGCTTTCTGGAGGTCTATAAAGGTTACATAAATATTCATATTTCTGCTTTTATGTTTCTCTATAACTTGTCTGATACAGTGGATGTTATCTAGGCATGATCGTCCTCGTCTAAAACCACTCTGCTCTTCACTCAATACAGGTTTATCTTCTTCGATTTTTTACTTAGAATACTAGAAAACAATCTTGCTGTTGACGGTATGACACTTATTCCCCTGTAATTCGCACATGATTGTTTGTCCCCTTTTTTAAATATAGAAGAGATGTAGGATATGTTCCATTCTACAGGTGGATCCTCTCCTACTTCTATCTTATTGAACATTTTCTTTAGGTATTTGACAACCACATCTCCACCATATTTCAGGAGCTCCATTCTTACATTTCCAGGTCCTGGGGCTTTATTGGTTTTTGCTTTGCATAGTGCCTTTTTAATATCATCCTCAGTTATTTCAAAATTGCTTTCCTCCACATCTCTTATTTCTTCTTCTCCCTCACATTCTGGTCTGTTTTCTTGTAGAAGCATTGAGTAGTGGTGTATCCATTTTTGAGAGGGAATTCTTTGTACTATGCTTTTACACTGATTATTTCTTCTAATTTTATTTATAATTTTCCAGGCTTCTGATGATTTATTGTATCCTACAGTTCCATCGATGTATGTACATAACCTGTCCCAATGTTCATTTTTTTCCATTTTTACACCTGTTTTAACTTTTTGTCGAATCAAAACATATTTCTCTCTTGACTCTGGTGTTTTATCATTTAACCATTTCATATATGCCTTCTTCTTCTCTTGAATCATTTCTTCTAAATTCTCAGAAAACTTTTCTGTATATTTTCTTTTTCTTTCTTCTTCCCCAAGTGCTTCCTTAGCTGCTTCCAAAATACTATCCTTCAAGTGTTGGTACATTTCTGTGAGATTGCCATCCTTTTCCAAATTTAATTTGTTTCTCAGTCTATTTTGGTAGAGCATTTTGACACTATACTGATTCAAGAGGTCTGTCTTGAATATAGATTCCTTGTTCTCTATAAGCTCATTGTCTATTTTTGGAGCGGTTTTCTTTACATTCGTATAACATAGCTTTCCCACTACCATGTGATGGTTGCTGGCACATTCAGGTCGTCTATAAACCCGCACATCCTTTAATAATGTTTGTCTTATCCTCCTCATTATCATTAAATCTATAATAGACTTACGTTGTCTTGTGGGTTCTTCCCATGTAAATTTATGTATGTCCTTATGTTGAAACATAGTATTTGTTACAACACATTCTTACTCCCTACATAGATCAATAAGTCTGTTGCCATTGTCGTTTACCACATCTTCTCCAAAAGGGCCAACTACCTCTTTTTCGTGGTGTCCAACTCTACAATTCAAATCTCCAATGACAATTAGTTCAACTTGCTTGCTCACTACTTCTATAATATCACCAAGCTCACTAAAGAAAGCATCTTTTTCTTCACTTAAAGCGTTGTCATTAACTCCATATACTCCAATGATAGTTGTACTTTGGTTGTGAATATTAAGTTCGACTTTGATCAATCTTTCACTTATTTGTTCAAAATTTGTTACATGTTTTCTGTATTTATTATTAATAAGTATCGAGACGCCGGATTTTGCATGTTGTGATTTTGGTACTCCACTCCAAATGTGATAGTAGTTTCCTAGCACTTCTTCTCCGTACCCCTTCTTCTTAGTTTCTGTTAGGACCACAATATCCAGTTTCAATTTATCTATTTCTGCCACAACTTCTGTCTGCTTCGGTCTCAAACCTTGCACATTCCATGTACCGATTGAGATTGTCCTTTTCCGTAGCCAAAGTCGTCTCCGGTTGACTGTCCGTATCCGAGGCTTTTGTATTGGGGAGAATGCACCTCAAAGAGCTTTTACAAAGAATGGGTTGCAGGCCCATTGCTCCAACCCTCCTCCTTTACCCGGGCTTGGGACCGGCAACGGCGGCTACTGAGCTACTCAATCCACTCGGCGCCCACCGTAGGCGGAGTTTTTGTTTATTTATTTGTTTATTTGTTTGTTTATTTGTTTGTTTATTTGTTTGTTTATTTGTTTGTTTATTTGTTTGTTTATTTGTTTGTTTATTTGTTTGTTTATTTGTTTGTTTATTTGTTTGTTTATTTGTTTGTTTATTTGTTTGTTTATTTGTTTGTTTATTTGTTTGTTTATTTGTTTGTTTATTTGTTTATTTATTTGTTTGTTTATTTGTTTGTTTATTTGTTTGTTTATTTGTTTATTTATTTGTTTATTTATTTGTTTATTTATTTGTTTATTTATTTGTTTATTTATTTGTTTATTTATTTGTTTATTTATTTGTTTATTTATTTGTTTATTTATTTGTTTATTTATTTGTTTATTTATTTGTTTATTTATTTGTTTATTTATTTATTTGTTTATTTGTTTATTTGTTTATTTATTTGTTTATTTGTTTATTTGTTTAATTATTTGTTTAATTATTTGTTTAATTAATTGTTTAATTAATTATTTAATTAATTGTTTAATTAATTGTTTAATTAATTGTTTAATTAATTGTTTAATTAATTGTTTAATTAATTATTTAATTAATTGTTTAATTAATTGTTTAATTAATTGTTTAATTAATTGTTTAATTAATTGTTTAATTAATTGTTTAATTAATTGTTTAATTAATTGTTTAATTAATTGTTTAATTATTTATTTATTTATTTATTTATTTATTTATTTATTTATTTTACGTCAAAGTTAAAACTGCGTATGACGTGCTATAGGGAAAAGTGAATTGTGTCCACATTTTCAAAATTCTGTGATCCCTACACTGTCATATACTACTTAAATTTTGAAGGGGAAAAAAACTCCCATGTAATAAAATCTATTTTCAAGGATAAATAAGCAATAAATTTTGGCTCTTATCATGTTGTGCTTCGGAATAATACTTCCTGCCGCGACAACATGGAAACGATAATTAGAATAATAGTATTTCTAACTGAATTCTAGAAGACGTGCACAGAAAATGAAGTTACATCTATGTCCAGAAGCAAAACAAGGGGCCATCTCAGCATTTGCTCAATGGATCAGGGAAACTGGACCAAAAACATGATCAAGATGGGGGGCATTGACCCGGAAGTTGTAGTACAATAGTTGTTAAGGTTGTTTATACACATTTATACAGTCCAAATGGTAAATAATGCATTATGAATCATTGTTAAAATTAATGTTACTTTTCTTGTGATGCTCAGTATATTCTCTAATTGTATAGAAACAGTTATGCAGCAGAAACGATTTCACTTGGGATTTTAACTTTTCTAATGAATTTAATCGTTTAATGTCACCTGGCAAAGTGTTGTAAAATAATGTAAATGTATTGTATGTGAATTTTTTGTAATGAGCTCTTGATACTGTCATCTGATGAATGATTTATACGTCGAATGTTATAGTAATAATTTCGGCATTTTCTGAAAATATATTCCCGCCCTTAAGCAAGTCATTTTTGACAAAAACCGCTGATACGTAAATAAACAGACACGGTAATGGTAAAATTCCTAGATTAATGAAGAGAGGTTTACATGAATCACGTGATGTTGGTATTGTAACGAATTAAAGGCCTTTGCCCCAGCCACATAATAAATAAAGTGATGCAATTGTCATAATTGCCAATGAAAAAATATACAATGAAATTAGATTCTACATTGGTATGAAAATATTAATGCAACGTACGCATTTTTGATTCAGCGAATT
Organism: Teleogryllus occipitalis; assembly: GCA_011170035.1. Classification (NCBI taxonomy): domain Eukaryota; kingdom Metazoa; phylum Arthropoda; class Insecta; order Orthoptera; family Gryllidae; genus Teleogryllus; species Teleogryllus occipitalis. The sequence continues at coordinate 8,478 of BLKR01001098.1, forward strand.
AGTTTTTATTAATAACTCGTACATTACTTTACGATAAAACACAATTAACCAATTTGAAAAATTTCTTGTAACATATGAAATTCACTCATTGCAATATAAACTGCAGAAATAAGAGGACACTTGGAATAATATGAAAAATGTTTCAAAAACCTGGGAACATTCGTAATTTTGAAATTTGACTTATTCACCCTGCAGAGAGTGATCTCATGAATTCATTTTGAGTGCCACAACCACTGGCACTCTTCATGTGTCAGTGATAAAAGCTTACCACACACCCTTTTAACAACGTAATTCTAACTAATAACTTGTCCTAAGCACCTCACAAATTTATCCAAATAAGTGAATTAACCTTTTTATCACACATTCGCGCATCTATTCATCTGCATTAAATTGCCCGACACACAAGGTCGTACTCGAAACTACTTTCAGCTTCAGGCTTCTGTTAGCTTGTCTTGAAGTATTGGTAGTAACATTAGGAATATTGAAAGCATCGTTTTGTCACTGAAATGTCTTCCCTCATGGCACAAAACTGGCATTTGTTTCATCATAACATTCTTTCAGTTAAGTGCAGTTCATGTTATAAAGCAAGAAGTTGGGGTCAAGATTTCTATACACTTGTATCAGAATTAACACGTTTAGTTTCCTTTAAGGATGTGTAGTTAGTTTTAGGTAATTAAAGCGTAAATATTAGTACAAAATGATACTAATTTTTTAAATTTTTCTTTCGTGAAAAAGAATTAGAAATAATGTTAAAATAATCCAAACCCAACCAATTCAAATACACAGCCTCTGGTACATTATTTTGACAACCGGTATCCGTAGTCATTTGTAACGTTTTCAAATGAAACCTACCGTAATCAGTGTTTAAAATTTCTTGAAATAAAGAAATAATTTTTAATTTTTCAATAAAAATACTTTAATTCTTCAATCTCCTTTCTTTTATTAGAATAGCAATAGCTCTGAAACACTTCTGGAATTATTTTCACGAAGAGCTGAAAATTGAAACCGGGAGACTATATTTGATTCCAAGTTATACAGAACTCTTATTTTCGAAACATTCAACATGGCTTTTTTGAAAATACGTTATAGATAATGACTGATTCTACGGCATTTTTATTCTTTCATAACAGGATCGCAAATATCGATTTGCTTTGGAGGCACCTTTCACAGCCGGATTCAACTATATCCCTTCTTCTTCTTCATCTTCGTGAAGATTCAAAAGCCTGTTTTACACGGTCATTTTTTCATCTTTTTTTCCGTAGAGAAGTTGGACTGGATTGATATAAAATGGTTGTATGCGTACCGAAACTGGATGAACGTCATTCCAGCGTTCTACTCGGTCATTTCTGGTCTGTACGTAATCGTGATGAAAATACTTCCTCCAAACAGTTGAACATTCCATTTACGGAAACAAATTAAATTAGCGGAAAGAATGATAAGATAGTTACGAATTCGCAGAGCAAGGAGTAGAAAGACGTGTGGGGTATAGTGGCTTTATTTGCGAGGGGGGTCACTGAACGCAAAGATTCAATATCACAAACCACTCTCAAAATGAAACACGTGCCCACGCTACGCACCAGATCTATATACTCCGTGTCGGAGAACCCACGCAATCGAAGAAAGTTCCATAAAATGACACTGGGGGTGCCGTAGTCAAACTGGATGAAATCTGTACGGAAAAATGAAGCATGCATGCTTTTTTCGTACAAATTACATCCAGTCTGCTCAGTATCGACGAGAAACAGAGTTTTACCGGATCTTTTCATTTCCTCCCCGGTCTGTCAACTTCAGTTCTTCCCCTCGGATATTCATCCCTAGCAATCTACACGATTCTTTTGTCTTCCTTCTCTCAATATGATCATTCCATTCATTTCTTTGGTCTGCTACCTAGTTCGTAATGGGCTTAATTTTGTGCTCTTTCCTGAAGTTTCTGTTTTTTCCCTTATCCAGTAGAGTGTGAATTGTAATTTCAGAACTCTCATTTCAACGACCTCAAGTTGTTGTTCGGTGCGTTTTGTTTCACTTCTTGTTTCTCCTGCTTATGTTAGCATTGGTCTAATTATTGTTTGATATATTCTAACCATCGATTCCTGTATTAGATGTTTATTATACCATATTGAGTAGTTGATACCTCCAGTCATCTTATTACACCTTATTATTTGCTCTTTTATTTCTTTCTCTGTTTTCCCTAAGCTTGTTATTGATGTTCCTAAATATTTAATCACTACAACTTGATCTATTATTTGATTATCCGCAACCAATTTACACGTAATCGGATTATTAGCAACACTCAAGTGGCTATGTATCTCGCATATATATATATATATATATATATATATATATATATTGTCACACACCCACCTACTACCTTCCAGCCGGTGGCGATAAAGCGTGAAACAATGAATGCTCGTGAAGCGAGCTTTGAATTTTCAGGAAGCAGGATCTTTCCGGTATGAGAAAGGTCTGAACCCTTGACACAATGAATTAGGTAAAATTCTGGTAAAATGAGCATATATTCAGTTAAAAAAAAAACAAATTACACAGTGTCACAAATATACAATAAAATATGCACTTTGCGTAGATGGTCACTGCAAAGAGAACAAAAAACAAAGAGAACACAACCACAAAAAATGTATAGGCGTCACCTCGACTGCCTGAATACTTCAATAAGTACTGTTCACAATGTTTCTGCTTCTACCTCTTTCTGAATTATTCCGTGTACACCATTTAACTTTTGTTATTCTTATGTTTTCTCCGTGCACGGCCCTTTAAGTGATTCTCTACAATTGTTATATCATAGACTGTTCACAGGTGTCAGCCTTAAGCTGCACATATATTACAATGCTGTGAAATCAAACACAAAAATAAACGTGACACACAGTTACTTAAATCGTACCCTTTACAAATTATAGACAACTAATTATCCCTGATATAATACAATAAAAGCGTGACTTTCAAACAAGATCACTTTTACACTACATGAAATATCATGTTCACTCTAGAAAAGTTGTACAAGGTATGGCATTCAAACGAATTTACTGGTGCGTACAGCGAATAAACTCTAAACTGCCGCTCATACGTTCGGAATATTTCTCCCAGTAATTATTTGGAAATTTCACCTATTTTAGGACGCTTCGCTTGGTATTTAAAGCTACACGATTTCCCAGCAAATTGCCACATAGAAGTTGCCAGTTCGTTACCTCGACATCTCCTTCCCGCTCGCCATCAGTTAACCTTGAGGTTTTCGTCGCTCACCGTCCTCGCCGCGTCGCTTGACGGGTTCGATGTTCAACGATTGTACCACTTCCTTCTCCCGATTCTCCGGATTCCGCCACTCGTCCAAATTCCAGACCTTTCTCTCGATCTCTGGCTCGTATCATCCACTTATTTGGTCCAAGTCCTTCTCGCCTACGCTTGAGTCTTCACTGGAGTCGTCCTTCTGCGTGCCGCGTACCCGTCGTTCGCGCTTCCAGCTTTGAATAACAAACGGTATTGAATTGAATGCTTCTAGCACTCGGCCGACATACCACACTTTGAGCGTGCGTGGTCGTGGCGTTCAAAATTAAATGCTGGATTTCGTTTAAAGTCCTTCTGCGCGAATTTATTTCAATTATGAAACTATTTCAGATTTAAAGCAATCACATCACTTGCTTTCTCGCGTAATGTTAGTGCTAACACTGTACATTCACTTCGCTTCTGAATTCTATCACACTTATTACCGCGTTTCTCAAATCAGCTTTAACTAAGCAAGTAAAAATACACCGCCGAAAATATATCGCCGAAGAATTAGCTTGAGTCGCCGCCGCTGTCGAAATTGAAAGAGTCGCCGCCGCTGTCGAAATTGTAAGAGAGCTCTCCCGAAGCGCGTCGGGGTATTTATGACTCCGTCTGGGGAAATTTCTGGAGGGGTGAATTTTCTCCTCCTTCGCGCCCTCTCAAGAAAAACCTGATCCGTAACTTCGGACATCGGAGTGCGAAAACCTGCGGGTAGATGTGGCTTTCTCGGACCATCGCTCCGCCGCGTACCCTATTTCTCTGTGTTCTGGTCTTTTCTCGTGGCTGATTGTGGCGTTACGGGTTTGTATAATCCCGTGACGTCACTATATATATATATATATATATATATATATATATATAACAAATATAATATAATATTTTTTTGATGAAAAACAAACAAACAATTTGGCATATTGAACAGCAGATAATTGATTTTGCTTCTGTTATAGTCGTTTTAATAAAAAACAATATGATTTAATAAGGGGTTTATTTCATGAATTTCAGAAGCTGCGATTAAGAGATGGCTAGTCAAAGAAGCACTGGTGCTATTAGCACACGAGAAGGCGCGGACGCCGTCGGCGACGCCTTCCAGCTTGTGGCGCAGAGTCTGGCGCAGCTACAGGAGGCCCTGCGCCTGCAGAAGGAGGAGGCGGAGCGCGAGGTCCAGGAGGCCCTGCGCCTGCAGAAACAGGAGGCGGCGCGCGAGATCCAGGAGGCCCTGCGCCTGCAGAAACAGGAGGCGGCGCGCGAGGTCCAGGAGGCCTTGCGCCTGCAGAAACAGGAGGCGGAGCGCGAGGTCCAGGAGGCGCTGCGCCTGCACAAACAGGAGGCGGAGCGCGAGGTCCAGGAGGCTTTGCGCCTGCAGGAAGAGAGGGCAGCGGCTGTGATGCGCGAGATGGAGCGGAAGATACAGGAGAAGGACGCCGCTATCCACTCATTAGAACAGCGCCTTCGAGAGACTCAGGATAGGTTAACTGCCATGCAAGAGAGGGCGGCGGCCCCGGATGGATCTGGAGAAGCAGGAGCTATGCAACGTCTAGAAGGCCGTGTGAATGAGATAGAGGTCTCACTCCAAAGCGCGTTGCAAAATTTCATTCCCCGTGTGGAAACTCTGTTGCGCCAACTGGAGCAGCCCCGATCTCCACGTGCGTCCCTTGCCACCGCCGCCAGCGCCCGCGAAGCACCGGCGACGGGAGGGTCAGCAGCGGGCGGCGGGGAGGAGCCCCCCTCCTCCTCCTCCTCCACTTCCTCAGGCGCCGGCCACCAGGGCGCAGCGGCCGACGAGGAAGAACGCGCGAGGCAGCTGGTGAAGCTCCGGGTGCGGGAGATGAAGCTGAAGATGGAGGCACGAACCTCTCCCTCTCCCCTGGGAGAGCAGTTGTGTAAGGCGGCAGGCGAAGGAAGAATAAGTGACATAATACGCCTCATAGCCTCCGGTGCTGATGTCAATTATATAAATAACATTGGTAACACTCCTTTAAAGGAAGCAAGCTTGAAGGGGCACGCGGATGTGGTGTCGCTTCTTCTGCAACGAGGGGCCGATGCGAATGCTGTAAACGCTAGTGGAGAGTCAGCGTTGCACTGGGCTGCGTTCTACGACCAGAGCGGGCGGTTCGTGGAGGTGCTGCTGCGCGGGGGCGCCGACGTCGACGCGAGGAATTTAAATGGAGAGACTCCTCTGTTCTGGGCGGCGATCAACAACAATGAGAAAGCGGTGCGCGCGCTCCTCGCGGCCGGCGCCAGGAAGGACCTCGAGGCCTGGAGCGGACCTTATAGGAACAGGACGCCGTTTGACTTTGCGCCTTCTTCTAATATAGAGAATCTCCTAAGACCCTAACGCAAGGAATAAGCATGGAGGGCATGACACTGCACTGCACGGTGTGAGATCCAACAGTGGATTGTGAAATAAACCAAATCATTAAGCTCACATTTTCATCTGGGTGTGTATAAAAATTGTGAGGTTTCTCAATGAGATTTTTTTTGCTGTCCGCAAGTGATTGGTTCCCCTGCGTAATAATGATTTTTTCTATTTTAATCGATTAAAATACATTTAGGAATACTATTTTTAACTTTCTTTGTAATGCAATCTGAATCCTTAATTTGGGAAGAAATACGTGTAAAACAATTTAATAATTTTCAGAGTCTGATTTTTGAAAAAAAATAAAATGATTTACTTTCATTATAGAGCTTACGCTCTGAATCTTTTTGGCCAAAAACGTCATATACTAAATTGATTTTCTCTCGAATCCTCTTTAACAGAAATTTTTCACTTTTTATATCTTGGCGGTGGTAGAGTACAAGGCGACTTTTAGAGATACCCAAGGATCAAGAACAGTTACAATTGCTTTGCAATGGAAATATTGAATCAGAGATAACTCAAGGAGATTTCCGAATAAAATAAGTCGAGATTCATTAAAATTATAAATCTAGGGGAATTTAAAGGTCATTGTATTGTCAAGTACTTCTATACATTAATGCTGTTCGGCCCTAAGCCGCCATCCTGATTGAGGTTTTCTGGGTTTACTCAATCGCTTAAAGCGTATGCCGGGATGATCTCAGACGTAAATGTACAGATTTCCTTCCCCTCTTATGTGTTACTGCCCTGTATCAATCTAGACTCAGTGGTTAAGCGGAAGAGCAGGTGCTATGGCCTGAGCCTCGCCATTAATAATATTATTATTATTATTATTATTATTATTGTTGTTGTTGTTGTTGTTGTTGTTGTTGTTGTTATTATTATAATTGTTATTATTATTATGACAATGAAATTATGGCGATAGTTACTTTCTTTTCCATACTACTTACTTAGCTTGTATTGCTGCAACCAAATACGATGATTTCCCTGCAGTAAATTCATCAATATCCGTAATGCTGTAAAGTAGATAATTGTTGTTTCTGTAAGTTTTAAACTACTTCCTCAATCATGTTGTTTAGCTAGACCACATTCATAGGTGGTCTTTTAAAAACACAAAAAAAAAATAATGAAGTGAACCTCTGGGTTCCTTCGGCATGTTGTTCGTGGAGCAGGACAAGCTTCTCATTGCAACTGGGCACAACTTTCCCACAAAAGAAGCTCAACAAACATCTTCTCAAAATGTACAGTTACCGACTCATAAGTTTACTACTCGTTTTTGCCAAAATATTCGAAAAACTAACCCTTTTCTGACGAAACCAGCATATGAAAAACAGTTAACATAATTTCCAAGCATCGATTCAGTTTCATTGCTCAACACTCAACTGCTCACCAAATGCACAGAATAACAGAACATATTCACTCTGCATTTCATAAAAAGCAACACACAATATCTTCCTTTCTGGACATCACTCATGCATTTTTCTTAATCTGGCACCCGGGTCTAATCTATAAAATAATAAAACTAGGAACTCAAACGTTCATTATTTACATCATCAAACGTTTTCTCACAGAGCGTACATTCTCAGTAATAGTTAACAATACCCCTCCACCCCACACATTATCAAAGCAAGGGTCCACCATCATTAATCACTTCTAATATAGTTTAACTTACAGCCCTATTCGCCTCAGGATACTCACTAATTAACTTCCGATCATAAATTCAGAGTCATTTAAATTAAATGAAAATTTTGGCAATCATCTGATAAAGTCAACTCAATACTAAGAAAACAATACCAGAAATATTTCAACTCAGAATGTTTAGCCCAATCCGCTAGTAATTAACGACTACCAAAGAGTTGGGAAGAGATTTTGGAACTCAAGAAAGCGTGCGTAGGTAATCTCCCCATTCGTCACATATAGTTTTAGTGTATTTTGACTAAATGAATATTAAATACCCTGGGGAGCCGCCGAGGTGCAGTGCCAAGGTGGCAGCCTACAATCTCACACGTCCAAAGTTTGCATGGCTCGGGGTAGGCTGCTTTTGCGCAATACACACTTCTTCTCGTCTCCTCCGGCCTGCCATTTCCAGCTCAGGTGACGTATCCGTGACGACACCCGACGGTCGGCGGAAGTGACGAGAGGATCGCGTTTTTTCATTTATTTATCGTTAAAATGTTGGGAAGGGATTTTGGAACTCAAGAAAGCGTGCGTAGGTAATCTCCCCATACGTCACATATAGTTTTAGTGTATTTTGACTAAATGAATATTAAATACCCTGGGGAGCCGCCGAGGTGCAGTGCCAAGGTGGCAGCCTACAATCTCACACACGTCCAAAGTTTGCATCTCGGGGTAGGCTGCTTTTGCGCAATACACACTTCTTCTCGTCTCCTCCGGCCTGGAATGTCCAGCTCAGGTGACGCATCCGTGACGTTCTCACTGAGTCGTCACCCCCCACCCGACGGTCGGCGGAAGGGACGACAAGATCGAGTTGTTTTACGAAAGTATTGGGGTATCTCCCAACATCCCGAAATGAAGATATCATATTTGAGCTGGTGAAGCTAGCATCCCCACTTATTCAAAATTCAAAATTTGTTCTAAGGTCGAAAAAGTGAACCGAGCGCCACTTTTCAAAACTTGGAAAATCAATTTTAAATCAATTTCATTAAAAATCAAACAAAAAAAACTTGGAAAAATGTAAGAAAACAAAATATCCAGAGCATCTCATTTTTCCAAAACTCAAATTCTGGCGCAAGTGAATTTTATGCTTCTGTGCACCACTTTTTCAAATGTCGAAAATCACCTTTAAATAAAAAACAAAAAATCAACACCACCCAAATTTCTGAAAATTAAGAAATTCTTACGCCATAATTTTAGGCTAATTTAATGACGGCGGAGCATTACATCACTTTATCTACTCCGTAGCGAGGAAGTAGAAAATATTATCTTCTCTATTGAAGTTGTTGGAAGTTTCACCAAAATAATTGGACTTTTGCAATATTCGAAAAATCTAGATTTCAACCGATGTAACACTTGCACCATTCTCTTAAGCGTTCTTTAGGCCCACAACAGACTACACCGAGGAATGCGTTGCGAGAAATGTGGGACGTGAAATGAAGAAAATCGAGACCAGGGACACTTTCCGACCACCACACACTTGAAAGAGTTTTCTCCTTCGCCTGTGTGGACGCTAAAGAGTTCCTCGCTCGAGTTGGCGGGCGAGTTATCTCGGACACATTTTTTCTCTTTCATTTATTTTTTTCTATACTTTGGGTTTATCTCAGGTTTAAATTGGCACGATCGTTTTGTGAAGCAATAAACCGGTAAGAAGCGAGATATTGGAGTGTTTTGTGAAGTGAAATTTCGTGCAGTAGATATGAATATGGGAAAATGAAACGAAAGTGTAAAAAATTACTCGTACTTGTACGAAACGAGTAATCAACCGAACAAAAGTATTAAATTGAAAGATGCATGATTCCTTTTTATTTATCGCAGCATCGTTCGTGGTGAGTTGTTAAAATAAGCATCAAAGAAGGCAATTGGAGCTCAGCTAATCTCATTTTCGTAAAGCGCGCTATGCAGGAGGCACAGTATAATAATAACTAATCTAACTATATAAAACTAATCTAAATAGTAGTTTATGCAATTAGTTTATAATGTTAAGCTTTATTGCATGAGTACATGTTTTGAAAACGAGCGACGTTAGGAGCGAGTTTTCAAATTTGTACGAATGCAATAAAGCAACATTATAAACGAGTTGCATACGCTATTTTTTTGTATAACAGCATTATAAATTTAGAAGAGAATCAAACTTAATTTCGCGAAACAACTTTCTTCTGACGTCTCGGGTGCTTGACATCCAACGCCCTCTGGAAATCAAATTCAAGATGGCATTGTTGACATCCGTGCGAGAAAACGGTGGTCGGCTGTTCCATCTTCTTCTACCTCCCCACGATTCTCTCGCTACTATTGGCTGAATGTGTGATGACGTCATGTCGCGTTTAATAATGGCGATGACGTCATGTAGCGTGCGATAAAATACTGGATTATGCACGATTCGGGGTATCGAAAAGGGTCGTTTATAATGATGGTATACAAAAAAAGTATACAGTGATATCGAAACCCTCGATTGTGGCATTTCGAGACATCGAATGACTTCTTTCTAGTGTGTGACGCGACCTCGCCGGCCTCTTTCCGCATTTCTCGTCGCACATTTCTGGCAACACATTCCTCGGCGTAGTCTGTTGCGGGCCTAACTCGATCTGAGGACAAAATAATAAAAAAATTGGAAAAAGATTTGAGAAAATTTTGAAAATGTTTTCAAGACTTCGTGTAAAGTATCCTCAAAAATCAAATTTCCGTTTGAAACTCCCAAAGCCTCGAGTTCAATCATATCGATTGGTGAATATCATATTTGGAGAAAAAAGTCTTAGGCGTTAGAGTTGGCCACAGATAGACAGACTTGTTTTGCCGTCAATGATCCAAAATTCCTACGGCAAGAGAGTAGTATAAGAGTTTCTCTGTGTATGAATGCCGCAAATAAAATTTCCTTCACAATTTTCGTTTGCCAGTCATTTGCGATTAACTTACGTGAAAACATCCTTCCACCCTCACGAAGAAAAATGGATTCTAGGACGTCGCTGGGTTTCACTGCTTGTAGTGAATTTAAAATTCTATCTAAACGTGTAGATAAAGAGGTATGTACTTCTAATCAGTAGTGTAAATCTCAGCACTGTAGATCAAATAGTTTAGAATGTACCGCGTGTCAAAGGTGCCCATTTTTTTCGAACTCTTTGCAAAACTCGAGTTTCCGGGAAACACCTCTAGAAGGCACAGTTATCGGGCAAATCTGGCAAATGTTTGCATTTTCTGAATAAAGGAAGCAGGGGTAATGGAGGTCACGGGGTAATTAGAGTCGGCCGCAAATTATCCGTGAATAGTTTAAACAAACCATTTGAAAGACAGCAACATATGCTTCTACCTGCCATTAGTCGTGATAACTTTAGCCAGTTGATCGCCGTCGCCAAAGAAAGCTTACACCGAAGATAATCGCATTGGTACCAGGGAAGGGAGTGGTTGATGTTAGAAAGTGCTCTCAGAAAATAGGGTCTTAACTCATGTGAATTTAGATATTTCTAAAAGAATTAAGATTAGTTGAATGGAAAGTACTTCAGTAAATCATTTGATACCAATTGCCAGTAATTTTAAAGTTCTATAAAGGTTTATGAGTACTTATAATAAAAATGTGCTTGTGGGTTAATAGTTGTCAGTGATTATCATCATTGCAGTGTGACTGACATTACCTCAAACAAAATTATTTATTGATCTGGATGAGTTTAAATGGCTCGCTGGGGCTATTTACCATGTAGCAATGATGGCTCGTCGGATCTATTATTTCTAGAACGGTTCCAACACTTTATAAGTCTTACTTGACCCAGTGCTGCTGATCTTGGAAACCTTGGAGGTCATATTTCTTTAGACGCCTACAAATATTGTGGCTACATGCTACGTTATACAGACAGATCTCACTGTTACCTAATTTGGCTAAACTTTTTGAGAAGTTATTTCTTAAAAGAAGAAAACCAATTATTGAAGACAAAAAATCAATACCGGAAGATCAGTTCGGATTCAGAACAACACACTTTACAATAGATCAGGTGCACTGATTATACACTTTACAACGTTATTGAAAAATCATTAGAAGAGAAAAAGATTTGTTCTACAATTTGCTTAGACGTTGGGCAGGTCTTTGAAAAAGTCTGACACAGGGGTTTAAACTACTAGTTGTGGAGTGTTCTTTTCAAACACTATTCAGAACTTCAATCCTCTTGACCTAAACCACACATTTGAATAATAAAATTTTGTAGTGATTGATATTGTAGATTAAATTATCTTAATAATGTCACAGTGCTCATTCCAATGTAAGCGTGTTTGTATTTGTATAATTGTTATAATAATAATAATAATAATAATAATAATAATAATAATAATAATAATAATAATAATAATAATGTATTTCATATTTCTGTTTGGGCAACTATTTAAAAATATTGATTATAATGAATCATTAATGGAAGATTTCTTCACAGTTAAAAAATATGTACAATTGTATTTACTGAACCGAAAAACAAAATGCAAATTAAATAGATGTTATAATAAATCATTAACGTAATGTTTGCTATCTTATATGTATTGAGAACAATTCAACTTATTCTATTTTAGGTTTTTAAATTTTATGTGAAATTGATTTTAAAACGTGTATTAATTTTCATTTCATTATTTGTATTATACCCCGTTTGTTATTGAAAAAAAAATTAAAATACTAATGTTAATTTCATTCGTTGTATTAATTCTATTTTGTGTATTAATCCTTTGGGATGGCTCATGAACATTGTACTTTCTTCCCGTGCTGTGTTCCCGGGGTTTGATTCCCGGTCGAGGCAAAACTGTAGTAGTAGCTTTCCTTTAAAAGCGTCATAGGGAATACTTTCCTAGATATTCCACAAGCTTGAATAGATAATTTTTTTATAATAAATAGAAAGAAAATAAACTTGTTTCCACATTTTTCGGAAAAATCATAACCACACCGTAAAAAAATAGCTCTATTATTGGGATATTCCTCAGCAAACCCTAAACAAAACCTGATAGTAAGCTTTGTAATACATTGTCCTTGAGCTAGTGAAACGTCATTTACTTTGTAGTGTTACAACATCTCTACCATTTCGAGAGTATTCTCTCTGCAAATAAAGATCCTTCCTGTGCATCACAACCATCTTCAAGAACATCTAAACAAAATATAAGATTAAAGTGATCGTTGGCGAGTTACAGATAATGAAGCAAAATCAAAACAAATTTTTCCCTAAGAAAAGTAACTGCCCAAAACTAAAACTAAATAAAGCGTAACTCCACGAAGCTGATACAGACAAATACCTTGGACTGCATTTAGACAGACGTGTTACTTGGAAAACCCAAATCAAAACTAAGAGAAAGAAAGCACAACTTAAAGTTCAACAGACAATCAAAGGTGTCCCTGAATAAAGAAGTAGAGATTTACAAAGCTATAATAAGACCAACATGGACCTATGGTATTGAATTGTGGGGCTCTTCCAGTAAATCGAAGGGTCGATGATAAAACATTAAGGAACGTATGCAACGCACCGTAGTACGTGACACACAACATGATATACAGAGACCTCGACATCATCCCGCTAGAAGAAATTATCACCACGAAGAGCCAAGCTCACCAGAGGAGTTGTACGAGCATCTAAATTATCTTTCAAGGAACCTGCTAGAAAACCATTCTGAGGAAAAACGAAGCGTTTTCAGACTCTAAACACGGTTTTAGAAAATCAAAATCTGCGGAAACTGCCATTTTTTCCGTTTATTATATATGTTGCTTCATCAATAGACCAAAATGAAGAATTCATTAGGATTCATTTGTTTAGATCTTTCAAAAAATTTTGACGTTATTAACCATAACATCTTGCTCTCAACATTACCATTTTATGGAATTCGTTGTATTGCCCTAGATTGGATAACCTCGTACCTTGAAGATCGATCTCAAATAGAAATACAGTACTGGTACCAAAGGACATTATTTACTAATCTTTTCAATTCTTTGCCAATTTAACATGAAATCCCACGAGGTTCGATCTTAGGTCCAATCCTCATTCTGTTCTACGTAAACGATATACCCTCATCTATTAAAAATGGAATAACAGTTCTGTTTGCCGATGACTCGAATGTTCTTTGCAGGAAAAGAATCCATAAATAAATAGCACAATTTCACAAGTTTCAAATTGATTTTGTAATAAATTAATAGTTAACGAAGGAAAAACTGTCAATGCAATTTTGTGTTTTTTGCAGATGTACATTCCCGCCTGTGATATGGCAAAATATTCAGGGCAAGCGCATCGTTTAGTGCCCAGAGATTTAGATTGCAAAAGGAAATTAAACGAATAATGAAAAAATGCCATCAAAGTTATTTTTACAAGTCTTTTTTCATTAAGCTTGGAATCTTACCAATGCCTTGCCTACTTATTTACGAATCCATAGTATTTGTCAAAACTGACATAACGGTGGGAACATATTTTCATGTAATACTGATATTTATAGTTACAACACACGACGTAGAAATCATGTTTCTGAAGTATCAGTATCAAGAGCTCACTACAAGAAATCCACATACAATACATGTATGTTACTTTACAACGCATTGCTAAATAAAATTAAACAATTAAAATTGGAACACAAATTTAAGTTAGAGTAAAATATGTTCTGCTGAATAACTGTTTGTGTACAATTAGAGTCTATACTTATTGTCTAAAAAAAAATGATTACTTAAACAAAACAATGATATAGTATAATAAATTGGTTTACATTTGAATTGCATAATTTTAAAAAAAACTTAATACGCCTGTAAGAAGTAATGTACTTCAGCTTCCGCGGCAATGACCACCATCTCGATCGGACTTTCTCTAGTTTTCCTGACCCATTGAGCAAATCTTGAAATGGCCCTTTGATTTGCTTCTGGACGTAAATGTAGCTTCACTATGCGCACGTTTTGTTGAGCTTTCCTTTTGCTTGTAGTGGTAGTAGAGCTTTGGGTGAGTTTCTATTTTATAAGCAAAACAGAAAAATCAAATATGCAGTTCATTTATCGTTAGGAATATGTTTTCTATAACTCGGAAACGAAAATATCTAGCTTTTTAAAATTATTTATTATTATTATTATTAATATTATTATTATTATTATTAATATTATTATTATTATTATTATTATTATTATTATTATTATTATTATTAATTATTATTAATATTATCATTATTATTATTATTATTAATATTATTATCTTTTCACTATTAATAGTTCAATTGTTGGGAAGGCATTCTGAAACTCAAGAAACCGTTAGCAGAGAATTTTCTTCCCCATACATCCCATACACTTTTACAGTTTTTTACTAATTAAAAAAATAAATAAACGGTGAAAACTTATATAGACTAAAACGAGAGAATATTTTAGATTTGCCAAACCGATTTCTTAAATGAAATTTTCAATATCACTATAATTCACGCCATTAATGTATTTGTTAGGAACCATTTACTTCTTGTTTCAAAAAGAACAATTTGTAAATTATGCAGAAGTGAAGGAAAAAAAATATTCGAGGGCGTAGGGAACTCTGCCCGCACGAACTGCTTGCCAGCCTCAAAAACCCTAGACTTTTTCAAGCATGGGCAATTGCCCCTGACCCCGCGCTTTGTCCTTCAAATGCAGATAAGGCGAATACACGCTGAAGTTGAAAATTTAAGCGCAGAGCGTTCCCAGTACAACAAAGACTGGTGGCTTCATACGAAAATATGTTTGCTTGGTTTCCTATCAGACAACCGAGATTTGAATTTTTTGATAGATTTTGCTACTTATTACTTTTCTTTAATTGGTTATTTAAGATCGCATCAACATCTTAGGTCATTAGCAACAAACTTATTACTTTATTTTAAATACCTTTCCTTTTTAAATTCTGCCTTGTATAAATATTTTTTCTAAGAGCCACCAATATTTTGAAACGCAAAATCTGGGCCGATTTTGAGAATGTGTCTGTTGAACCACCTAACCTAAATCGGAACTTTAATACAGTATTTGTACCTGTGAACAACTAATTATTGTACAGTTGAATAAATGTTACTACGAAATAAATTTGATATAAAATGTTGAATTGCATTTTTAAATTAACAATTTCAAATATAAAAAAATGAATTCACTCTAATTTATAATTTAGTACAGGAAATTTGAATTAATATCGCTTGCCATTAAGACCTTATAAGACTAAGATAATTAAAAGTTCTGGTGGTGTTGTACCTATACATGACAAGTTTGGCGCTGGGTTGAGGTGTACAAATTGAAAGAAACTAAACAATAGTTTTCTGGAGATGAACTTTAGTCACTGTCCGAATTTCTTTTTTTTAAAATTATTTATTACCTGTTCAATTACATAATTTTACAGGAGTTTGAAAACTTTACATTGAACATTGTGGTGAGATGCTGGAGCTTTAATATGGTAAATTATGTATTTACAAATTTTGAAAATAAGTAAAGTAAACAAGTAAATACATTAGAAAAAAAGTTATTGAAATGTGTGATGGGTATAATAGTGACGAAAAATTTAAGTTTATAAGATAATGAATTAAACAGAATAAACATTTACATTTATGGAACGCGAAAAATGCCTTTGCCAGAGTTTCTAAGACATTGTTCAATGTTAAGTGAAAAATGTTACCGAGAGTTCCAAATTCGTGTATTCGTAGTTGTTACAATCTCGGTGAAGTAAATGCGATCGAATTATTTTCACACTTACGTTGCAATTTACTTGCACGAAATTTTCATGATAGTTTCTGAACTTAAGAAACATTGCAAGTGTATTGAATATCTTTAAAGAATTTTTATTGAAATTAAAGATGATACATTTACAAACTTACCTGGGTGCAATTTATTTTTAATTAAATAATTTCACAAATTTTTAATCAAGAAATCAATATTTTTCGCAATTATGTCCAACATTGAAAAACTAATCAATTAAAACCATTAAAATGCAAATACTGAAAGAAAAGTAATAAATGAATTCAGTACAATAATTGCACAAAAAAAATTGTGGATGTCCGAAAGCCTCGGCTCAGAGAAGAACAACCGTGCCCTCTACACATTTCCCATCCACATGCTGACTACGTCTTGCTGTTTGCAAAGAACACGTTTGAAAAGGTTACTAGATAAACTAAAATTGGTATATTTTATTACAATATATTGCTCGGTTTTCGGCGCGTATTTACGTGCTGTATTGATATTCAAAATGCATTTCCCAATTATTTATTTCAACCATGGGCCTCTGCAACTACTTATCTACATGAATATACTAATATTGTGTAAAAGTTAAATACCCGTCCACTTTTAGTTTCAGACAATAAAAGCATTTGAAGTTAATACTCAAACTTAATTTTTGGAAACTATGGAGAGTGTCTCGTATATTTGCGTTTTTATTTGTTTTTCGACGCACTTCAACATTGCAGGCATTTATGCATGTAAACACAGTCAAACAGCCTATTAATATGGGTATGTTTATTGATTAAATTCTAATCCTTATGCCTTTCACTTCACTTCTTCATCTGTCAGTGACAGTGTGATACCAGAAATTCCCTCGCCGCACTTGTGACTTTGTGGCAACGTCCCTGACGAAAGGACAGTAGTAAGACAGCCCGCGAGGTAAAAATTGTGCCCCTCATTCATTTTCAGGCATTTTGGTTTAATTAAAAAAACTGATGTTTCGACTAACCTCTAGAACAAGGGAAAAACCGAATTTTGGTGAATCCAATGTGAAAATCTCGATTGTTACCAGTTCTACAGCAACGCTGCAGTATCAGTGAGGTGAATTTATTATTCTCTTAAGACTATGGGTATTAACAGTTTTAAGAAAAACCAATGTTAACAAGCTATAATTAAATATAATAGTGTCGGTAAATATAATTTCCTTTAAAAATTAATACTTTGTTTTTAATAAAGTAGATTGGAGTCAACCTAGAGATACTTTGCAAGGTTAATATCAATAGAATTATTGCATGGTTGTATCGCGCTTGCAGGCTAATTCTTCAATACGTACCCACAACCAACAGCAAGAATGCACGGGAGCACTAGTGATTGAGGCCCCGTCGAGTTTTAATTCTTTCCACTCCGTATTTTCGTTAACTAATACCAACTTTTGACAGCATTTTCTTGTTAATGTAGCTTTCAAATTTCAGGAAGTCCTGAAACACAGTTCAAATTGTGAGAATGTGGTAACAGTTACTAAGTAGCACATTTATATATATGATGGATAATATTCCCGTCTACAACCTTTCTAACATTTCACGGTAAAAAACTAGAGACTTAGAAGTTTCTTCATTTTTTTCTATTTTAGATATTTTCACTGTCAGTCCACCATGAACTAGAGTTACGATAAAAGAAATTGGCTATAAACTTCGATCGCATTAAATTGTAAGTTTGCATTAAATATTTGTTAACTAGTGAACGTGTTAAATGTGCTCTATTAAATATTTGTCAGTTTAAAAAAAAACTTTGAAAACTTTCCTAACATCTAGTTAGGGACTTCTGAGTAGTTCACCGTCAAACATTGAATCAATGCAACAATTTCAGTAGTAAGCCCATTGAGCCCTTTACTTTTAAAGAGTTTCAAGGCTGACGAGTGCGAAGCAGAACGAATCGTTGCCCTCGCCTTCGAGTTCATTTCATCCGTCAATGCAAAGAAAACTCCCAAACAAGCCAAAGTATCCCCATCCTCATCATAAAATGTATCAGTTTCTCCACTATAGAATAAGAAAATTGTATGAAGGGATACGACAAAGCAAAAGGAGATAACTAAATAATTTGAGTTCCTTTTCAACAATCTCTTTCGTCTTAGGAATATTACAAGCTCCTCCGAATGATTATGTCTCATGGTTTAGTTTTCAAAGACATTAATATTCAATTATCTCTCAAGTGCGAATGTGTAGAAGACAGCTTCACGATAAATTTGCGATGCAAATTTATTACGTCATAAAAAATTTTCCTTCCAACATTCTGAACTGAAATTCTTCTCCGAGAACCTCATGAGCAATTGAAAAAAATTTCGCTGATGCGAACAAGGTTATCATTTCGAAAATGAATGAAAGACGCTGCACTACTTCGATCACTTTGTTATGAAAACAATACCATAATGCAAATCACTCAAAAAGCTTTGTAGATTGCATTGCAACTATAGTGTAAGAGATCAAAAAATTGAATATTATAAATTAATATTAAAGTAAATTCAAATAGACTGTATAAATTGCCGAGGAAATAATTATTTTAAAATCAATACAAAAAATTGAAACGTGAAAATAAATTACACGTGAGGAATGATATACCGAGCCTTTGGTTTCTGTGAGGCAGAAAGTTTAAACAGTAAAGAGGAGAGTATTCCCTTCTATAAAAGATTCATTGATAAAAGGGAAAGAAAATTGCTTTTATTTGAATCTGAAAATACATAAATATCTCTATTTGTAGAACAACGGTTGTTGCACAGGCATTGAATATTTAGTTGGATTCCATTCTCTAACTCTACTACTTCTTCCAAATGATATATTCACTCAAGTTTATTATACGGGCTCATTTTGCTACAAGCGCAATGTGTATGTTTAGTTTTTCGTCACCGGTAGAGGTATCAACGTACCAAATTTTTCAGAAAACGAGAAGACGTGGTAATAAAAAAGTGATCTTGGCTCTGCGGGTGAAGCCGCGTTGAAAGCTGTATTGACGACGTTTGGATCATCTTTTTGTTGCCTTCCTCAGGGCTCGTCAGGGCAGGCAGGGTATGGACCAACTCTGAGGAAGA